>WFMF01000171.1:0-360361 GCA_011033025.1 Beroe forskalii | reverse complement strand
ATTTTCAAAGTCGTTGGGTTAAGGCCTCGCGTGTCTTTTCCGTGTCGTCGAGTCGTCGTGTCGTCGTGTCGTCGAGTCGTCGAGTCGTCGAGTCGAGTCAAGTCAAGTCGTCGAGTCGTTGAGTCGTTGAGTCGTCGAGTTGAGTCGAGTCGGGCTACTTTGATACTGACCTACTTGGATACTGCCATTACCGGTAATCTTCACCGTGGACTTGTATTTGAAATTGAAGGATGCGAAACAATGGACCTGATAAAGCGGGTGATAAGGGATTGATAAAAGGTAGGGGATTATGCTCGTCCTTGACTTGAATTTGAAATTGAAGGATGCGAAACAATGGACCTTGATAAGCATTTGTAAAAGGTTATTTTGGCTGCCGACACGGAACTGACAGGTGAGAGGATGGGTCCGAAAAAGCGGTGATAAGCTGTACTTGTAATTCTGGTAAATCACAGTATAATGCAGCAGAAAATGCCAGTTATTATAACTGGTATTCTCCCACTTTGCATTAGAACGGTCCAAAAGATGAAAACGGTAACTTCATTCCCCCAGTCCTGGATCGGGATGATGCGGCTTGTTACTAGGGAAAACCGTCGAGTACTGACTCTCCGTATGAGGCTATAACAAGCTGATATGATATTATGATGTGTTTAATCTGAAAAAATATGAATGCTTAAATTTACATACACAGTAGGTATGTATTGCTATGCAACTTTGTGTACATCAACACATCATCTGTCCAAAATATGAAATAGAAAATATGAAACACATTTTGTACAGATGTGAGTCAAGGTCAGGGTGGGGCTGCTATGTGTAACTTAATTAGTTTAGAGTGTACATGCTATCATAACATACGGCGAATATTTTATTAACACGGCGAAATATTTTCTAAGGCGAATATTTTCCGAACACGGCGAAATATTCTAAGAATAAATATGAAACCCAGTAGGCGAATACTTTCCAAACACAGCGAATTATTCTCTAAGAATGAATGTGTTACCCAGTAGGCGAATATTTTCCTAACATGGCGAAATAGAGTCTACGAAGATTGTTTATAAACAGGCGAATAATTGCTTAGCATTGCGTGTGTTTACAAACATGCGACCACTTTGGCGAATATAATGCTAGTGTGGCGAATATTACCCCTGCACTTTACACGCATTCTTAGAAAGTTAACGCATAGGGTGTGGCCTGTGGCGAATATCATCTGTCTTCACCCCTGAGTTAGAGGTTCCTTGTCTTTTGTTCATGATGTATCTTACTCTTAGTATGTTAGTACTCGGGAGGCAAGTAGGATTTCATGATTTTTGCTTTTCATCATCGTCAAAAGTTGTCGGGTTCTTGTTACTCGTGTTTAAAGCACACTGCGATGTTGTGTGTGCTGACTCACGAATGCTCTAAAATATTCTAAGTTTTTGGAGCCGGATGTTTTCAAATAATCACTCCTAGAGGGGAGCGCCTAGCACTTGTCCATTCCTCGAAATTACACATTTTATGCCTTTATGAGCTGGGTTTCAAGGAGCTATAACGCTATGGCTGGAATTTGACTTGCTAAATGGACCTGTCAATAAGCAATGGTCAAGAATTCTTTACTGATTACTTTTGACGGGATTTTTATTAGAACTCTTACAGTATTGTTTCAATGCATTTTATAATATCGCTCGATGGACTCCTTATATTTTTAGCTCCAGGAGAAAACCTACTTGTCTGTAACTGAGCTACCGTAAGTGTATTCACTATTCACTGCGAATCTAGTGCCAGCGTTCTTATTTGCACAGTAGACCTTGAATTCATCAGGTCACATTTTACCCTAATGTGGATCGGAATCGGGCAGCAGTTTCTATGTTTTCTCCCTGGAATCTCCAAGAAATATTTGACTATTTGAACTCGTACGATTCGATCTTACTATCATGGATGAGCTTTAATTACATTCACATAGAACGCATAGCTGTCAGTAGCTAATAATGGATTTTTCTTTTGTCGTTTTATTTTCAGCTCCTTATGATCCGAGTATCTTTTCTTCTTTTTGGTTGAAAGTAGGTCGAAATTTTTCGTTAATATTCCAGATTCCTAATATCTTATATTTATTATGCGTCTAAATTGAATGATTGTTGGTTCGGACAAAACAAGCTCAATAGATTCATTTATCCCTCTAGATCTTTCTCCCTGCACGTGGTCATGAAATTTAAAGCTAGTAAGTCTCAGAAGAATAATCATTTTATTGCTGGTTCGTGACCAGTGTATGTATCCTCGATTAGAGAAGGAGGGATTACAATATGCTCCTCATGTGGAAAATAGGTGGTGTGATGTCATAAATTTACTGGTTTGAGCTATGATAATGACGTCATTCTCATTATTTGTGATTCGTACGCGACCTCCAGTTCCATAGATGGCCGGAGAGGACATAATACGTATTGTTTTGTTCTTGATTTCCATGGCAGTATCAACTTCGATTGCACTGCTTTTCTTCTTAAGCCTACTTTGAGAATTATTGATCTTCAGTTTTTCGTTTATTGGATAAACAACTATTAAACTACCTTGGTAGACCGCAAAGATCTTCCTGATGCCAACGATTCATATCGTCTAATTCCACATCCACCTAACTTCGTCACAACTTCATCATTTAACCTGGTCACAAAACCTAGTCATCGCAGCAGAACATTTGCTGTTTTCTCATAAGCCAATCACATAAGTGAGACATGAATAGTAGTAAATTCTCCTGAAATAAACATCGGCCACAGTATTTTCTTCGTTTTAAGCCGTATTGGTTATTTCAGTCACGTCTCTTTGAAACAGAAAATTGTAGATTTTTCAGGGTGATATCTGGACTTGACATTGTATCTATTTGTCTTTAGTTTTCAATCAATTCGCAGACACTCGAACTTGTTTCTTTCAACAGCTTGAAGAAGACAGTTGTCAACACTGGGGGATGTTTCAAGATTCTCCTCTTTATATCACAGTTTCTGTTGTACTGTACACTTGAAACAGTGCCCTACTGCCCTTGTTACATTTCCTGGGCGGAAGTCTTCGGTCACGTTTTTAGTCTTCCCGTTTTGCTTTTTTCTTTGGGTATAGAAATTGTAGACCTTTCAGGACAACCCATGGATAAAGCTAATTAGCTCTTTTTTATTGGGTGGAAGTTTTACTGTTGCAGGCTCCTCCGTTAAACTGTAAATACCAGTTGCCGGTTAAGGGACAGCAGGGGTCAGAGCTATGGTTCAGTTTTTACATTTTACAGCTGTACCTTCAGTTTTATATGTTTATTCGGCATTCGTATTTCCTACCGAAAGAAAAGTAGATTGAACTTTCTAAGCTCCTCGAATAGTTGAATATTTTCAATTAAGAATTCTTCGTACTACTCATAGCCATGACACTACCAAAACACGTGTTCGTACTTTCCTAAACATTCCGACGTTCGCACACTCGACAACTTACACTGCTTTGTGTCGACAAATTAGCATATCTCTTTTAAAAGTAGATGTTACTGAAAATATCAGTGATATTTTTATCTGAAATATGTTTTACCGAAAATAATACGGCACTACTATATTTACTATCTAACAGATGTTTTGCTACTTTGTTTCCACCTTTGTGTTCCCTTTGTCGGTTCAGCGTGCTAATGGAATATTTGAACTCCTGTTGAAAGTACTGCAGGTGGAGGAACTTAACGTTCCATGCTTTAATATGAATTAAGGTTGAAAGTGACGATTTTATTATGTTTCGGAACAGCGAATTTATTGCGTCGAATATTTCGCTTTTTTCGCTCGCGTGCGCACTCTCATACTTGTGGAAAGTAAAGGGCTGGCCTGTCATCAGAGTTATAAATCTATTACAACTCAACTTCTCGGCTGCATGGTACTTAAATATCTCCGAAGTTGCATTTAAATTCATTTTACTTCTTTTTAGTAGTTCCGTCCGAAATTTTGGCCCATCATTGCTCAACGTTTTGTCCAAAATCATTTCGAAGTTTACCATTCATCTAGTCGACTGTAAACTCGTGCGCTAATTGGCCGTAGTCAATGCCACGATGAATCCGGCTGCCGAAGTAATGGGTAAGCTAATACGCCGCCTATGTTGATATTATGGGCCGTGACGAGAGGTTCGGTATTATCATATTGACTGGTTTGTTAGTGACGTTGAGGGTTTCGTATTATCATATTGACTGGTTTGTTAGTGACGTTGATGCACGGTCCATTGTTAGTGGAGCGTGACTTGGGATTCGTAGAATGACTGCTCTATAATTAAGTACTATAACGACTGCTTTATAATTAAGTAATTACGAGCTGCGTTAAACCCGATTAGGTAGTCCAGTAACACAGTAGCCACTACAATCTTCTCAAACCTCGCTCAGAAAATAGGCGTTCTGAAGTTATCAATTCACCATTCTAACTCCTGATAATGACGTCACTCTCAACCACCTACCATTCGGTTAAACAGCCTCCATTCTCCCGTCATGTGCCGTGGATCGGTTTATTACACTGCATCTACACGTAATGATAATCATAAGCAAGACATGCCACTATATTTTACTTGTACAGAATATTATTATAATTCTCCTTCCTTCCCTCTCCTCCTTTCCCTCTCCTCCTTTTCCCAATCCCGCGCCCTTCTTGGAACAAAGCTAATGAGTATAAGCGACGGCGCGCGCGGAAATTAGGCGTATTTTCATCATCAATTCACTGTTTTGTTGTCCATGATAATGACGTATTTTACCCTCGTGATTGTCGTAGATACTCAAATCTTTTAATGCTGTACACGAGTAATGCTCTCTTCAATTCCTCTTGTGGACGGCCATGGATGCCGCTTTAAAGTTTAAAGAATATGATGTGCCCTTTCGGCGCTATTACTTGGTTTATATGGTTAGTATTGCAGCAGGATTTGAACTTTGATCGAGGTATAATTTTGTCATTTTGATCTTTGATCCTGATATAATTTTGTCATTTTGACTCCCTGAACACTGAATCCTGAAGCTGCTATACTATTTGGTTGAACAGTGAATAGTGATTATCCCTGATTTCTGATTCAAGACTGATTATAAACCGATTGTTGATGTTTGAGTATAATTTCGTTTATCCTGGCACTATTAGCTGAGACTGCCAATACTGTCTAATTACTGTATATCAACTGGGTACTGTCATGACTGTCTAATTACTGTATTTTAACTGGGTACATGATGGTGATTATATACTCTGGCATACATTTACATCTGTATTGCTTGGAGTATACCCTCTATACGTCATCAGCACACTATTGTAAACTATGATAATGACGTCACAAATCTAGAAATTATTTATGTACTGACTGAGTGACAGATTATCTCTACTGTAAACTATTATAGCTGTGCTGTAGTAATGGCTTGTACTTAGTACAATTACTGTTGGTATATTACTGCGTAGGCTAGCATCATTTTCAACGCTAAATTATCCTAAATTACTCTATGCTAGTATGTTGCGTTTCTCGGTCTGGATTAATGGAATATGGTTATTTTGGCATACACGACATAATTTTGGCTTTTGGTTCGTCTTTTATTATTTGACGCTGTGAAGAATGCTCTTGGTGTCAAGAAAACTGGTGTCAAGTTCTCTGTTGTCAACTGTACTGGTGTCAAGATGACTGATGATTTGTGTCAATAGTACTGGTGTCAAGATAAATGATGTCAAGATGACTTGTGACTTGTGTCAATAGAACTGGTGTCAAGAGCTCTAGTTGACTGCAGTGTACTGAATTTCAGTATGTTTTTTCGTATTTTTGGTGTCAATAAGTTGAAACAAATTCCATTTTACCCCCGTGAGAGTGCTGGGTTTATCTGTCTGAGTATTCTCACATCCTCACATTCCTCTGTAACGACTGTTGAATGAGTTCACCATCAAATAGTTTTGCTTTGCGGATAATATGCGATAATGAAAGATGAATATTTTACAGGTTTAAGCGCACATTTAAATTGGTCTACTGCATAGCTAGCATTTCTTAGAGTTTAACTTATAACTTGGTCCATGTAATAATGAGCCCTTTTAGATGTCATACTGCTCGGTTTTCAGTACGCGCTAAGGTTCTCGCAGGATTTGAAGTTAAGAAGTTGACTATATTATTGAGATTTTTCAGCGTAGCACTATAGCAGCCATTTAGGTGACAGCAGTCATGGTCCTTTAGTTAGGACTTTCTCGGTAGTGCAACTTTCCAAGACTTTTGCATGGCGAATATTGCTGTTTTATAACTTTTATTGCTACGTTTTTGTTAGGCTTCCTCCTCAAATTATGCCGTATTATCAGCTATTACTAGCCACCAACCTACTTTTATCCAACATGTTTATCTCTAGAATAAATTAAACCTAACGATAGATACTGGTGTTAAACATTATCACTTCATTGATGTAATTTCATTGAGCGTGAGTTGGTTATATTACTATTGGATGCTGGATCTGTCTTACTACAGGTTTTCATGACAGTTATTGGCCTCTTATTAAATCTTTTTAAATATAATAGCAGAGGTGTTATCACTATTAGCAGTATGACATCAGCCACTAGATGTATTTTACGATAAACAAGTGATTTTTTCATCATAAATTCGTCATTCTAAACCTTGATTATATCGTCACTCTCAACAGCAAATTGCCGTTGTGCTTTCCATCATACGAGAGATCCTCCTTGCCTGAGACATGAACCTTCTTGCCTGAGACATGGAGTATGAACCATAAGAACCATGAATTGTAGTTCAGGTCGAAGCCTGACCTGTGGTCGCTATTCATAACGCTGACAACCAGCTGTTGACTGTTGGTGCTTTATATTAGCGTCATGCCTTTCAATATAGTAAATGAAATCGGAATATTATTCAGTATATTCTTATACTGATTCCCATCTATCCGCATTATTTATATTTAATTGTTGTTTTATTAGTTTCCTAATTAGAATTGAGTCTGGAGAACAGGCTGCTAGAAAACAGTCGGGGGCTGCTTAGACATGTTCGGATAAAGGCATACTTGAATATTACTTTTCCTTTACTCGCGAGATTCGGTTTTTGTGGAGGTCCGAATTTATTTTCATTTTTGATATCTTATTCAATAATCATTAAGCTTATGCTAATTAGAATAGTCTAGTAGTCTACTGATCTTATAGAAATAGATTCAATTGTATTATCTTAACAGCCGAATTACCTAATAGTAATAAACTTGTAATGTCAGACCAAAGAAATACCCTGTATCTTACAACTCCCTTCTTCTTCGGGAAGCTTGGACGACGGACGTGACTCATGGCTTCTCCCACAAAAACACGCAGTTTAATTCCACTGTAATTATACTGACTAAGCACTCGGATAATATATATTCTTTTACTAATTTTAATATTTTACCGGAAATCTTCCCTATAATATTTCCTAACATCGGAGCTTGATTTAAAGGAGGAATTGTCGGTATTCTACTCAGTTAAAGCCGCGAGCAATAAACAATAAATACACTGCTTTTCATCCCTCTACACTGCTTTACACTTTTAAAAAGTCGCTTTAAAATCGCTTTCTCTCACTTTCCCATTCTTTACTGCTCTACTCTTCCTACTACCAGCTTCAACAGTACCTTTGACCCCGGCAGCTGAGTTCATCCTTCATTATGCTACATCCTGGTCATTCACCCATTGCATGACATATCACTGTATTAAGTATCCCGACATGGGTTACGAAAAGTAGGCGAAACAGCGTTATCAATTCTCTATTCTAAATAAAGATAGCGACATTATTATATATTCCTCCAACTATTATTCCTCCAGCTATTTATTCCGACCTTTCTACAGTTTATCCTCGACACTCGACAGCGTTGTATATATATATATATATATATCGTATGTCACTATCTCCAACCTATGTAAGTATGCAGTATCTTCGACAGCTTTGTATATCGTATGTCACTCCACATAATGACCAATTGTCCTTCTAACAAAGGACTGTGTTGTGGTAATGGGCCGATTACTTGCAGTATATTGTGATAGTGTAAATAGGCGCCTCTGATGACATCATCATCGTTGCTAGAAATGGTGAATTGATGACGTTGAATGGTCTAGAATGTCATGACTGTATAATAGCTACTTTACTGTAAATATGTTGATATGTTTTAGTCCTTCTTCACGTCGGTATAAAGTACAGTTCCATTATATCCTGGACCTCAGTTAGGCACATTTGAAATATCTACAAAACTTCCGGTCTCCGTATATCGATAATAAACCCGTGCACTGGGTACTAGAGGCGATCCTATGATAGCTATTACCCAACTTGAGCTGAGATATTGACGCAATATCAGCTGCCTATACTCGTACATCAGACATCTTTACATCAACATGGCCTGAATGTTTTATCCAGTATCCCAGATCATATATTCTGTTTCCATATTCTAGTTTATTGGCTATTTTATTGGTAAAGGAGTACAACTAAGGAAGTACTGCATCCGCTGTTTCATGATCTCTTTATTTTGAACTGCGTGGAGCCTCTTTTTAGCTTTTCTTGTGGTTTTAAAAACTTCTGAAAGTCTTTCATACGGTTTTTATCTAGTTTTATAAGTTATTACCTTGTGGTTTTAAGCATTTTTATATTTCAAACTTGAAAGTCTTGATCTTATATACGTTTTTTGTCGCAGTCATCCTATATTTTATCTGTGCCTTGTTCCATGTATGCTAGTGCCCATTCAGATATTTTATCATAAAATTATAATTATAAATTACTGTCCTGGCTTCTGCAATAATGAATCTCTATTGTGAGTTATTTTGGGCAATAAATATTTGAATCTTAATTACCCTCGTTAATCGCTCCAGTCAGGTACCAGGTAGACTGTAGAGATACACGATAAGACTAGAAATCAAGAATTTTGATTCTCTATTCCTGTTTATGTACATTGTATAATGTATAACATCAATACAATGTACATTTTACATTGTACACTGTACATGGTTCACTGTACATCGCTCTATATACACAAGATGGTACACTGAACTATGCGCCATGCGGTTACCTGATTGTCATACTTCCCATACTTCCTATCAAATACTCATGTTGATTTATTATTCCATACCCATACAAACCCGGGCCTTGTTATAGTGAACTATAACACAGGTCCCAGAAGTAAGATCTGATGGGAAATGATGACGCCATTATCAAAGTTTAAAATATTAACTTTACGAAGTCAAAACGTCTAGTATCTACTCCACAACCAGTAGTATAAATATTTTACAGTACCCCGCCCGCGAAAAATAGGCGGTTATTTTCAACAATTTGGCAACGCGCATTATGTGAATGACGTCATATTACCACTGCCTATTTATATTAAGAGCGTATACTTGTAGTGTAAACACTGCGCACGAGAAATACGCGGTTCAACGCCATCAACCCACTACATCATGATACGATAATGACGTCATCCTAGCCGCCTATTTCTCGCGCGCGGCGTGTAATTACGGAGCTTGCAGAGCCCTTGAACTAAGGACCAGGACTCTCTCCTGCTCTAGGCTGCTTCTACCAGTCGGGGATGGGCGGTATTTTGAAGTACACTTTGTAGTGGGATATTATACGCAGCTTTCCCTTGATATCCCTTTAGATCTCGTGCATAGGGTGAGCTACAACTTGGATATTGAGGTTTCACATTCTATTTTCACATTCTATTTTTTATATTCTATATAAGATTCTAGGACACATCTTTTTTTAAGTACGATTTGGCTTGATTGCTTTTTAGACATTGCCTTATTGATTGGACTTGTGGTTTTAAAGGACAATGGTTTTTCAATCGTTGTCGAAAAATACTGTTTTTCTTTTTGATTTTTTGAAATAAATTATCGAATTTGTGAATCTTTTTCGTTATTTCATCACGGAATCGTATGATTTGATAGGTTATGACGTAGGGTGTAGCATGAGAAAGAGGTTAAATGCTTAGCAGACGCCAGCTTCTTTCCACTGCAGTTCTCTTTACTTTATGGGTGAGTTAATTTGCTATCTGAAAACCTCTGGGGTGAGATTCTATGCTTCTTTACTTTGTGGGTGAGTTAATTTGCTATCTGAAAACCTCTAGGGTGAGATTCTATTCTATCTACAAACTAAAGTACAGTAGTGCTGAAGTCTGTTCACCAAGTCTTTATAGTTCATAGTCTGTATGCGATGAATTGAATTATTGTCAGATATATAACACCCTTCAAGAGTTACAAACTTATCGATATATATTCAATAATAATCCCAAATTTTGTTTCAGTGCTCCACAGTTGGCTACCATCAACCCTTTGAAAATATCGTGTTCCATTGTTGGATGAACATCGGAGCCAACAAGAACAACAGCTTCCCATGCCAACGTATGGGTTTTTTCTATCAATATTTAGAGATAATTTTCTTCTTTTCCAACAGCTATAATAGCCAATGATAGGAATCGAAGGATTTTTAAGTGTCATCAAGCCATGCTTCAATTTCTAGCTCCTTCTGAAATCAGAATAAAATAACACATTCTTATAGATGTAGATTAAGACGCTTTCGATTTGTTATTGACATTGCTTTGCGAACAAATTATTTTCCATCATTTCAGAAAGTTTGAAGTAACCATTTGAATGTTAAGATATATGTTTTTAGATGTGAACTTCAAGTGGGTCGAGAAAATCAATCCGGAAGTGATTGAGGGGCGACCTTTCAACGTTTCCTACGCGCTGGAATTCGAAGATAACGACCCAACTGCCTTTTACCAATGGCTGCTGGACTCAGATTTCATGCCCGATAAATACAGAACGTGGGTGTGAATGCACAGTTGCTTTTTCGTCGTTCCGTTTTAATGTTGTAATTTAAAACCCAACTATTTCAATCTTCAAAACACTGTACGAAGTTGCAATGATATTCGGTCAACTCATGTCTCTGTGTTTTTAAATCGTGACAAAACGCGGCATATATGCCATACAATTTCCATACATTCAGAAACTCCGCGTATGATCATATTAAATATTTATTATTTGATATCAATAAGTGTTATCTGAGATCCTCCTCTTTTCAGTGCCGAAGAGGTTGCGCACTTCTGTAACGAAGAATGCGGGGATCCTGGCAAGGCTACCATCGACAACTGCTGCATTTGGCATTACAACATCCATGCCTGCCCACTTGACGAGGTAACCGGTGTTCCGATTCCTTGAAACCGCTACTCACATGAATTGATTGTACAAGCTAAACCCGCGGTGGCAAGAGGAACTCCTAGTACTATGAATCCCTGTTAAATTCAAAACAGGATCTCGTGGCCCGATCACTTATTTTATTATTTATTTTCCAATAACTCAATAAGGGCTGGGTCCTGCTACTAAGCTAATAAGCAGTACCCGAGACCTTATTTCAAATATTCATAACATATTTGTCTCCAGCCCTCCTCTTTTACAACCGACCTTTCAACTTTGACCTAACTCTCTTTGTGTGCAGTGTGACTGGTACCCATAACTGTTTTTAGTCAGAACTCAAATCTTTATATAACAGACGCCCATTAAAAATCGCGTGTCATTTGAATAAACTATGAAAAGAATTAAAATAAGCCTGCATGTAATTAAGCCTACATTATGCTATGGAGCCAACATGTAATCAAGTGCCAAATCTCTCAAACTTGGGCCTAATTTCATGGTGCTAAATGGTAGGCTAACTGTTCTGAGTGCTTAGTTTCCTACAATACCGTCCTCCTCCTGAGCGCTTAATAAGGTTTTCCTGTGGAATGCAAGGAATATCAACATGATGAATTGTATCACACATCCTCCCCCACAGATCACGAAGATGAATGATATTTGTGGTCCGTGGATTGAGCCGAGCAAGGTGTTCACGCACACGGCCAACATGGCGAGTAAAATCATGCCGTGGGAGACCGAGGTGGTCCTTGGTAACCCCGACCAGGCCAGCATTCTCATCGCCCACATACGGATAGGCAAGATTCAAATGGCTCTGGGTTCCCAAGTCCGCGTCCACCCTAAAGCAAGTGAGTTGAAAATATCTTTTTTGCAAGGTCAGTTATTCCCTACCTTGCTTTGTTCAATTGTTTACAGATATTTCATTTGTTGCCCATATAAATCGTGTTTTAACCTATTGTGAATAACTGTAGTCGTAAGTCTGGGACTCCTGGTTGCATTGAAGCTTTAAAACTTTCATCAAGAGTCCATTTAACTTGAATTTGTTACTTAAACATGAATTTGTTTCTTTTACTTCAAGAGTTCAAGTCTTCAATGTTGCGTGAACTTGAGTTTGTTGCTTTTTAACTCGAGGTTGTTGCTACAAGTGCATCCCCGTCAGATTGCGGTGACGGTTTCTGCGATCACTTGACGGAGGACTGTGTCAGTTGTAAGATGGACTGCTGTCCGGGTCTCAAGACCTCCATCCTGATTGTCATTGTGGTTATTAGCTCCCTCCTCGCTCTGGCCCTCTTCCTTATCCCACTGGTGAGTGTGCAGAGTCTACTGCCCCCCCTGCGGTTTTAACTTTGACGAATAAGATAATTATCTTTCTAAATTCCCCTTAATTCTTAGGTAATTTCTTCATTCGAAAGTAAGGTCTGAGATTAATAGGAGCTTGATTGAAAGGGTACTTTGAAATTCAGAAGTCTTCATCGTTCAGAAGTCTTCATTATTCTTCAACAAATATCCCCCCATCCAATTTATCCACCGTATCTCTTCCATCCAGGTATGGTACCTTCAAAAGCAGAAGTTCCTTTACGATGAAACTTGGATAATAGACTGGGAGGACATCAAGCCCAGTACTGGCTACAAAGGCTTCGGTTCTGTCCGGAGCATTGCGAGTACCATGATGTCTCAGACAAGTCTGGGACAGAATGGGGACATCAATGCCCAGGCGCTCAGGGGGCAGATATTCTGTGAAACGGGCATTTAGTGAGTCAACTTCAACTGTCTTTCCATCACGTGATTCTTATAGGATTATGTTTTAGAGGTTGTAGTTGCATTAGGAGGCAAGAGCTGAAAGCTTGCACCAATCACCATGTGAAGAGACTTGCCAACCTCTGACACCATACTATGCTATCATTTATATCCTGAATTCTCCTCTTTGCAGTGAAGGAAAGCTCGTGTCGGTGAAGAAAATCCAGAAGAACCAGTTCCAACTGAACAGAGCCTCCCGAGTGGAAGTCAGGAATGTTCGTGCCCTCGATCACATGAACATTTCTAAGTTCGTTGGCATAGTAACTGAGATAAACAACTTCTCCATAATAACGGAGTACTGTAACAAGGGATCCCTCAACGATGTTTTGCTCAATGATGAGATTCCGCTTAACTGGGGATTCAGGTGAGTTTAGAGTTGCTTGTAAGTATTGGGTTAATAGGATGTAAACTGTGTAAAATGGGTTGTTGTGTAGGATTAATTCAATCAGTTTCTCATCTTCCCTGAATCTGAGATATCCCGCTCCTCCCCACAAGTTCTCTTCTCTCCCCGCAGATTATCGTTTGCTCAAGACATCTGCCGTGGAATGGAGTATCTCCACTCCCACAAGATGTACCACGGCCGTCTCAAGAGCAGCAATTGCATCATTGACGACCGATGGGTCTGCAAAATAACAGGTTTTTCTTCATTCGATTGAATTTCACAGAGTTTTTGTGTTTAAATTCTTTCCATAAAGCGCTTGAAATATAATGTACCTATTCAAGAAATTATTTCCATTTTTCTCCATTTTCTTTTCCAGATATCGGTCTTCCCAACGTAAGGAAGCCCGACCTCGATCCTGAATACGGAGAACAGTTTGGTTCTGTGAGGGAAAAGCGAATAAACAGGTACATTGTTTGCCACTCACATGATAAATAGACGGCTGAGTCTGACGTCATTTTCACAGCTAATAATGGTGATTTGACGAATTCAGACCGCCTATTTTTCGATTGCGACCTGTAACTTTTAAAATTGGCGATTATCATGCGCTACTAAATATCTCAGCATCATTTTTCGGGCTATGTAATGGGTAATTCATCATTTTCACGCCATCCTTGATTTTTGCTATGGCAGATAAAACCGCTCTGCATTAAAATTTGGGTAATTTATTCAGTATTCCTATCCTGTAAAAAGCTGTGAACGGTTATATTGTGAAATCAAATCACGTATTCTTGTATTCATGTTGTTTGTGCTGCCTAGTGCCTACGAACAAGCACTATAGTTATAGTCCTTGTATTTAGTTGATGTGATCTAGTGTTATCTTCATGTTTTTCCTGTGTTGTAACGTAGTTTTTACGTGGGTTTTACGTAGTTTAACGTAGTTTTATTATCTGTGCAAGTCGCGTTATGTACATGAATCAATACAAGATGAATGTGAGTACAGTATATATTGAAGCAAATAATAAGTTTTATTCAAATTAAGAAATTAAAAGTTATCTACTACGTGAGTATCTTTATGTAAATTCTCGTTCTTCATCAAATATGACACCCGTTGTCAACCAAATGACACCCGTTATCAACCAAAAGCAGGAAGGGCAGCAAAAACAGCAGCTTGAAAGGGTAAGTATACGATGTACGTTCTCTTGATCTCGCCAAAATCATTCTTTCTTTCCTGCGATACGCCAATAAGGACACTGTCGTGAACTATGGTTGCTGAAACGTATAATTCAATTTCTCAATAGCTCAATATCGGCCGGCGTATAAGCTTACCCGCGGGTTCTCGAAATATTCGTGACATTAGCCAATCAGTGCGCGAGTTTAAGGTCTTCTCGCACGCTGATTGGTCAATTTCAGGTCGATTTTTGGATCCTGTGGGTAATACGCCAACGATATTAGTGATTCTTGTTCCTCTGCTTTGAGAAATCCTTGATTGTAATCATTTACTGCTGTATGTCTGTAAACACATAACTGCCATGGGCTTGGGTTCAGGGTTCATAGCATCGATTTGTCATCACTTCGGTATTCGTTAAACGGGCTATATGCAGAAGCAGAATCAGAAACACAATAATTCAAATGATCAATGTAAAGCACAAACAATCGATTGCACTGCCAGAAACACCTTTCAGACTCAGAAGTGTTTGATTAACTTATTCGGGGAATGTTTAGATCAATTAATGAAAATCATTTAAATCTGGGTAATCATGTTAATTCGGGTAAATTACTGAATTGTGATTACCAAATTACTAAGGCAGCATCATTTGAAGTCTCTTTCGTGTTTCTGCAGTCCTTGCCATGAGAATTAGAAGTTATCATTCTCCGTGGATGTTAGAATAGTCACCCATAATCCATATTATCATGAGATACGACACATTTCTATGCTTGAAATCGATTTCTGCTGGCTCAACCTCTTCCTTTCTTCCACTCAGTCCATCCGTTTCATTTCTCTATTTCGATATGCTCTATATTCCCATCTCTGACAGCTGGCACCACTAAGGACTTCTCCTCTTCTCGATTTCTAATGAAAGTATGAATATAATGATATATTTTCTCCTCCTTTATTACTGTTCTCCTTTTTATTTTCCTCCGATTGTGTGATAGCCATTGTCCATTCCCCGTCTCACTGTCCTATTCTGCTGCCCTCCCACAATGCTTGAAGGCTCCATCGTAGTGTCATAATCCTAAACGATTGTACAATAACACATGCTCTTTATTCTTCTTTTCTCCTAAATCTTCCTAATTTCTCTCTCGATCTATAGATCTCTCTCCTTCCGTATATTATGCTCTGACTCGATCTAAAGATCTCTCTTTCCGTGTATTATTCTCTGACTTGGCTGCATTCCAGAAACAGCTGGTTCAGTGGTCATGTGACCTTGCAGCTGGCTGGATCCAGTCTCCATGGATCCAACACTTGGATTCAGAGAGCGAGCCAAGTTATGATGTCAGAGAATAACAACAGTAACAACGTATCGTCTGCCTCGGCTGACAACAATAATACTGGAGCCTCTAATCATCGGTCCCATCGGGGATATGAATCTTTTGCTTATAGGTTAGCGAGCGTGTTTTTGTCGGTTGAATTTCAAGGTTTGCTGGCTTTGTTGCCAGGTTGCATGGTTTTTCGGCTGGTTTAAGTTTTCGGCTGGTTTGAGTTTTTAGATGTTTTTTTTTGGCAGAACTATTAGTTCTGTCATATTGTGTCGGTTGTCATAGCTGATCATGAAATACGATTTCTGCTTGTTATTCATATCGCAAAGATTTGTCATCGATTGATTTTGATTTTTGTTGACCGATTTATTTCGGTAATAGAGATTCCTCTGGTTTGTGGTGACAATTAGATATTACAAGAGCCATGGAATCCGCATTCATCAGTTTGTTGAACCCTCTTGTTGTTAACTAAGTAACTAATAAGCTAACTGTCTTATTTAACTTCTTAATTCTGTATAATATAAATCTTCTCTCACTTATTGATTCAAAATCCTTATCAATCAATCAGTTTTTCTTCAAATTTTCGTTAATGATACTTCCCTGTGAATGGCCGTACTTTTATACTTCTATATTCTTTTAAATAATCCAACCTAATTACTTAATTAGTACATCTCACTTGCTGAAACTTATTGGATAAATCGAAAGTCTCTTTTACTTCCTTTCCTTTTTATTTGATGATTCTATATATTGGTTCTGTGAAATAGTCTGACATTATTGTAGAAGAAAAATCAAGAAATAAATAAATGAAAGAAGCTGGGAAATGGAAAGTGTGTGCCAAGCATTCTATTTTCTTTCTGTTGGCTGAAAGACCTAGATTTCCGAGATTTCAACACGTGCATCTGAATATCGAGCAATGATCAATCGTTAATTTTACAGCAATTTGCAATCCATTGACTAGAATCCAGATTGAGTGTAATTTTCCGCTAAGTGCACATGCACCGTGTGTAACCATGCACCGTGTGTAACCATGCACCGTGTGAGTGTCCATGCACCGTGAATGTGTCCATGTAGCGTGTTTGCACTCCGAGGGTTTATTAAATCTACCACTCCGGTTACAGCACACTTTATATCCTGCACGTGCTCTCTGCGCGCGCACAGTCCACGCGTTCAGCACGTGTAATAATATCATCAGAATGAACCGGCGGATCAGTGAACTGCTCCGGAAGGATGTGGAAGAGGGAATCCCTGAAAACACTGGCACGGGGCCTCCGGTGGCACTGCGGCAGTCGTCAGACTCTCCGTTCCAGCTGCCTGCAGTCATGGAGAACGGAGATAGGCTTAACAGGTAATACAAGGTAAACTCACGCGACCTGCGCGCGCACGTGTGTGTGCGCGGCGCACTATGTAATCTCTCAGCCACGTTCGTATTTATAGACCGTGTGTGTATGCTGTGTCCAGAATTTTCTAATATTGTACTCTACCCCAAATCATCGTTTGTATACATTGTACATGCGTGTATATTACTACTGTGTGCGTGTATGTGTACACTATACACTATACAATAATATGTACATTATACATCCTAATTAAATTCTATGTATAGCGATGAGCGTGTACCTATTCAGTATATGCAAGTGATAATCAGATTTTGTATGGAGATTCCACACTGCCTGGCACTGTTTTTGTGTTAAATGTTTATTATTGTTCGTATTCTGTTTGTTGCCAACTGTTATAATACGATGATGAATAACTGTTTTGTAGATTATTAAAAAACTAACAAATTTGATCAAATTATCAGCTGAGAAGATATTATGTGAAAATTCTCTTCGCTTTTAGGTGCACAGATTGCTAGAAATATTCTGCTGTTCATATTCATTTTATTAATTATTTGATGTATCCCTAACAATATTTGAGATTGGGCTTGTGGACGGAACTTCCCTCCCCAATGATTGAATCACTGTGTAAAGCTGTCGCTATCCAGCTGATATGAGGGCTGGAGCAAAATGCTTATTAACTAAGCTAACGAGATGTGAGGAAGGCTTTTTCCCATTTTGAGGCCTCTGCTTTCCCCATAGCAGCGTTCATTTGGGGAGCTAACGGCTGTGCGATGCCAGGGCGCTACATCAAGTTACAAAATAGCTGACGCGTTATTTGGATTATTTCACTGCGATTATTCAGTGATCATAATATGATCGATAGCCAATTACTATTTCTATTTTAGCATTTTATCAGGCACAATTTTTACAATCCATTCCATAAATATTCAAACTAAAAGTTTCAAACAATAGCTGAAGATGCCATGCGACTCACTCCACACGTATTCTCCCCTCTGTAGAGTTTGAGGTATCCCTCCTCTCCCCACTTCTTCCCCACGAGTTCTTAATCAGCCAGTAGGGCAGCCCCTCCTCCACCTCATACCCCACCACTGCCAGAGCGTGATCTAGGTGGTGTGGGGTGCACTCCCCTACCCCGGGCCTCAACACGCCCCCTTTGTAGTGGAGTAGACCCTCAGAGTTCAGCACTACACTGATAGGTCCATTAACTGCTACAAACGCTGCCATTTGAGTCTCATTCTTGATCTTGACACTGCCCCTCACAGATACCACTGCTTCACTGGCATTCAACACACACTCCCCCTGGCGTGCGGTGTACGGGTAATCCTGCTCTGTTACCATGCCACCCAGCGTCATGACGTCATCAAACGCTCTGTGGGGCACGCCCCCATGGCAACCCCCGTTCAACCAATCACAGTCCAGTAACTCCTGCTCGGAGAGAGAGTAGAGGTCCCCGTACCTCACTGCCCACTGCCCCTCCAGACAAGCTACTGCGGAGAACGCCCAACAACTCCCACACCTTCCCTGACCTTTCACTGGGGTGACAGCGTCCTGATCCCTCCAATCCACTGACTCAGGGATGTCAGATGTGTCAAGATCAGCTGCTGTGGGGAGCAGGTCAATTGATGCTATTTCCTCCTCAGTTAGTCTGCGGGTTTGGAACGCAGCTCGGAACTCCTCGGTGGTCATGTCGGAGAACTGGTTCATTCCGTAGGTGGCAGTTCCCTGCTCCATCTTGTTCATCAGCTCCCACTCCAGCATGTTCTTGTAGAAGGTCCAGTATCTAGAGTTGTGTTCCTCCTCAGTGGGGTAGACTTTGTGGTATTGTCTCATGAAGGAGGTGAAGGTTGGAGAGGTGAATCGGGTGGAGAGGATTGCATTTGCGAGAAAAGTTGTCAAAATCACGAGCCTCAACATCGTAGGGAATAAAAATAAGCAGAAAATGTAAAGTGCTAGTTATGCTGGTCAGAATATTCTTTTATCTCAAGGCAGATTTAATATTGAAAGAAAAAAAAACCATGTGCCATGAAACATACTGTGTATCTGAAACCCTGTAACTTGAGAGTTATGCTATCAAATATCCTTTCTGGTCACGAACAGTCACAAGATGAGGCATCTCTGTGAGGACCCTTGAATCTGATGTGAATGATTTTCAGTGATCTCAACTCTCATGACTCTCTTGAGTAGCTGCGTGTCAAATCCCTCAGTAGTCGGCATTTCTAGTGCCCTGATCTTAACAAAATAGATGAATATTTTGTTCCTCATTATATACATCATCTTTGTTGAGCGTTCAAAAATACGCTTGAGTTGATCGAGTTTTCTTCAAAGCAAGAAGTGCTGATATCACCTCAACATCTTGTTTCCTCCATCCAATATACCTCCCTCCTATTTAAGCGAGCAATTTTCCAGCTAATCACCCCGTTTTACATGTACCCTGCACTATGCTAACCGGATAATATAAACCGAGCTGGCAATTACTCTCCCCTCTGCATAATTACCACAATTTCCCCCTTGTATAATTGATAATTTACTTGATATTTCCTGGCAAATGATCGAGTATTTACATTGTAATTTACCAACAAGCAGTAGACTGTTCAGAGTGAAGTCACTGTCATGGTGTATAATGAGTAATATTGACAACACCCCACCGCCTAACAGTCACTTCCAACCCCGCCTGTGTCTAACACAACCCTGCCTGTGTCTAACACAACCCTGCCTGTGTCTAACACAACCCCGTCTGCGTCTAACACAACCCCACCTGTGTCTAACACAACCCCGTCTGCGTCTAACACAACCCCGCCTGTGTCTAACACAACCCCACCTGTGTCTAACACAAAGGTATGTGTTCAGGGTATATCGACCACCTGAGGCGAACTCAGACGCGAGTATGATTTACCAGCCGACCACGGATGTGTACAGTTTTGCTATTATTCTCATTGAGATCGGGGGCAGGACCGAGATATCACCTCCGGTGAGTCGAGTGGAGTGTGCCCTGATGAGATCTGTGATGAAAACTTGTTACAATCAGCCATTAACTAGACACATTTCAGCCTTGTTAAAATCTTGAGAGAATGGATTTAGACATGCATTAGACCTGTAAACAGCTAAGATGAGAAGTACGTACGGTACGTACTTTTAAATCAACCGTACTAGTACGTACTTTTAAATCCTGGTGGAAAGTACGTTCGGGGAAATTCATAAACTAATTGCTATACGCGGGAAAAGCCGGAGCGTGCGGCACAAAAGAATATATGAGACAAATTCTAGAACTCTGCAGAAGCGTTTTAGGGCGTGATTCACGTGTAAATGTGCTAATGTGTGTAACAATAATGTTCGAATCTCCACGAGAAATTTTGATTTTCAAAAATAAAAAATATTTAATCGTACGCCCGGTACGGGTACGTACTTTTCAAATGGTCCGTACTAGTACGTACTTGTGGCCCGGTATCATACGTACTTCTCATCTTAGGTAAACAGACCGGCTCTTTCATGAAACCTCACGATTTTCCAACCCCACCCATTCCAACTTATTTTATGATTTATCTCCTAGGAGGAGACGATCTACGATCCGTTCTGGAGGCCAGGACTACCAGATCTGGAGGATCATGATAAGGATCCTGACAACAGACTCCCACTCGCCAACAAATACATCGAGGTTAGATGAATAGATGAGTCACTCTTCAAGGAGTTAGAGCAATTAATAGACTGAAATCGTCGAAAATAATCTTGCTAAGTCAAGTTTTTCTAACGTTTCTGATTCATATTATCATTCCGTGAACCTAACATCAACTCTATCTCAGTTGATACAACAGTGCTGGGATGAGACCCCCGCTGATAGGCCGAGCTTTGCGAACATCAAGAAGATTCTCCACAACATTAACCCCAACAAGGTACTTACATGGCTCACCATCAAATGAGGGAAAGCTAAACCCCTCCCTCTCCAGTCGGCATCAGTCGGAATTTGTAAACGTTTTCCCTCCCCTCAGTCGCTGGCATAATACGTCCTCTCCAAACATCATGAGAGGATATTTGAATACTTATCTTCCTCTTGGAACATGTTATTTACCGCTTTCACCCCATCTGTTTCACCCCTAAATTTATGTGACCGCTCCCGAAGGATCATTATTCATGATCCTTAAATACTTACCATCCTCTTGTATTTGAATTTTACCTCTAAATCAATCCTCGCTCAGGAAAACCCAGTGGACATGATGATGAAGTTGATGGAGAAGTACAGTAAGCACTTGGAGTCCCTGGTCTCAGAACGGACTCAGGAACTGGTGGAGGAGAAGAAGAAAACCGACAGACTCCTCTACGGTAAATTGAACAAAGCGCAAAGATATGGTAACTTTCTGCTACACATTCTCCCGGCAATTTTGCCGCAGGTTGCTTCACTGAACCAACTAAACGAAGCATCCAGCCATGTCTCCCCTCACATCGTTTTACCTTCCCCTCATCCATGTTACCCTTATCTGCCATGTCACATCCTGTCTTCCCCAAGCCTTGTACGTCTAATCGGTGCCATGTTACACTCTCCCTTCCCCTCTGCAGCCATGTTGCCGCGGAGTGTGGCTGAGGACTTGAAGCAGGGTAACCCTGTGCTGTGTTCCAAGTACGATGCCTGTACCATCTTCTTCAGTGATATCGTGGGCTTCACTCACCTCTCCAGTAGCTCCACTCCCTGGAGGTCGTAGAGCTACTCAACCAGGTGACTTGGAATTGTTGTGTTCGTGTTTTTAAGTTTTCTAGTGAGTGGAATTGCTCCCCTCCCCCGAATTTTTTAAATTTTGTGTTGGTGTTTTTATCTTTTTCGTTTCCTTTTTTTTCCGGTTCACACTTTTGTTTTCTTCCGCGAAAAGAATCAGTAAATATTTTACGAGTCGCTGTTTTTCCGGTATTACAGTTTTGAATTTTAGAAATTTGAAACACATATTTTCGTCATCTTCAAATATTTGTAAGATGTAAGTATTTCTAAAGTACATTCCTCAGATGTACACGGCGTTTGACAGTATCATTGACGAGCATGACGTGTACAAAGTGGAGACTATAGGCGATGCTTGTGAGTATTTACACGTGTGGGGTTGTGACGTCATTAACACGGTTTATAATGGTGTGTTGATGAAGCTGAAACGCCGCTTTTTCTTGTGCAACCAGCCGAGACAATGTGTATTATCTTGTGCCTTTTTACGAGAATTATTAAACTTATGCTTCATAAGTAACGAGGATATTAAATGGAAAACCGTCGCTGTAAATTTAATTTTAATGTCTCCTTATAATGTACAGATAACGGCACGGCATTAGATCGCATACAAGCTAATATATAAGCCGAACGTGTAACAATGTACCATGAAGAATTATAGAATTATGCACGATGAACTGATGATCCTTATCCTATGATAATGTCAGTATTTCGTCGAGTATAAAAGACTCCCTTCTCTGCATCTCTAACCCTCCCTCTCCCTCAGACATGGTTGTCTCGGGAGTCCCTTCTAACCCCTCCCTTTCCTCTCTTAACCCCTCCTTCTCCCTCAGACATGGTTGTCTCTGGGGTCCCTGAGAAGAACGGAGACCAGCATGCCGCTGAGATCGCCACCATGGCCCTCAAGATCGTGTGCTTCTGTCGCGGGTTCCGGGTCCCTCACCGACCCAACCAGATCGTTAACATCCGGGCGGGCATCCACTCGGGTCCCGTGGTGACGGGGGTCGTGGGTCTCAAGATGCCGCGGTACTGTCTCTTTGGGGACACGGTCAACATGGCCTCCAGGATGGAAAGTACAGGAGAAGGTAGGGGATGGAACAATGGATTGGAAAAGTCATTGATGGGATATTTCAAGTTTCAAACCAATCTGTTCAGTCTATGCCCATTTTACTGCTCTTTTTGACTCCCATTTCGGCGACTTCATCCCAACACTTTGAACCCCTTTTCCTCAGCCCTCAAGATCCAAGTCAGTCCAGACACGCATGTTATACTCGAGCAACAGAAGGGAGAATTCCTCTTCGAATACAGAGGAGAGGTGGAGGTCAAGGTATGTTTAAACAGAGCTTTCCTTTGTTTAACTTAACTCTTCGCAGCCTCCCCAGTCCTGGCTGCTCTTCATGCAGACATAACAACACGCGTTACCATGGTTTCACAGGTCGCAATTAGGCGTTACCATGGTTTCACATGACGCAATAACGCGTTACCATGGTTTCACATGACGCAATATGAATATTGAATAACGCGTCACCATGGTTTTACCCATTTCAAGGGTAAAGGCACGAAGAAGACCCACTGGTTGCTAGGGAGGAGGGATCTCCTCATCAAGAACTGTCTTTCTCCCGCCAGTCACAAGAGAATATTCAAAGGAACCGCAGTACCCCCTCCAGCGCCCTTGACGTAAGTTTATTGGGAATTTCGTGTTTTTAGTTTAAATCTTGTTGGGAGTTTCTCAAGTTTACTCCACTTTCACTTGTATGAATAGCGGTGTGAAAATGAGATTTCGTGGCAGTTTTTCATGGATAAGTGAGACCTTGGAATGGATTCACCCCACTTATTGATCCATCATATCACACGCAATAACAGTTCAAAGAAATCACGATGAATCATTATTTAAAGTTTGATATTTGAGAAAAGCACGTATTTTGATGAATATCCGTTGTAGTGAGTCTGAGTCGTAGTAGTCAGGCCCGGTAAGTATCCCTATAACCCATTGCATGCCCTCTCTTACGTGTTTTAAAGTGAATCACAATATTATATCACTTACAATTGGGGATTAGATAATTCCAATTCTCATTCTTCAATGCCGGACAATTATAATCAAGACAATCAGTGCCATTTGATTTTATCAATGGGCATTTGGGTAGTTCGGTTCTCAGGATGACTTACTGAGATCGTAAATCATTCTAGAATTTATCAATGGACGATTCTTCAAGGGTTTTTTGTATTTCATATCAAAGCCTCTTTAACTGTTGATTATCTTTCCCCAATTTTAATCCTTCATCGACAGAGTTGCTGGGAATTATATCAACACCAGTTGTCTCGCTATTTTTGATGACCTGTTAAATGAAATGCCGTGACAATAAAAAATCAGAATCATACCCGTTAGAACCAAATTGTTTTGTGTTATTTCAATTTGAAAATCCTCATGTTCCATATCTCCTCAGGCCGCCAGAAACGCCTAAAGCAACCACTCCATTGCTCGGGAAGCCCCCATCGCCCCAACTAAACGGCCACTCCACCCCTCCTCCTATAGCTGCCCCTCCCTCCTACAACAACAACAGTGCGCCCTCCTTCGATAACGAGATCAGTCCGCTGATCAGGGCGGCTCCTGAACGGGAGTCGACAACGTCACGTGACCATCTGCTGGGACCCGACGTGTAGCGTGGCCAGTGAAACGTCGCACTCTGCGCGTGATTCCCTGCGTGATATGCTGCGTGATATTCCTGTGAAGATAAGAGGAGATGACAGATCTGTGAGAAGAAGGCCGAGTGATGTAAAGATATGTTCACACAGGATTAATTTATTCGTTGTTATCTGAAGTAAAAGAGCCGTCGTGTGCTGAAGAAGATGAGAAGATGAAGTCCTAGGTGTCTGACACTGGTGTCTTTTATTTGACCTGTCGTACAAAGTCGTGTTAAAAGCCCCCTCGAGATGGATCATTACAAAGGCTAACATTCACCTCATAGCCTGATTCAAAATGTGATATTGTGGTCAGTTTGGAGAGGCCGAATTGAATGAAATTTCTTACTTTTCGATGTATGAAACTCCTTGTATACTGGTTTGGTTGCTAGTTCCTAACAAAAATCTCTAAAGACATAGTTCCACTGTTAAAATGTCGACTTGCGATCATTTGTATTTTAAAATCAGCTTATTTAGACTAAAGTATATGGACCACTTGTCTTTGAAATGAATGTCCTAAACATGTATATACTTAAAAGATGCATTGATGAAAAATAAACTGAAATATAACAAAATGTACCATACTGTATGCCCTACGAACTAAGAATTGGCAGTCTGGCGTCATCGATGTTCTATTGAAAACAATGGCAATTACGTCATTCCAACGTCTAGGTTCCCGGTTTTAGAAAGAATTCTATGTTTTACCTTAATAATGTTGATGATGAGAGTGTTCTATATATGATATTACATTTTGTAAATTGATTCAGAATCATAAAACGAAATAGCTGATTTTTATAACTATATATATATGCAACATATTATTATGCTTACAGTAACATGATTTATTTTAACTTTGCTTTGAAACAATTTCACAAAACATGATTTATTTTAACTTTACCCAATCGTCAGAAGACGATTGGGTATGTAATATTAACCTGTGTTTTAAGCTTGTAATATCTAGCTTGTAAAATAACATCTAGCCAATTTTTAACGAAATTGAGTTTAAAAGGTGCCCCTAGCTGAACAAGTACACGTAGTACGTGGTGGCATGATATTCATGATCCATCTGGCTTTATTTTCGAAGAAACAGCCCAACATGAACATCTTGAAATGCTTAAATTGAATCTAGCAGATTCACTTCGCACGCGATTTTTCCATTAAGCTTTTAAATTTAATTGCTTGAAGGTAACTATGTTATTCCTTTAGACTTTTCATTTAATTATTAATGCGCCTTACATTGAGTTACAGGATGATGATATTATAATGGCGTTTCTTTAAAGAACGTACAAAGCGATTTGAAATTGAATAGCCGCCCCAAGCCAATTTCCTTCAAATTCAATCACGTAGCGACAATAATTTTGAGGTTTCTTTCCTCCTTTTATCATCTTAGAATTCAATATTGAAGTCTGCTTATTTAGGCAATTTAAGGAAAATTTGAAGTCCTAAAACTCGATCAAAATATTCTGCAGTGTTCCAATCGCTTTTGACCAGTTTAACTCATTTACCCGATACTGTTTTCTCTTGTTGACAGATCATGACCGCAAGATTTGTTATTGTTAACCGTTTTAGTAATTAAAATGCATACATGAAAATATTTTCAATGCCAACGTTATATGGATATTGACCAATAAGAAGCTTAGGTATTCCTATTCCCGCAGGATCAACATCTGTCAGTGTGTTGAACTGCTTGAACGATGAAGAATTTTACCGCAATTTCGCTCAACAGTGAAATTTTATAAACCTTAGTTGATCTAGATTGGTACTGAGTGACCCAGATATCGGCATCATCAATCTATTGTCATATCTATTCACTTTCAGCTTAAGAATGTTTAACTTATAACTCCATTGATTGTGTTGCATTTGAAATTAGAATGACTCAACAATTTCAGGTTGCAACATAAACGAGTGATGAACTTTTGCATTTTAAATAGTTCGTCTTATAGTTATAGTAATTAGTAACAAATTTATTATTAAGTTTATACAATACAAATGTTATCTATTTGAATTTAAAATTGCTAACTTGCAAAGTAACCATTATACGATTGATTACTTTTCTTTTGATTCAAATCAAATATCACCTCACTGAAATTTTCAATGTCGAGAAAAGCGCGGGAATGCCTTTAATTATAATAGTGTTTTTTAATTTCACTACGCTTCACGACGTGTTCTACTTCTAAAGTTTCTATTACGCCGCACAAACATTTCTGAGCAGCGTATTTTCTATTACGCCGCACAATCATTTTTCGGAAGCGTATTTTCTATTACGCCGCACAATGAATTTTTTGCGGCGTTATCTCTATTAATTCGCACAATCATATTTGTGCGGCGTTTTTCTTTTACGCCGCATAATAACATTTGTGCGGCGTATTTTCTTTCACGCCGCAATCATATTTGTGCGGCGTATTTTCTTTCACGCCGCAATCATATTTGTGCGGCGTTTTCTTTTACGCCGCATAATCACATTTGATTTTGTGCGGCGTATTTTCTTTTATGCCGCAATCATATTTGTGCGGCGTATTTTCTTTCACGCCGCAATCATATTTGTGCGGCGTTTTTCTTTTACGCCGCATAATCACATTTGTGCGGCGTATTTTCTATTTTTACGCCGCGCAATCATATCTGTGCAGTGTATCTCCTACGCCGCTCATGCATAGCATATTTGTGGGTCGTACTTCTAGTTCTATCACAACGCACATTTTTGGATGTTGAGACAGTGACATGTACAGTGTCGACAGTAGACACGTTGTATGACCCACTGACGCAAGCCGCTTGCGTCGGCGACCGTGAGAATCAGTGCCCGATGAGGAATTCTCACGAGCGCGCACAGAACAGGTCTAATTTTCCCTAACCAGGGGCTCCTGGTTTGGAGCAAGAATTTACGCCGCGCACGCAGAAAACACTCAGTTTCAAGCCTTGCCGGCGCGGTGCCCTAACCAGCCGCGTGCTGTCGTTCCTCTTTCAGCCGTAAGCCGACCATAAGCAACTCGTTAGATGAAACTAAGACTTGAAAGCAAGCCTTTCGGCCCTTCCTTAACCGGGCACCCTCGAGCTATGGTCTGTGTAAAACTAGGGGATATGACGAGCAAAGCAAGCCTAAGCAGTAAAATTTTATTCTAATCATTCTGCATTCCGTGGCGCGCGCTTTTTCCCGGGCAAATGTCCGAGTTCCATCTGATACAGAACTTAAATCAGGCTGCGACTCTGCAGAAATGATAAATGAACCAGAGAAATAATTTCCATTAGAATTCTGGGAAACTTCACCCTTGCTTTTACATTTCAGAGTTTGATTATATTCTTTGTATTTTGTAAATTAAAACAAATATGATCTTTGCTATATAATTCGTCAGTACGTAATGTTCATAATCAATACTCAATATCATGATATTGTCTTGTATTGTGCATGTGGTTCTTTATAGTTTATTAGTTTAAAACATTATAATAAAAGCCCAGAGGAGACTGGCAATTTTCCACACAGTAAGAGACCATTTAGAAAGAATTGACATGTTTCACACTATTTGTCATCAGAATTCTTAAATTAAAACATTATCAATTATCATTCAAATGGTAGGTGATTTATATTGTTTAGTTTTGTGGATAAATAGTTGTATAATATCATTATTCTGCCTAGTAGACTGTTCAGGTTGATGCCTCGAAGATGATATCTTTAATTATTTAGCAAATCATTCCTATAGCCCATGGCTCTACTTCCAACTACTGAATTGAAAGACGAGAATCATCCCTACAAGACACCAGTCACTTTTTGAAAAGTCCTCTCTCAGAATGATTAAACTTGATAGTAAGACAGTGCACTCTGTTTGCAGTGGCCAAGTCATAACATCACCTTATTCGATTGTAAAAGAGTTAACTGAAAATTCATTGGATGCTGCTGCATCAATTATTGATATCAGAGTGGTAAGATATATGCTTTATTTCAAATAAATAGTTAAGATATTTTTCTTGTCATTGCTTGTTCATTGTAGATAGCTATTTCATAGTTTATGAATAGATGCGATCTGCCTACAATTTTCAAATTGTATGATTTTGACATATCAAGTCAGTGGATGGTTCAGTTCCAACCCTAAGTCAATTGAAAGTTTTGGGTCTTTTCAAGGATGCAAAGTTGAACACATGTCTTTCACTGGTCAAAAGAAACTGTATGTAAAATGTTTGTTAAACTTATTTGGGTATTGTTTTCAAAAAGTATCTCATGAGATTGGGGTTATTTACATTGGTTATTAGTTGCCCAGCCCTTCTAACCTGCCTTTTCACTCACATTTCAAAAAGTTGCTTTTGACCTATGATGACATACCAGTAACATTCAATTATTCTTAGGAAGAATGTGGTTTGAAGAGAATAGAAGTGAGGGACAATGGACTTGGCATCAAGAAAGAAGACATATTTACTATTGCAATGCCACATTATACATCCAAGTTGGAATGCTTTTCTGACCTATCCTCTATTTCTACTTATGGTTACAGGGGTGAAGCACTTTCGGCAGTGTGTTCTGTCTCTGATGTGCAAATGATAACTCGACACAAAACTGATAGCACAGGTTTACTTACTAAATGCAATAGTAAGACTAAATGCTATCCAGATAAAGTACCACCAGACATAACACCACCATTGAGCTAAAATTGCACATTAGTGACTGTTATGTGCTGCTCAATCACTCTAGCAGTTTGTTGCAACAGGAAAAGAAATTTTTAGGAAAAGAAATTTATTTTTAATCATCAATTTGGAATACAGTAAAAATAAGCTACACAACAGTCCCTGTTGTTCATTTCTCAGGCATACAGAATTCTGAAATGTAAAGTTTATCCAATTAAGCTGAAAAATTAATGTGAGAGAAAAGCAAGACCTAAGTGAGACATTTTAGCTAGGTATATATGGCAGTGTTTTGTTTGGTTGGTGAACTTAATCTGTGTGGCATTCATGAAAATTTAATAATTGTGTTAGCATTACAATTTATGTTACCAATATATCTCTTACTGTTGTACTCTTGGGACTGAAAATTTAACTGTGAATGAGTCTAATCAGTAATCATGAGTCTAATCTAAACTATGAATGAGTCTTATCTTTACCAATCATTCACCAATTTACCAATTCTAATGATGACTTCATAATATCTTCTCCCAGCCTCATCATACACTATCGACAAAGAAGGCAGAATAAGTGAGACTGGCAGTTGTCACAACAATATGGGCTGCACTTTTATCATAACTAACCTGTTCAGAACTCTTCCTGTCAGAAAAACATATTATCAGGTAAAAATTTGTCATTCAGTTTATTATGTTCGCTGATAATGAAAATTTCAGTTATTACTTAATTACTATTAGTAACAAAGGTGAATTGTTCAACTAGCACTATGATTTGATTAATTCTGTGGATGGTTTATGAAACTGGATATCTTTTTGACATTGCAGGGTAGAAAAGGCAAAGAACAAGTTGATTTAATGGAAAGTTTCCTGCATGGCATGGCCATAGCAAATCCCTCTGTACGTTTTATGTTACGTCACAACAAGAAAATTGTCTGGCAACACTCAAGTGGTAAAGATATCAAAGACAGTCTTGTGAGCATTTATGGAAATCTAACTGAAATGGTTTCGTTTTCTCACTCAAGTAATGATAACAGGTGATTTTAACCTATATAATAGTGAATATTAAATTCAAATGAAATCTGCAGCTTGCTTTCATCCCTCATCAATCTGTATAATTTTCATTTTTCAACTTTAATTAGTATGTTCTTTGTCTTTTGATAAGTGATAGTATTGAACTTTTCTCTTTCAGTGAAACAAAGATAAAAGGCATGCTCACCACAACTGGCAAATCTTCCAGAAAACCTCCTTATTTCATCATTAACAAGCGCCTTGTCAAGTTTAAATCACTTGCTAAAACAGTGAAAAGACTTTTCGAAGGAACCTTCCCAAATGGAGCAATATGTATTGCACTTAACCCTAGTTCAGTTGATGTAAATGTGGAGGTAGATAAATCTGCCGTTATTTGTAAGGGTGAAGCTGAGTTAGTGGCTCTAATTGAAAAGGTTATCACTGAGCAAGTGCTTGTATCAAAGCAACATAATTTGGAAGTTATGGATCAATCTCAAGATTATTTTGAACGAAATCTGTCCACACCGAACTCTATTCACGAGAATCAATCTGATTCAAGTGATTCCAATTAATAACAACCCTCTAGCTGTCTCAACAGGCCCTATCCCTAAACTATTTGTTTCAAATTTGACGGATTCGTCCAGTTCAGTAGTTTGTGATTATTCCATGGTCACGCCTAATTTTGGTAATGAATTAGTTCATAATCAACCTCAAACTCTATATCATAGCCATCTAGATTCTCAAACTGACATTGAACCAGTAGTTAGTAACTTCTCAGATGAAACAGTACCTAAAGAACCCTTGCTGATTCCTCAAAATACAGATAGTGCTAGAGAAACTGGAAATCTTTCGTTTTGGGATGAAATAGAAGAAGAATTTCAAACAAAAACTGAGTTGTTTAGTCCTGAAAATGAAGTTGCTATGCGTGAGGACTTTGAAAACGATAGCGACATTCTCATAAATCATGGCAAGGATTCTGTGCCCAAGACTCTTGGTGATTCTTTACACGAAACCCATCATAATCTACCAAATATAATTGATGAACCAGAAATTGAACCGAAGAAAGAAAAGAAGCAAGCATCCTTAGTTTCATGGAGCCAAGAATCTAGAGGGTTCAAAATGGAATTCATATCCCCTGACAAGGTCTGCAGAAAAGATACCCCTTCGTCAAAGAAAAGAACTAAAAGCATTTCTCCAAACATGGGGGAGAAGAAAAGGAAAATAACTCTCAACTCACCTTTGACCGTGAACAAAAAGACGAATAAAAAGTCTATGAATCTAAACTTGGACTACATAAAACGTCGCTTATTGTTCGATCAGTCGAGATACAGTAGCACACAAAGGTGTTCCAGTATAAAAGCCTTCACGGTAGACAGGAAATGGTTTCTTCTCTCCAAAAACAAGTTATTTTCCTTCAACCCCACCCGAGCTCAGGAGGTTAATGTTTACAGGAAAATGCTGTCCTCACAGTCTCTCAAATATGGCACTTTGCCAGGAGATGATGACTGGGACATTAGTCCCAATGACACTAGTCACGATATCATGATGCTCCTCTCCTCCCTTCCAACAAGTGCCGATCCTATGGGTGAAGTAACGTATGTAACTGAGAAATGTCTTGCAATCAATGGTATCCGAATCCAGAAGGTACACGATAGTTTGTTCAGAGTGACTAACGTTTGCGAAGGTGTCCCAGATTTCACTAAGTTCGATGTTATCGAAATTCTGTCTCTAATTTCAAAGTACCGAGCAGCTAACAGCGATGGTGATGAGCTGTCAGTGTGTAACTACTCGGACGTGAGGTGTGCCAAAATTCGTGATTATATGAGAATCAAAGCAACAAATATAAGCCAGAGATTTGCCACTTTCCAGCCAACCCCGACAGACGTTATTGATTTGTTTTTCAATACCAATGAAACTAATGAATGTATACATGGCAAATGTTTAAAAGACGTGCTGTGGGATTTTGATCTGTAGGATAGTAGAATGCTTCGATTTTTATGTTTAACTTTAATTTATTAACTTTTTATTTTTATGCTAATTCTATATTTTTTATGTAATTTCACTTTTAAAATTACATTTAACATTAAACGAATATAAAATTGACCTATTACTCTCTACCTAATCTTTTTATAATATATATTTACCGATCATGCTTTTCCTACTTCAAAATTCATTCTAATAAATGAATAGTGGTTCACCCTCTGATCAATTAATCGATTGTTAATAATTAATTAATTATCGAAAGATTTGATTCTTCAACTAACCGCCTCTTCATATTTCTAGTAGATGGCAAAAGTTCAGATAACTAATGTGGTCGTGCTCAACAATCCTGCTCCATTTCTATCTCCCTTCCAGTTTGAAGTGACGTTGGAATGCATTGAGGACCTGCCACATGGTTTGTTGCTTTGTAAATCCTTTCACCTTGACACCACTTCATCTTCAACCTTGACACCAGTTCATATTGACACCACTTCACTTTGACACCACTTCACTTTGACACCATTTCACTTTGACACCACTTCACTTTGACACCACTTCACTTTGACACCACTTCACTTTGACACCACTTCATCTTGACACCACTCCACATTGACACCTCTCCACCTTGACATCATGACACTTTACTGCAGACATCGAGTGTAAGATAGTGTACGTTGGGAGTGCTGAGTCAGAAGAGTTTGATCAGGTGTTGGACTCAGTGTTAGTGGGACCTGTGCCAGCCGGCAAACACATGTTTGTCTTTCAGGTATCAAGCATCTCCGTTTTACCCGCTTCAAGTTAATCCGATGATTTCTGAAATTAAGTCGATTTGTACCCTTGTTTTGTTATCCATGGCTCATCAAAGCTTCTTTTTTCATTTTGGCCCGAAAATCCTTACTCAATTGCCGCAATATTGGAGTTGAATGTAATTTTCTGTTCCTTCCCAGGCAGATCCGCCCGACACAAACAAAATCCCAGTTCAAGACGCCCTGGGAGTGACTATCGTCCTGGTGATATGCTCCTATCTTGGTAAGGAGTTTGTCAGGGTCGGTTACTATGTTAACAACGACTACACGGACCAAGAGATGAGGGACGAGCCTCCCGAAATACCGCAGTTCGACAAGGTACCAATTAGCGCTAAAAGTACTAGCAGAAATTTTATTCGTTCCTCGGTAGCATACAATTTCAGCCTATGCGCGCCTAATTAACGAGCCGCGCATTCCCACGACTCATTCAATAATTCCCGCGATTTTAACCATTGTTGTTTATCGCTAAGTTCTATTTTCAACAAAGCAGCATATACAATCTTTTTGTCAGGTCCAAAAGAACATTCTTGCTACCAATCCTCGAGTTACCCGGTTCAAGATAGACTGGGAGAGTCCAGAGCAACAACAACAAAATCAGATTACTGAAAACAACAATGATGTGGTGAGTCTGGCAACGGTTTTTGGGCCAAATTTTGAACATAAATGGAATCTTAACAACGATTTTATCACCTTTGATCGTAGATTGTTGCGTTCACCGTTCTAATTTCCAGCCGTCGTCCAGTAATCAGGAGGAGCCCTATGTGCAGATGCCCCCAGTGGAAATGAGCATGGATGCGATGGCATTCTGATGTGCGCGGCGCATAACCCCCTCTGCTCAAGAAATCCAGTCTATCAAGCATCACTACTCCATCTGAATCCGATCCAGGTATGCCGATTCAGGTATGCTTTGCTCAGAGATATAAAAACTGTGTTGGATAAAGTGAAGTTATATCACAACTGAATAATATCAAGACCCCCCCCCCCATTTGGTATTTAATTTCGGATGGATTATCCATGAATTATCTATTAAAGGAATTAGAGTTTAATGATTCTTCCATGAACGAATTGGATATGTCTTTTTACATAAACTGTTCAAAATGTTTGTTTGAAATGTCGTTAGTAAAAATATCGTAAAGTTTTTCGAAAATAGATAGAATCTTTGGTCTGAATTAATACCCTCAGCTTGCAGCCTTATCCTGGTGCTACCAGGGAATTATTTGTATTCTATGTTAGTAATGAATCTCTCTCAATACTCTTCAGTGATGGATGGGGAGATACAATCTGATCTATAATATCTAATTGAAATTTTTATGTTTATGTATTTCAACTTTATAACATTTAAAGTTTGCTAATAGCTTGTTAGCATCTCAATTACAGATGTCTATTACTCATTATAGTTTGGATTCTCCCCCCCCACAAAATTTTCGGAAAAAAACAAAAAACACATTTCAAGCTATCGGGATTATTTTAACACACTTAAACATCAACTACTAAACACATTGTCACTTTTCAACAGTCACTGTTTTTTTCACGCCCTACTCCCTATCCTTGCCGCTGCAGACAGCTCCTGTCTCGTCTGTCTCCTGCTGTTTGTCTTGGTATGTTTCTTCCTGTGGTGGTGAGTTCTGCTGCTCGGTTTAGTGCTGCTCTCCTCAGCAGTCCTTCTGACAGTTCTGCAGCCCCGTGTTGTGGCTGCACTGTTCCCCTGACTCTCAACACCCGGGATGGCTGAAAGAGAGAGGGGTGTATCGGTCACTGAGTGTGGTTTTTATGCGCCTATTTCGTAACTTTCTGTTTCAGAAAGCGGAGGAGACCATGATCAATTATATCATTTTGATTTCAGAAACTTTTTGCTGATCAAATGATCCAGTTACCCCCCCCCTCTATTTGATTTGTACATTAATTTACTCCCCCCCCCCATTTGTATATTTATTGACCCGTGCCCCCCCCATTTGTATATTTATTTACCCCCCATTTGTCTATTTATCTACCTGTTGGTGTGGAAGAGCGTAGGGCTGATTTTTCATGAATTTTGGGGTTTTTGATTGCCTCCAGAGCTGTGAGGATCTTCCTCAACTCATCCCATCGCTCTTGCGACTCAGCTGCTCCTTTAAAATTATACAGGTTTTTTGGATGATGGATAATCTTTCCAACAATTTCGACATTAAACAAAAATCACTGCCCAGAAATTTTGATCTCGATAAAAATAGCCTAATTAGTCAAACATTTATAATAATGTTCTATCCATATTGTTTAGATTATGAATTATCATCGTCAACATTCATATTCTATACAAATCACTCACTGTAAGGCACAGTCATGTGCATGTTGTCTGTAGCGTAACTGGAGGAATGCAGGAGGGTGTGTAACTCACCGGGTCTCCGTTATCATCCACTGAGGACACGAAATGTTGAATGGCGCAATGTTGTGACGCAATGCATAGTGATGACGTCATCAGAAAAATGTAGAACAAAATTATAAGGTATTTCAAAATGAAATATGATGCAAATTCTACGTCACTCCACCGACTTCCTTAATCGGATTTCGTCAAGAGTCACACTTGATTTCTAAAATTACTTTCTCACGTGCGAGTTTAATGAGGATGTAAGCCTCCCGTGGCTTGAGGAATTCCAGTGCTCGGTGAGATCTCTTCTTGTAGAGATCCAGCGATCCGGTGTCCTCACAGAATAGATCCAGTCTTTCTGAGGAAGTTAGACAGTGCTAGCAGTAGGATACTTTGATAGCAACTCAAGTCATGTCAGAATAACTTAGCAAGTACGCAATTCTATGGAAGAGTTTTCTGTATAATTTGATTTCCTAACCCAAGAACCCTGCCATTTCTTGATATTCGTATTCTTATCACCTTTATCTTTTAAGTTAGGTTGAATGCTCTTTTTAATGCATTGGAGAAGGTTGGTAACAGTGCAGTCAGGGTTAAAAAGACGTTCCTTGTGATCTCCATACTTCACTATCACAAACATGACAATCTTAGGAGAGGTTTAATATTGCTCAAATCCTAGTGATCCAATGAACAATCAAGCCAAGCCTCTGCACAACATGAACTGTTATCAAACCACTGTGAAAATAATAGTTCAACAGAGCAACGTACCGTATGATTGCTTGATCCCTGTTTAGCCTGATGAATGCACTTGATATTCTTCAAGTTTCAAACTTCATTGCAATTTGTAGGAGCATATATACCTTTGATACTGAGTGTTCTTCTGCAATGAATCAGTGCATGTGTTTTGTGTTCCACCGAGTGAGTTTTCCCACCATTTCTCATCAAAAGTCTTATCATGATATACTGTCGGCTCACGACCATTCCAGTTGAATCATATGCATTAACATTGAACATAAATGATAAATTCAAGTAATTTAATGCTGGAACATATTAAATTTGCTTATCTCATGGAATGGAAAGGCTCATGGTAATTTGTAGCGCAAAAAACTTTGAAAATAATTGTTATCACTTAAATTGCACACAAGGTTTCTTGCTAGCATGTAATTCAATTCCCATATTTCGAACGCTTGCAGTGACTCTTTTTGTCTCATCAAATTGAAAATTTAGTACAGCTACGCTGCGGTACATCACGGGACTGGTATCAGCTGAAAGTGCAGGTGTAATCTCAAACAGAATGCACCGTATTCTCTAAATGCATTGTATCAGATTACCGTGTTATCTTATCAGCAGTGCTTGCTCACCTGACTTGAGTTAATTACCCCGGTCACAAGGCAATATGTAGTCTGATAGCACGAGGGCGATATTCACTTTTACCATTTCTCAGCATCGTGATTTCTTGATTTTCTGCCATGCTCCGATTTGTGGCTCTGACCGCTGCCCTTCTGGGCCTAAGTTTCTGTGAACGACTCACCTCCCCCTCCTTCGACCTGTTCATGGCCCAGCACAGCCGAACCTACGAAACTGAGGAGGAGCACAACTCTAGATACTGGACCTTCTACAAGAACATGCTGGAGTGGGAGCTGATGAACAAGATGGAGCAGGGAACTGCCACCTACGGAATGAACCAGTTCTCCGACATGACCACCGAGGAGTTCACTGCTAACTACCTGAGCCCCATGACTGAAGATGATCTGTTCTACGCCAACATGATCCCCAAGGCTGAGGAGGTGCTCACTGACGCCCCTGAGGCCGTGGATTGGAGGACCGAGAACGTTGTGACCGACGTCAAGAACCAGGGAACTTGCGGGAGCTGCTGGGCCTTCTCTACCACCGGAAACGTGGAGGGACTCTACGCCATCAAGACCGGAGATCTGGTCTCCCTTTCCGAGCAGGAGCTTGTGGATTGCGATGTTGTGGATCACGGATGTAACGGTGGTCTGCCCTACCAGGCTTACGCTGAGATTATGAGGCTGGGAGGTCTTGTCTCTGAGGATAACTACGCTTACACCGGACACAAGGACAAGTGCCACATGGATGCCAGCCAAGTTGTCGCCACTGTCTCTGGAAGAGAGAAGGTCGATACCGATGAGGCTAAGATCGCTGCCTACGTTGCTGCCAATGGCCCAGTCAGCATTGGGATCAACGCCAACATGATGCAGTTCTACACCGGAGGCATTGCCCATCCCTGGAGCTTCCTGTGCAGCCCCTGGGGCCTGAACCACGGAGTCCTGATCACTGGATACGGAACTGAGAGCGGCACCCCCTACTGGACCATCAAGAACTCCTGGGGAACTGGCTGGGGAGAGAAGGGGTACTACAGGATCTACAGGGGAGACGGAAGCTGTGGAGTCAACCTCATGGTCACATCCGCCACTCTTTAAAGAGACACTTCCACTCATAATAATACTCATAAAGACACTGATTTCAATGCACCTAGCTATGAAATAGTGTTTTGAATATCATTGGAATTTTGTAAAAAATTTATAGAATATTCGAGTCCTTCTTGGAACAAAATTTCAGTGGTGTCGCCACATCTGAGATCGGTGTCTGAAATTTCCGCAAAACTGTCATTTGTACGTTCGTGATACTGATTTAACAGCATATTCACGTACGACTACGCATATGATGCCGTGCGATCAGAAATTTCAGAATGGATCTCATTTCTTGAGGTCGCGGACATCTTTGTTACTCGCTGAATCAGAATGAACAGTGAAGCATAGGTGATAGGTATTAGGTATTGATTATGCAAATATAGTAATTAAGAAAAAGTCTACAGTAAGTTCTCATTATCCTCGCGACTGAGCATCATCACACTATCACAGTATCATGCCTGACAACGAGTCAAATATGTGATTTAAACATAAAATAATCCCGATAGATTCAAAAACGAAATTGAAAAATAGAAGGGTATTCCCTTCAATTTCAAATCATACTCATAGAACGTCATTTGTGCTCGTCGCACATGGTCATTTGTGCGCGCCGCAAATAATCATTTGTGCGTGCCACAAATGATCATTTGTGCGTGCCACAAATGATCATTTGTGAGCGCCACAAATGATCATTGGTGCGCGCCGCAAATGATCATTTGTGAGCGCCACAAATGATCATTGGTGCGCGCCACAGATGATCATTGGTGTGCGCCACAAATAATCATTTGTGCGCGCCACAAATGATTATTTGTGCGCGCCGCAAATGACGATTTGTGCGCGCCGCATGGCAAATGACTATTTGTGCGCGCCGCAAATGATCATTTGTGCGCGCCGCAAATGATCATTTGTGCGCGCCGCAATTGATCATTTGTGCGCGCCGCAAATGATCATTTGTGCGCACCGTAAATGATCATTTGTGTGCGCCGTTAATGATCATTTGTGCGCGCCGTTAATGATCATTTGTGCGCGAAGCTAAGTCATAATTGCGCGCGCAGCGAAAGATAATTTGTCACCTGGAGTCGCGGTGAAGTTTCAAATAAAAATTAATAGTTATAATAATGGGTCTGTCAACTTCAGAGAAGCGGTCATTGCCGTATTTTTCTCCTTGTCGTACGATGTATGACCCGCTGACGCCAGCCGGCGCTGATTCTCGATAGGGTCTGCCAACGTCAGACAATATTTTTCCCAATTTGAGTCTTATGAAAGCGTAAAGTATTAAATAATTAAACAAATTGATTCTATCTATAATATCTACAAAATTGATAATTCTGTATGGTATTGTTTTTTCTTGATATTCTCTTATGGTCTAGGTCTGTAATTTCAAAGACAATAATCAGTCTTTTTAGTATAATTAAGACATCCCTGCATTTGATTTTTACATCAGTTGAAGCTTCAAGCTAAAGGGTATAAATGACCCTGCAATAAGCCAATCAAGCTCCAATATTCTTAATTTAACTCATAAAGCATGTTGGTTGTCAATGGGCGATGTCCATTCCTTTCTTCTGACTTGTTGTTGGACTAAGTTGGACTCCATTGATGCTGAAGTCATCCACAAAACTGCCAAAACAATCAGTGGTGCTGCAGGTCCTTCAGGTGCTGATGCTGAAATTTGGAAACAGATCTTATGCTCAAAACAGTTCAAAAAGAAGCCAGAGGAATTGTGTGCCACAATTGCAGAGCTAGCAAAGAAGTTATCCTGTAGTTTTGTCAATCCTGAACATCTCAAAAGTTATACTGCAGGGAGGCTTATTCCATTGGATAAAAAGCCAGGTGTTCGTCCAGTAGGCATAGGTGAGGTTCTTAGACGAATAGTCGGAAAGGCTATCACCACTGTATTGAGGCCAGACCTTGTGAAAAGCACAGCACCAATCCAAGTGTGTGCAGGCCTTCAAGGAGGAGTTGAAGCAGCTATACATGCTATGAGACGCATGTACAATGATCCAGACTGCCAAGCAGTCTTACTTGTTGATGCTGAAAATGCATTCAATTCCCTTAACCGCATGGTAGCCTTACACAATATGAAGTACACCTGCCCAAACCTGTTCAGATACACAGTAAACACATATCGCCAGCCAGCTGATTTGTTTGTTGGAAACACAGAAGAATCACTCCTTTCTCAAGAGGGCACAACCCAAGGTGACACTAGTGCAATGGGTATGTATGCTGAAAGTCTGATGCCTCTTATTGAAGGACTCAAGTCACATGTAGGCAAAGACCTCAAGCAGATTTTCTATGCTGATGATGCAGCCTCAGCTGGGAAACTAGAAAACATCAAGAAATGGTGGGCTAGCCTCCAAAAGGATGGACCAATATATGGCTATCATCCAAAACCCAGTAAAACATGGTTAATTGTAAAACCAGAATTTCATGATACTGCCTTAAATATGTTTCCTGACATAAATGTTACTGCTGAAGGACATAGGTACTTAGGCTCATTCATTGGTTCTGAGAGAGGAAAATCAAATTTTGTCAATAAGGAGGTGGATGAATGGATCAAAGACATTACTGGACTAGCAGAAATAGCAGCATCAGAACCACAGCTTGCATATGCTGGATTTGTGTATGGAGCATCAAAAAGGTGGAATTTTTTAGCAAGAACCACACCAGGAGTGTCAGAACTTTTGAGTAGACTAGAATACCACATTAAGGATGTATTCATTCCAGTTATCCTTGGAAAACTGCATGTATCTGAGCAGTTAAGAAAGATATTTGCCCTGCCTGCCAGAATGGGGGGTCTCAGCATTGCAAACATTTGTCAAACAGCAGAGTTGGAATATGGAAATTCTATTCTAGCAATGGAAGATCTAACAAATGCCATATACAACCAAGAGAGCTCATTCCAAGTCGATGAGTCCAAACAAAACAAAGTTATCACTCAGGTCAAGAAGAACAGGCAGACCTTCTATGATCAATATAAGAATGATTTGGAGAAGGAGATCAGTCCTCTTGTACAGCGGCAGCTAGAACTACTCTCAGAGAAAGGGGCCTCATCATGGCTAACATCACTACCCTTGAAAGAATATGGCTTTTTATTAAATAAACAAGAATTCCATGATGCTATCAGTTTGAGATACAACTTGACTCTGAGCTCCCTGAACAGGCCACGTTTATGTGTGTGTGGTGAACCTAGTACAATCAACCACTGTCTCACCTGCAAACTCGGTGGCTATGTTTCCCTGAGACATGACTCACTGAAAGGTACCATAGCAAAATTGCTTGAACAGGTATGCAAGGACACAGTAATTGAACCAAGCCTGATACCCATAACCACTGAACAGCTTCAAAGGGGTACTGATGTAAGTGATGGGGCTCGGCTGGACGTATGCACAAGAGGTTTCTGGACGCCTTTGGACAGAGCATTTACTGATATAAGGGTATTGCACCCACAAGCTCAATCCAATGCAAACACAAGCCTCTTCCAGATGTACAGGAGACATGAGAATGAGAAGAAATCAAAGTACAATGACAGGGTACTGCAGGTTGAAAAAGCCACTTTCACTCCCCTCGTGTTCAGTACAACTGGTGGCATGGGTAATGAAGCTGCTAGGTTTTTAAAGCATTTGGCTGTGAAACTGAGCAATAAGACTGGACAATCATACAGTGACACTGTTGCTTTTGTGAGGAGACGACTCAGATTTGACCTTCTCAAGACATGTGTCATTTCACTCAGGGGCTATAGAGGCAAGCCCAGTGGAAAAACATCTGAAATGGACACACTTGATTTAAATCTCATACCTAAAACTGATTACTAGTTTTGGATGTGGAAGTTTGCCCCTTATAACCCTCATAATTTGTTGTTGAGAGTTTTTTAATTGAGTCATTTACAGTATTTCTACAAAGAAGATGTAATAGGTATAAAATTCTTTTATTCTTTTAATGTCACTATAATGATGAGTTAATTTATAAGTTTAATTCATCTGCCAGAGACTTTGGTTTGACTTACTCAAGACTAGTGTAATCTCATTGTGTGGATTTAGAGGAGAGGTGAACCTCAAAAACTCTACCATTGACTCACTTGATCCGAACCTTGCTCATAAAGCAATGTTTTGACTCTAAATTTTGTGCTTATGCTGTAATTTTCATCAAGTGTCTTTTTGTTAGTTAAGTTTCTTTTGATGTCACTATATGAATCAATCAAATATAATCCTTCCTAGCCACAAGTAGAAATATATCTGTCGTTATGGTGATAACATTAACCTGATTGTTATTTCCTAGTTCTATGACAGAACTCAATGGACAGCAAAGACCAGAACTAGATGAGCAGTTTACTCTAGATAATCGACGATTTTCCAATCTCAACTTGCCATCAGAAATAGCATGCTATTCACCAAATGAAAACAAATGTCCAACTACAACAGGTTTGGAGAACTCACATACAGAGCTCCTGGCCCTCCTTCTGACAAATAATACATTTAGAGACTTCTTCAATGTCTTCCTTTTACTCCCTATCCATTCACATCAGTGTGTAATAAAGCAAAGTAATGAAGGATGCTTCTTTGAATGCTTCCCTTTACCAAGAGGTATTGGCAACCGCCTATCTGTAAGTCATATGTTGGAATGGTTATATGCTAATCGGTTGCCATTTTTCTTGACCAGCAGAATCTACCAATTGTGTCTTTTCACAAATGCTTTTTGCTCTGAAAATATTTACATAGAATTTGATGAAGAAATTGAATATTCTAAAAAAGAATTAGTCATGTTTGCTGAGATGAGAACTGTTGAAGGCATCCAAAAATTAATCAGACATGCTGGAAGCACAGCTGATGGCATCATGATTCAACTTTGGTTAGATTTACAATGGCTTAGACATACTGATAAGGACCATGGACACATGGATATGATGAAGACAATTCATGATAGATACACTTCTCCAGAGATTAAATTACCAAAATATTTCAAGAATAAACTTGTTTCTGCCTTTGATGAAATGAGCAAGATATCTCTGAACTCTTGTTTGCTAACCAGAAAAGAAAATTTTGTTAACAGTTATGAAATATTACTGCATAATCCATTTGTTCAAAAACAAACAGTTGATGATAATCTTGATGGTAATAATAATGGTAATGAAGAACTAGATGAATCACCTCTATCAAATATTCAGTCAGATATCATGAATAGTTTGAAGCGTGACTTTTGTAGAAGATACCTTTCATATTATGAATGTTTACCAAGCAAATTTCATATTGCCAAGAAAGACAAGAAGGTGACAGCTGATATTAGAGACAGATCATCTGTTGAAAGTAATTCTAGCTATAACCCAACAGAAACTAATTTTCTTGAATCAGGTCGTTCTAAAAGTACCCTTCCCCAATTAACATCAAATTTGTTGCATCGAAATGAAATGAAACAACGACCTAAAACTTGTTATCCTCATTTGCACCCAAAATTGAGAAACTTAAGTCGTTTATCTGCTAAGACCAGTGGCTACATATCATTAACTTCAGAGGACAGACTTGCAAATCTTTCACCAGCAATACCAGAATCAGAAGACATCAAAAAGGCTTCAAGTTTACCAAATCTTGAGACTACCCAATTTGATTTTGAAACCTCCATGAAATCTTACTCAATGATAAGTGTTATTGATAGTTCAAAGATAAGTATTAATGAGGATGCCATAAAGAAGTGCAAATTGTCAATTGCCAATAATAAAGAAGGTACAGATTCAATAGTATCAAACCATTCTATGAGTATAGATGTGAGCTTGAGTCAAACATCTAATATTGAAACTGTGGCAGCCCACTCTCCAGACCCAATGTCTCAGAAAGGCAGATCTAGTAGCCTTGGTTCTCCATTGAAAACAGAAGTAAACAACCTAAAGAATATTCTTCCACCATTAACAAAAGGGAATGGAGGCTTGATTCAATCTGAAGATAAAAGTCCCAGTGTTGATGACAGTATCTCTAGTCATTCTCCATCAAAACAACATACATCAATTTTTCTCAATAAGGATTTGTCAACATCAGTGAGGCGAAATACAGCATTCAGGAATGTTATGGATTCTCGTAGAGCATCATCTTTTGTTAGCAAAACACCTGGATCACAGAAAACAAGTTCTTTCAACCTGCACAATAGTTCTGAGAAACAGAAAATATCTGATGAAATAATTCAACACAAAACTGCAGAATCAATGTTAGCTCAAGATAAGCATAGGTTATATGTTGCTATCATTGCCTCAGATCAACTTGCAGGTGGCCCTTTCAGAAATTACCTTAATTGTAACCACAACGAACCTATGGCAAACTGGTTAACATTGTGGGAGAACATTGAAGTTGTCAGATGCCTCACAAATGAAGGAGGAAGAAGGGGAGCCATTGCTAAAAGCTTTGGTGGTAATGGTTTTCTGAGTTGTCATGAAGACTGGCCAGTTACCAAAGATGACCCCTATCACCAGTACCAGGAGAATTTGCGACAAATCAGAAAATATCCTGACCCCTGGCATGACTTTATCAAAAAGTTTAAGCTTGTGGAAGATTTTTTCATCAGTAATAAAGTCATAAAACCTTATGATTTAGGAGAGATAACAAGTTATGTTGAACAGCTTGAAAAATCTCAATGTGATGATGAAATCTTAGCTCTTGTTCAGGAATATATGATCACCAAACTTAGAAAACAGATTGATATGTATTTAAAGTTTGATGGGAAAAACTTTCAACACTACGTATCCCGAAGTGACCACTGTTTCGACTTTACAGCTACAAAAGATTGGACTAAACCTGAGAAATTTTTGAAGAAGTGCCATGAAAGACGAGAACCAAGACACTGGAATAGTGATTGGCTGAGGTCAGCAGTTTTTCACCATTGTCTGGACGACTCTGGGTGGCAATTGATATGTGTGAAAGGATGATTTTCCCATTTGCTGTGAGGAAGCTGTCAATGCCAATGATGACACTTGGCAGCATGATTCAAATGAAAATGTATGTCATGAGAAAGCGAAAGCAAATGGAAAGTAAAAGGAAAGCAGCTGCTGCAGCTCTTGAAAAATCTGAACTTGAGACTGCGAAATTGATTGCTAGTAAAGAACAGAGTTCTCCAACAGTGAAGAAAAAGAAAAAGAAAAAGAAGAAAAAGAAGGAGAATGTTGTTGTTTATTTCACAATTGAATGGGAAAATTTGCTCAATGAATTCAAAAATATGTGTTTGGTTGATTTGAATGCACTGAAAAAAGAGATCACAAAAGATTTTGATTCTTTAGCACCACCATCTATTGAGGATATGCTGCAAGAAGATTCTGCTTTCAAATTATTTCGACGTTTCATCAATCTAAATTACAAATACCCTGAAAAAGAGCACATTACAAATGTTATGAATTTCCTTTTAGCCCTGAAAGATATTGAACACAAACTTGATGCTAAAGACTTCCATGACTGGTCTAAGGGCATTTGTGCAACATATATATTCGGAAAACAAACAATACTAAATTATATGTACCTCGAGTGCTGAACAGCAAAAGGAAATTAATAAAAAGCGAGTAGGCAACCCGACATTCCTGTTGAATGTTTTGTGCTTGGTCAAAGAATGGGTATATGCAAATGTGTGGAAAGATTTCATCTCTAGTATGTATCCAATTACATCAATTGATTATGAACAATACTTCAAAGCCAAAAAGATATCTACCTGGAGACCTCCACTCTTCAATAAACCATTTCTTAAAAGGGTGCTGCAACTAGTTGTGAACATTAAAGGGCCTCTTAGATTTTCTATCCAAACCAGCACAGTTTGAAAGTTTCAGAGAATTCTTGATTGAAGAAAAAACGTCTGGCTGTATTGAAAAGTCCTCATTGGGAAGAAAAGTGATGTCCCAATATGGGTCAGCAAGCTCCCACAGGATCTTTACCTTCTTATGGACATCTTGTCATATAAAAACTTAGTACTGACATTAAGGAGGTCTGCCCTTGACTTGACTTTAGATAGCAATGAGGAAATGAAAATTTTTGAGAAAGCTGAATTGATACTCAATACTTTTTTTGATTCAGCAATTCTTCCTCGCTTGCAAGTGAATATTCCTACTGCTATTGCAACTGACGTATCTGTCAGTCTGAAAAATAACCACCTTCCTTATTCATTGTTCAATGAGGCAACATGCTACGTGCTGCTCTCACTCCTTACATACTGGAAGAAATATTGTATTGCAGAATTTGCTCCAGAAAGTAACAAAAAGACGTTTCTTCTACAGAAGCTTTCAGGAAAACCGCTCTCATACCAAACAAATAATGAAGATAGCAATTGGTCCAAAAACGGTCCAGGAATGATTTTCACAAATTCAGTTTCGTCAAAATTAAGTATGACAAAAGGTTTTGAAATTGCTGGATTGAACTTTACAGTTAGCAATGGGTTTAGGGACATATACAGACCGAAAAATATACTTGCACGATCTTCAGATAATGTTGGTAAAGCAGTGAAGTCTGTACAGTCCATTATTGCAACTAAGGCCTCTAAGCAATCCATCAAAGGGAACAGGGCTTCACGCACAGACTCTTCTGCGAAGCTCAAGCCTGTCTTAAGTCCAAAGCATTTCCGTGGTTCTATATTAGCCGATATCAGAAGAAAATAGTTCTAAAATTTTAGGAGTCCTATATTTTTGAGTTATTGATTTTTTCTGTTCATGTGCATTGAACAGCGTTATTTACTGATGTATATAAACCCGGATAGTGTATGAAATCATGTAGATAGAATCTTTTTGTAAATATTTTAAGGATGTTTTAAATAAGTTTGAATTATTTTCCATGTGGTTTTGTATAGCACTTGAGTTATGATATGATGTTTTATGAAGATGTCGGGCTTGTTTATTTTCTATCATCATAATTTCAATGCCATATATAAGTCATGAAAAACTAATCAATTGAAGCATATTTTGAAATTTTCAACTCATGATATCCCAATCAGTATTGAATAAGAAAATGTTTGCATTATATCACAGTTTTATAATAAATAATGATTCGAAACAATTAACTCGGTGGCATTAATTTATTTCATCAATAAAATTCTCTGCAGCAGCTATGATATAGCAGAAAGGAATGATTTTGCTCTACTTTGCATTACTGCTGCACCTCTGCCTTGCTCACGAGGCTGAGGATCAGTTGGCAGCGACGAATGACTATGAGAATTATGAGAATCTCTGGCCTGAAGCTCTCATTCCTTTTCGAATAGATGAAGACTTCTTCAACAGGGAAACTATTCATCACATTCGTGAAGCAATGAACAACTGGGAGGCCAATACTTGTATCAGATTCGTGCCGTACATTGATCAGTCTGATTACATCTTCATCACGTCTAGTGACTCAGGGTATGAAGTTGTATTTGTGACGTGATATGCTTATATTCTCGATCAATCTGCTGTGAAACATTTTTATTTCTCTCCTTACAGACATCTTTATTATCACATACAGTTATACTTCATCACAGTGTCGTGAGTCGTCCTTCATGGTCTAAAACCAACATATTCCAGTTGCTGGTCGTACGTGGGGAAGCAGAAAGGCAGACAACTTCTCATGCTGAACGAAGACTGCACTACTGGAGAAGTTATCACGTATGAACTTGGTCATGCTATTGGGATACTCAATGCTCAGCCTGCGGAGATGGAGGTTTGTTAAAATAGCGTTTTTTTCAGTGAGAAAATCGTTGAGATAAAATAAAGTAAAATCGTTTTTTATTGATTTCATTGCTAAATTTGAGCGGCAAGTCATTAAATGATAACCTATATGATCACTTCACCTCACTTCAGAAAGGAGAAGATCCCAACTCAAAAGTTCACAGCACAATCCTTCACTTTTCAAATGCCCGCGCACAAAACATGTATGGTGTCAATTCATCCACTGTACTCAACATCATGCCTCATCCTCGTGCCTTAGCATTGGCTAATGAGCTGTACAAGTGCGAGCCTGAGGAAGGAACTGGTGAGAAATTAGATAAATTACTAGATTTTTTGAATAATTAGAGGTCGTCCCCTGTTCCCTTGATAGGCCTACAAACATTCAACTCCCCCATTCAAGCTCTACATTATTCATATCATATAGCTTCATTGGCATCCTCATTTCACCCCTCTTGTTCAATAGCTATTTACTCATTCACTCTCAATTTATCCTTGATTATTATGATTCACAGTTTCCAAAGTTTGGTATAATACCTCTGATTTAGTACAATGGACATAACAATGAGATGCTTTTCAGATACGGATTTGTCTAATAACGAGCTATGTAGTTTGTTCGAGTGGAGTGCCTGGGGTGAGTGCTCTGGGAAGTGCATCAAACGTGGTCAGCTTGCTATGAACTCACAGACTCGGAGTAAGGTGTATCTGAATGTAGACATGAAGGAGGGAGAATGCGATGATGTGAAACAGTCTCAGGAATGTGGCGTTCTTCCTTGCTCAGGTAAGCGGATGGCCACTTCAGCGGAATCGACCCCTTCCCTGGGCAATGGACATACCTTTAAATGATTACCAATAAATCAATTACCGCCATAATATTCGCGCGAAAATTGATCAATTAAGCAATTAACCAGTAAATTAAAATTTCTAAGCTATTGTCATTAATTGTTAAAACGTTGATAACGAACCTCTGTGCAGGTATTGAGGAGGAGTGCTACAGCAGCTGGAGCTCCTGGTCTCTGTGTTCCACGGAGTGCGGCACTGGACAGGAGCACAGGATAAGGGACAGGATCAGTGAGAAGGACAGTGTGGGGGACACGTGTTACGACTCTCAGGAGTACCTGTTTGAGAATAGGGAGTGTATCTACAACAAACCGTGCACAGGTGAGTTTGTTATAAACTGCAACTTACAAGCTTATAAATTGTAGGGTGAGCCGAGTTATTTTTGAAACAAATGGAAGTGTGAAATCATTCTAAATATAATGATTTTTGTTGTCTAACAAACCATTCGTAAACTTTCCTCTCTCCCCAGTTGACTGCAGGGTTGGAGAATGGACATCCTGGGAGCCATGTTCCCAGGAATGCGGCGTTGGTCGGACCCGGCGAGTCCGTCAAATCATCATGTCCCCTGTTAACGGTGGCAAGGAATGTCCTCGTCTGTTCGAAACCAAGGAGTGTACGGACAGGCCGTGTCCTGACCCCAACACCTGCGACATGTCCTCCTGGACAGAGTGGTCCGCCTGCTCAGCCGGATGTGGAGGAGGCAAGACATTCCGCTTCCGTTCCATCACCCGACACCCGGAGGACGCTGGTGTGAAGTGTCCGCGGACGGAACAGTACATGAAGTGTAACGAGGAGGAGTGTCCAGAGATAGCAGACCAGCACGAAGTGATAGACTGCGAGGTGACGACCTGGGCGCCCTGGTCGGCGTGCAGCAAGTTGTGTGGAAATGGGATCCAGCACAGGTTCAGAGTGATTGTCAGGAAACCTAAGAACGGGGGACAGAGTTGTGGGAACCTAGAGGAGAACAAGGCGTGTGATGCTGGCTTCTGCTATGGTAAGTGAAGTCCAAACTTCGAAAATTGTTCAGTTCAATTCAAGCATAATTATTAAATGAAAACACTCTTATCTTTAATCGTTGATAGCCAGTTTTGATAGAGTGATGTCACATCCAAACCTTAGAAGCCTCCTGTTTAGTGTTTTTACATCTCCCATGTACTTATAAAGCCTCGTATCTAAACACCTTCTCTGTAAAGCCTCGTCTCTACACCCCTCACAGGGTCATGTAGCCTAACACCCCCTCCTCCAGGGTCATGTGGCCTAACCTCGTGGACGGAGTGGTCTGGGTGCTCCAAGGCCTGTGGAGAAGGAACACAGAGCCGGTACCGGTACATCAGACACGCTGAGGACCCTGATATCTGCCCCTCCCTCACTGAGATAAAACCCTGTGTCATACGGGAGTTCTGTCCGGCAAATCCTAACGAGGATGACTCGTGGAGGGCTAAAGAAGGTATGGTTCCGGAAAATATGATAAAATATTTTGTAACTACTGGATTTGATTAAGTTCCATGCGTACAATTTTTCCTCAATTCTAACCCCTCTCCATGCCTCTCACATCCTCACTCTCTCTCCATGGTTCCATACCAACTCATCCCTCCTTCCCCTCAGAAGTAGACTGCGAGGTGTCTAACTGGTCGGAGTGGACAGTCTGCACAGTAACATGTGGAGTGGGCGGGGAGCAGCAGCGGTTCCGAGAGGTGGTCCACGCCCCCTCGGGGAGTGGGAAGCAGTGCCGACATCTTGCGGAGGAGCGGTTCGGGTGTAATGGAAACCTGCCCTGTCCTGGGCAAACGGGTGCGTAAAAATTGGTTGTGGTTGTATATCAAATCGATATCGACAGTATTCAGTAACTTTTAAAAATCTTTTAAAATCGTCATTCTAGATTTGATATTTTTGTAGAAGGTTCTCAAATTTCTATTGCATTCAGGTATTAAGTATTTTCTCATTTTAGTCTCTTATTACCAGGAAAATGCAATGTCGGTCCTTGGTCCGAGTGGTCCGTATGTTCTGTGGATTGCGGAGAAGGGCTCCAAAGTCGGTCCCGGCCCGTTCTCTCTCACACGGAAGGGGCAGATTGTCCAGTGCTTGAGGATGAGAAGTACTGTCTGAGGGAATCCTGTGCAGTTCCTGAGGGGAGCTGCAGACTGACGCAGTGGAGTGAGTGGAGTGCGTGCGATGCCAAGTGTGGGAAAGGTAAGTTTCGTTATAGGGGTCCAGTCATTCAGTCAAGATGAAATTATTTTCTATCAGTGGATCAGCCGCAAACCTATGAACTTATGAATAAAATCCTCAATCGTGATCAATCGACAATCGTGCTTAATCCAAACCAGGATTAATTTTCCGTAACTCACCCTTTTATTTCTGACTTCAAACCTTACCCCAAACCTCTTCAAACCTCTAGGTATCCGCACCAGATCTAGAGACCTCCTTGAGGGGGATCTTCAGGCGTGTGCTGCTGTGGAGGACGCTGAGACCTGCCGTGTAGCTTCATGCGACGGTAAATAAAGCAGTTTGGATACCAAATTTTATCCTACTAAGATGCTAGTTATCGGGTGTGATCATACCCGCAATTGCTACTTTTACTCTAGTAGCCAGCTGCAGATGTGTATGCATTTCATTGCCCAGAATTTTTGACCATTCCAGGTTGTTCTTCAGGCAATTCTGGACCAGAATCATCTAAGTACATAAAATGTATCGCTATTCACATGCCTGTGGGGCCACGCCCATGCCACGCCCTTATGCGCGTATGAGTAAAATTCATATCTCGGCCCAGGAAGGTCGTAGAGACTTCGTTTCTAGCTCAAACGAACCGCAATGGCCATGTTTATATTCGACTTGTTAATAAACATATGCCCTAAAATGCTCAGAAAAAAAGGTATGGACGAAAAACTGATTTTTGTACCATACGCGAGCCATGAATTTGGTGATTTTTGTATCTCGGCCCAAGATGGTCGTACAGACTTTGTTTTTAGCTCAATAGAACCACAATGGCCACGTTTATATACAATTTGTCAATCGAAATATGCTCAAAAGTTCCCAGAAGTACAGTAATGGGCCAAAAACTGGTATTTCAACCATGCGTGGGACATGTATCAAAGGATTTTTGCATGGCAGCATGGATGTACCTGCTCAAAATTAGTTAAAGAGTATATGCGAAGACTTTGAATCATGTTTTTGTGCATGCAATCAAAGCCCATTCTGCTCACGCTCTACAGTGTAACAATGTAAATTGCACAATCTTCCTTGATGATTTGTATATTTTCATCTATATACTACAGTATGGAAGTGCTGAAATATGATTAGCAATCAACCATGACCCAAAAGTTGGTAGGAAAACAGTAAAATGCAAAAAATAGAATAAACTAAAATAGATAAATATTACCACACCCATAAGTTAGCCTATCACACCCCTAAGTAAGCCTATCACACCCCTAAATAAGCCTATCACACCCCTAAGTAAGCCACTCACACCCCTAAGTAAGCCTACGACACACCTAAATAAGCTTATCATGCCCCTAAGTAAGCCTATCACACTCCTAAGTAAGCCTATCACACTCCTAAGTAAGCCTATCACACTCCTAAGTTAGCCTATCACACCCCTTAGTAAGCTTATCACACCCCTAACTAAGCCTATCGGCTATCACTCTCCTAAGTAAGTCTATCACACTCCTAAGAAATCCTATCACACCCCTAAGTTAGCCTATCACGCTCCTAAGTAAGCCTATCACACTTTAAAGTTAGCCTATCACACCCCTAAGTAAGCCTATCACAACCCTAAGTAAGTCTGTCACACCCCTAACTAAGCCTATCACCCTCTTAAGTAAGTCTATCACACTCCTAAGTTAGCCTATCACACCCCTAAGTAAGCCTATCACACCCCTCAGTAAGCCTATCACACCCCAAAGTAAGCCTATCACACCCCTATTAAGTAAAGCTATCACACTCCTAAGTAAGTCTATCACACTCCTAACTAAGCCTGTCACATCCCTAAGTTAGCCTATCACACCCCTAAGTAAGCCTATCTCACCCCTTTAAGTAAGCCTATCACACACCTAAATAAGTCTATCATACCCCTACGGAAGCCTATCACACTCCTAAGTAAGCCTATCACACTTCTAAGTAAGCCTATCACACCCCTGGCCCTAAGTAAGCCTATCACATCTCTAAGATTCTAAGTAAGCCTATCACACCCCTATTAAAGTATTAAGTAAGACTATCGCACTCCTAAGTAAGCCTATCACACCCGTTAGTTAGCCTATCACACCCCTAAGTATAAGTAAGCCTATCACGCTCCTCAGTTAAACCTCTTAACCCGAAATGTATGGTCAATCCTAAGGGAAAGCATGGGGAATCCCTTAAAAATAAGTGGTTTTGCTGAGGGACCCTTCTTTCTAATTTTAAGGGTTTCATTTTCTATTATAAAGGATTCCCTCATTTTTAAAGCAATTCCCCCAAAATCACACTACGTTTTACTACACGTCTTCTTGACGTTCTACTTCGGTACTGCAAGCATTTTTCCGATCTCCTGATGGCTTGTTCACACAAGCATTGGTGCCTTGATACCAAGAAACCATAATTTTGAGTTCAAACACCCTAAATTCTCCAGGAGTTGCCACCAGTTTCAAGGGAAAAGGTCATTTTTCAAGGGAATTCATTAACTTCTGCATACAGGCCATTAACTTTTAACTGCCCAGATATTCTCGATTTTGTTCCCAGAAGCTTTCAATCTCATCTCATGTAAGTCCAAACTTTGACCATCATGCTGACCAGAGTCACCAAATTTGAAAGTGGAATATGACTATTCTGTCCTGATCCTTGTCACTTGATTGACGTTTGGTGGTATTTGCAACTTTTGTGAGTCAAGAACAACCATTAATAAAACTGATTATGTATCAAAATGTGTAACTGAAATTTGTCACTGAGTGTAATGACGAATTGCTGATTATGGAAGCCATGTAGAAATTTAGTTCTTTTGAACTATTAAAATAAGTAGTAACAAAGTTGAATTATTTCAATATTATTAGTTCTACATATTGCAGATGAAAAATCTATCGAAGTCCCCAACTGTTTCTAGCATCAAAACAGGTCAGTTTAAAAAATTTTGAATCTGTCAGAAATAGTAACCCAAAAACGTGTCCTTGTGGCAATTAAAATTAGATATATCCTTTGCGACATGTCCCATGCATGGTTGAAATACCAGTTTTTGGCCCATTACTCTACTTCTGGGAATTTTTGAGCATTTTTCGATTGACAAATTGTATATAAACGTGGCCATTGTGGTTCTATTAAGCTAAAAACAAAGTCTGTACGACCATCTTGGGCTGAGATACAAAAAATCATCAAAAACATGGCTCGCGTATGGTCCAAAAATCAGTTTTTCGTCCATAACTTTTTTTCTGAGCATTTTAGGGCATATGTTTATTAACAAGTCGAATATAAACATGGCCATTGCGGTTCGATTGAGCTAAAAACGAAGTCTCTACGACCTTCCTGGGCCGAGATATGAATTTTACTCATACGCGCATAAGGGCGTGGCACGGGCGTGGCCCCACAGGCATGTGAATAGCGATACATTTTATGTACCTAGATGATTCTGGTCCAGAATTGCCTGAAGAACAACCTGGAACGGTCAAAAATTCTGGGCAATGAAATGCATACACATCTGCAGCTGGCTACTCTAGTATTTACAGATTTCGATTCTTTGCAGTTACCTATTTTTGCAGTCTCCTTGGACCTCGTCCTTGGCATGGGCAGTATACAAGTAGCTCGACACACTGCCTCGTCTCAATTAATTAAGTAATTACCTGAAATCCCCATTCATCATTATACCATCTATGTCCTACATTTCAGGTTCCTCTGGCTATGGAAGTCAGATGATCTACTCCCGCAAGTTTAACGCTTGTCTAACAGTGAAGCAGACGGGGAATGCTCTCATGCTACTGCTAGATCAGTGCGACTTGAACGGTTGGTGGCATGTTCCATTCTATTGTGATATCTGTTGTTAAGGAATATTGACGCTCTTCCTTGCCCTATCCTTTTACCTTCCTCCTTGAACCTTAAGCCGCAAAGATACATACTAAACTAATTCTTGAGACCTGAGTTTATTGTTTACATCAAGCTGAAACACATAGCGGCCGATTATTACATCACAACTTACCCACAACACACATGGGGTTGTTCTGTGGACAGGGAATACAGATGCTTGTCTGACCGTTAGAGTAATTGTTCTGAGGACAAGAATGACAGGTGCCATCCTGGTCGATATACTGGTTCTTTTTACACCTAACTGGAGTGGTTTCAGGGTGAACTGGTGTCAGGGTGAACTAGTGTCAAAAAGTAAAAATTGAGCGGAGGCTTGAGTTTACTGCTAATCTGCGAACAGATGCCAAAGGAATCTGAACCTACCAACTGGTTTTGGAATGAACTAGTGATCAAAAGAAGACTTGCACTTACTCGGTTTGGAGTACATAGCACCATGGTTCCTGAGTGGTTTCCCAAACGACACATAAACCACACTCCCCTCCTGGTTCGTGTCAAAAGGAAAACTCAGAACCACCGGTCTGTAGTTCCTTTCCATCAACAACACCACAAGATCTGTGTAGTTGTAGTTAATCAGCAGGTTCTGTACCATGTTGGTGTCCCTACTGGTGTACTTTCTGAGCTGTTTCTTGTAGAGAGTTCGGTAGGTGGAGTTCATGGTGCTGCCAATATCCAGTACACCTCGTGTGTCCCAGGAGAGATAGATGTGTCCCAAGTAGGATAGGATGTCTCCCGCATTCCTTCCCTTGCTTCCTGAGGACACTGTCGAGGAATCAGTTCTTCAATTTCATAAGTTTTTCGAATAACTGATGAAGAATATCAAAATTTAGCACAAACTTGGCGACCCAAGCCCTAAATTTATTGAGGTTGACCGTGGCCTGAATGTCCATTGATTCTAGCCTGATGTTATTCTATTCTAGGTTGATAATGAAGGGTTTAGTAACGAGTAATAATTACTAAACGTCATATTACATACGAGGGCCGGAGGCCCGAGTGTGTAATATGGCATTGAAAAACCGAGGCCGAAGGCCGAGGTTTTTTAATGCTGAGTTTAGTAATTTTTACGAGTTATTAAACTGAATTATGCACCGACTTTACTCGAAAAAATGGTAATATTTTCAAACACAAGGAAATGTTTTAAATTAAGATTTGACAGTTTGCTCAACTGTGAAATAAATTATTACGCACTGTTCTACTGCACCATAATAAATTATTATGACCTACAGTGCGTAATAAATCAAGATTTCGGCACTACAGTGCGCAATAATTTATTGCGCACGGTACCCTGGTGCCTATAGGGTTTTTGAATACATAGCATAAACACGCCTGGAAGGTGCATAAATTAAGTTAACCTTCCATTCGAAGCGTGTACCTGGTGTAGTGGCAATGAAGAAGTGGATGTCGTAAACCCACTCAGAGGCCTGCTTGACAACTTGTAACATGAAGTTAGAGTGGAGTGTGTCCCACCTCACAGGACACTCCTGGGAAGGAGTACATCCTGGGGTGGTGGTGTTGCAGAAACAATCACACTGCGACCAACCTGATGGGGATACAAACTCTTATCTTTTTCCGGTTATCTTGACTGCAAAAAAGATTCAAGTTGGTTTTTGCAATAAGCTGATATTTCGAAGAATCTGTAAAATGAATATCTAGGTATGTATGACAATGAAAGTCCACTAACTCTCTGAAGGAAGGTAGTGGTAGATGCCAATGTCAGCACTATCCGTGAACTCCCCATCCTCCACCTCACACGTGTACTCAGTCCACCCCACGTGGTTTGCAGAGTGGTCCAAATCACTCCTGGTTTTGTAGAACCGGTTTACTAGACCCTCCTCTCTGCCGGAGTTCTTGTCTTGGATGCGCTGAGTGAGGGAACTGGTCGTACAGTCAGATGCTGATACTTCCTCTTCACCCTCTGAGCAGCAGGGAGAATGTACAATTAGCTAATTAGTGAGGTGTTAAATTTAATGACTTGATGATGAAAGAGTCAAATTAATGCACGGAATCAAAGCTACAGGGCTGTGAACATTGAGAAATTATGTTTAAAAGTATGCTAGATATTTTGGAACCTTTCCAAGTCATGCTCTGGCAGAGATCCCCCTTGTCGTAAGTAGTCTGAATGATGCAGTAGAGTTTGGTCCGCTGGCCCACGGGCACCTGTAGATTGCCTCCGATAAACAGCTCTGAGGAAGAGAAATGAAGAAAATGGGGATCAGAATTATAGGTCCGAATATCGAAGTTTTGATACTCAGTCCGCACCATTGTTTTTGAATTTTTGATTGATGAACTTACACAAAATTTGCAAGCTACTCACTGTAAATCCGAAGTTCAAAGCGCACAGTTTTCACTTCTCTCCCGTCTCTTAGGAGTCTGGCAAAGAAGTATCTCGGATCATTTAGTAGGCTGAAAACCTGTTTAAGTTCGATTTAATATAATCCTTCAATATACAGTTGATTTACAGAAGGGAACTTGGACGCACAACGAGCTTTTAATCATTATTCATGACTTCGAGGTAAATCACATTTTGAAATTTCAAAAGCTTTGGTTCCACCTAAACAGTGAAAAGTTCTCACCTTGTTGACCACCGTTGAAGATACTAGCAACGTATGAACAAGAATCTGATTATCGGACAGCATAGTACTTGGTTTCTGTTTTATTCGATAGAGCCGAGATCCCTTGCTCACTTTACCACCCTCAAAATCAAACCATTCTAAGTAATACTTCCTCCTTTGAACATCAGTAACGGGTGTTGGACTTATTGCAACTACTGTTACTCGACTTTCGTGTTAAATTTAGTTTCATCAACTTCCGATGTGAGAACTGAAATATTTTTCATTATATGCACAGTTTTAGCCAAATCGTCAACCGAACTGATTATTTAGATTAACAAGTTTAGGTTTTCTTACTGATATCTTCTTTCTTTTCACTTCTGACTGCTTCGCTCACTTCTTCACACGTAACTCTGGAAATAAAATTTGAATCAAAACCTTAAATCAGTAACTAAGATTTGACAGTAGCTTAATAGTTACGCATGCAGTTATGTCATTAATTCTCGCTACTAGTTAAGCCACAGGACTGAAATTTGGAGAAGCTAGTAATTAGGGTGAAATTGAGTTGAAACTCACACATCAGAGCACTGAACGGGCACTTTTAACTCCGCAGCACTGCCCTGGTAGAAACAGGTATACTCATCTCTGACAAGGCTGAACTTTCTCCACTGGAAGGATTCATCTCTGAGGGCTCCTGTGAGGTGACAGGAACACTCTTCTGATGTGCAGGAGAGAGAGGGGTCATGGTCTTCTGTTAGAGGTGGTGGACTGCAAACTAGGTCTACCTGGACAGAAATAGTTATATATTCGAGATGAGATTGCTATGTGATTAGTAAAAATGAAAATTACTGAGATAAATGAAAGGCCTGTCTCGACAAATAACCTAAGTTTTTGTGATTCTATTTTCTTTGAGTCTCGATAAATTAGAATAGCGTTTTCTGAAGATTTACCTGAAGTTCCATGCCCTGTTCCCTGACAAATCCCTCCTCCTCCCTCTCACTACAGAGCTGCACCCTACACACCCCATCCACCACAGACAGACTCCTGAACACCGTAGACAGCACTGCGTTGTCTACACTCTGTACACTGCACTCTACCACTCTTTCCTGTCTGTTATCCTCATCTTCAGAGCATGTGAACTCATGCTGTCTGCCAGACAACACGGTGGTGTTGTGGTGATTACCGGTGATGTTGTCATGGGAAGTTGGGCAGTTGCTAGGGAGGGAGAGTTGTATCCATTGCGCAGGGGGAATTTGAATGTTTTCACGGTGTTTTCAATCTCTGTTGCACTTGCGGCGTCATCTGGAAAGGTTTTAGTCTCTGCTCGAGTATAAATAAATTTTGGGGAAATCCAATCGTTTGGAACAACCTATCAACTTATCAAGATCAGGATAGTATTTCATGAAAATGTTGAGTTCAGCAATACTTTGAAATGAGTAAATAATATGATTTCAATCGAGATGGTCTACTAACCATTGGGTTCGACGAAGTTTATTGATGATAAAAATACAGATAACGCCAAGAAGAGTGTATTTATATTTGACATACTGATTGCTGAAAAAGAGGGTCAAAAAGAGGATATTATCTTATTATTTCTTCTTTTGTGGTGAAGTTTTCTTCGCTAAATTTCACTATACACCCTCCTCCCTCCCAGACAAGTCAAAAGAGTGGATATGGACGACCGACAACTACCTCTACTCGGTCGAGAAAAGACCAGTGTCTGGACTATCGGCCCAGTACCCTCCCTACCGAGGAGGGCCACTATCTGGACCGGATATTCGACTACAAGAACTTCGTATTCAGCGAGTGTTCGGAAACCTGGTCCAAGTAAGATCCACGAAATCATGCTTCGCATAACTATTATGAATTAATTTTTAAAAACGAAAAATAATAAACACAAAATGCACTAAATTTAAAGCTGATTTAATTTTAATTTTAAATCAAATGGCATTTGGACGGCGAGTGTGGGGGAAATATGCAGTCTGACTGAGCTAAGAAGGCCTCCTAATCGAAACTGTCCATGACGAAGTTTGTAAACTACATATTTAGGCTAAATACTCGAATAAACCAACAAAATATAGTGGGGAGGTAGTGAGCTGTAAGCATGAAAATTATGTATTTTCAATAATTATCTAATTATGCTGTTGATTATGGTGAGTTCTAGGGCCTGGAATATATTATGCATAATAACTCATATAGTAGTATAATGTTATATTGGGCTGGTTGAATATACATAATTCTACATTTGGACTTTAATGAGGATGTGTTGATATATGTTTTAATCAGCGAACAAAACCCGCCTTTTAACTCCTCTTGTTTTCTCCCGGTTCAGGGATGTCTGGATCAAACTGTCAAGCTCTAGATTTTTAAGCAGTAATACGCTGGACAATGGACAGGAGCATAATAATATACCTTTTATATTTTGAATTTAATCCAATGACGAATGATTTCATTTCTAGATTTTGTAAGTCTAACAATTCCTATCCCTGCACAGAAATTGTGACTTATTTTTATACAAAACCCTTGTACCGAAAGGAGAAAAACTAGCAACTACGACAGCAACAGTTTCACTCGGCAAAAGCCATGAATCCTTAAATCACAGGTTTTCGTGCTCGGACGGCAAGATAACCATTAAAACGGAGGGTAAAACCATGTGCTTGTCTCCTCTGGAAGCAAAGACAGGGGACTCGGTGATCACCGTGGTGGGAATTGAAGTTTGTGGTGGATCTCATCAGGTACAAAAAGAGAGAAATGTGCTTTTTAGATAACTGCAGTGCCTCTTCAACTTTTTCATGATATCTTTATCCATTGAAAATTAGAATTCGATCTATCTATCTACGATTTCTTCCACTCCCTTTCGCAGAATCTAGTAAGTCTGATGAGCGATAAGGCAGTGTGTGATCACCTCCCCTCTGTCCCTCCCCTCACCTTAACTCTCACCTTCCGTCAGTCCGTCCCTCACCCTCCCCCTCTCCATCCCTCACCCCTAGACCCCCTCACTCTCCCTTACCCCCTCACTCTCCCTCACCCCCTCACTCACCCTCACCCCCCTCTCAGGATCTGGCAAGTCTGATGAGTGATAAGGCAGTGTGTGAGCACCCCTCCCTCCGTCCCTCCCCTCCCCTCACTCACCCTCCCCCTCTCCCTCCCTCACCCCTAGACCCCCTCACTCTCCCTCACCCCTCACTCACCCTCACCCCCTTACCCTTCCCCTCAGGATCTGGCAAGTCTCATAAGTGATAAGGCAGTGTGTGAGCACCCCTCCCTCCGTCCCTCCCCCTCACCTTAACTCTCACCTTCCGTCAGTCCGTCCCTCTCACTCACCCTCCCTCCGTCCCTCCCTCCCCTCACTCACCCTCCCCCTCTCCCTCCCTCACCCCTAGACCCCCTCACTCTCCCTCACCCCTCACTCACCCTCACCCCCTTACCGGCTCACTCTCCCCCTCAGGATCTGGCGAGTCTGATGAGTGATAAGGCAGTGTGTGAGCACCCCTCCCTCCGTCCTTCCCCCTTTCCCACTTCCGGGGAAGGCTGTCAGTGGTTGAAGGGTCCCATCATCAGCTGCCCAACGTGAGTATCGTGTTATAATGTATAAACCCAACGATCAAAAAATTAAAGAAAACTTGCTGAATTAAGCTATGATAATGACGACAAAATCTTATGGGCACATGCACATGATAATATGATAGTGCAGCACCTAATTTGTATTCAAAAATTCAATCGCAAATATACCAATGAACTTTTCTCTAAGTCTCTAACTTCCGATGAAACTACGCTGACTATCCTCCTCTATCCACAGGGGTTCTCGAGTCCTACGAATACAACTCGTTGACGACACAGTGTCGGCAGAGTGCTGTACGGACGACACAGTGACAGATGAGTGTCGGATGGTGGCAGTGGGAATCAGGAATCAGATACCTGGTGTGAGGGTGGAGTGGTGGCAGGGCTGACATTCGCTAATAACATGCAGCGACATGTCCGGTGCTGTAATAGGTGAGGGAAGGATCCTCGGAGGATTTAAATGTTATGCTAATCTCACAATTTAATGATATTGTATAATGTATTGGCCGTAAGAAAGTAGTAACAAATTCTATGCATTTCTTGTACAGCATGGACATCTGAGCAAAGACGGAAAAAGAAAGAAATAGGTAACTGTTAATTTATACAAACTATGTACGAAAACTCTATGTATGAAAAATAAGCTGTTGAAAAATAGAAAATTAAGCAATAGAAAGTCGTATCAAAACCGAATTTAATTAAAAGAAAACAAATTATCCCTAAGAAATCAACAACACATATTTAATATTTCTTATCATATCATGATCTACTATTTTTTCGTCTGTACGGAAAAGTGGTAGTTGAAGTTCGACTTCATCAATTCCCCATTTTGACCCCTGATAATGACGTTACTGTCGCCCGGTATTGTGCTGTAGTGAAAGGCGGAAACCGCTGACAAGCTAACTGCCGTGATAATGGGTTGTATTTATTTAATTATATAAATTTTGTATATTCCCCAAAAACATATTATAACATCTTTTAAATATATCTGCTCAAATGTGATATAATATGCTGGCTCAAGACTCTAAAAGCTAAAGAATTTGAAAACCCAAGGGTAGACGATACTTTTGAAGTTTTTGTTCAAAATTCTGTGAACAAAATCAATGAGAACGAGTGAAATTAGTTGTCTAATTAAAGGCAAAATGGTTGAACATCCCCTGCAATTTTCAGCTCCTTCTTACTCGACTATATATAAATATATGCATATAATTATCATACGACAAGTTCGCCTGAAATAAAACGAATGAATTAAAAGATATATCCTGGATGAACAAAAGACGAGAGAAAATGTCGTCATTACCACGAAATAAACCAGAAAGTTGATGACGGAAACTACGTTATTTTGCGGAAATTTTAGTGAGGCTACCATCCACGGTTTCAGACACTTACTAACTACCAGCCGGCATATATTAATTCAACAATTTGAGATGTCCGACAGTCACTTTAATCACTGAATGTATTACTGGTTAGAAGAGGCTAAATTATATGCGGATTGAATATTACCATATTATTATTAGGTGCCTCACATAATACGTTAAAATGCAATTAGTTTGAATGTATATTTGCATAATTATGGCCAATTCCTTTGTTTATACCACCACCCAAATGCCAGTGGCTGTGTCAAAGAGCCAATTTACATAATTTCCCGTTTTTCCTGCGGCATATCAAACTTACAAAGTAGATTTATGATTATCAATTTGTCGCTTATCAATAAATCATACGATTTAACAGTGGACATGGTTATCCAAATCAGCAACTCTTGGAACGATTATTCTGAAACTAAAACATGGGCAAATGAAATTGAATACCTAGGACACACGAACTCTGAATTCCCGACTGGCTGGCAGTCATGGGTAGTTAACGGGACTTGTTCCCATCCGCCGGGCTTCGGACCATCTCCCTCTAAAGCTCTAAGAACTTAAGAAAGTAAGAAGAATGATGTCTATGACATATGAACTATCCTGGGTGAATCATGTAAGGCAGTGAAGCCCTGGATCTCTCTGAAGACGTAGCAAAAGGGGGATACAAAATGCTCAAATGGATCATATTCTAACTTACTTATATAAGCCGTCAGTGACATGAAATGAATGGTAAGTAAAGCCGATGACATTGCACACAAAATACTAAAATATGAAAATAAGGAGATAGGAATTTGGAATGTCAGAGAAAACGACTCACAGTCTGACTACAACTTCTACAGATATGTCCTGTACTAGAGTAAAATGATTACAGTGCATCTAGGTATTTTAGTCCTGTCAACTCGAGAGAGCTACGAACTGAAACTTTGTGAAATGCGTCATGCATACGGGCTGTGGTAATTTCCGTCAAAACCTTCTGAAAATATCTCGGACATACTTTGCATACCTACCTACTTGACAATCCGAAGATTCCGTGCACTGAATTATGTTAATATGATATTCTCAGTATTTTGTTTGGAGAGAAGTTTAGGCCAGAATGCCATGATAAAACAGGGAAGAAAGAAGCACTTGAGGCGAGCCATTTTGAAATGCCATGCGTGCTATGCTACGCATCACGCAATTCGTTTACCAAACTCCTAAAAATTTGAACTGAACTTCTTAACAACAACCTTGTAGTTTTATAAATCACTTTGGATTGACATTCTTGAATCTAATCTCGAAATAAGTTCAGCAATCCTTTAACCTCCGCCCTTTCTCTGCCCAGGAAGGAAGACATTGTATCGGACTGCAAGACAAATGAAGTAGGGATATTGGCTGTGGGGAAGGCAGCAAGCTGTCCTTATGGCGCTGTGATGACTGGTGTTAGTGTGCTCTGCAAAGCAGGCTGCAAGGTATAGTATGCTCTTGGAATGATTCTGGAATTTGCAACATTCCCGAAATTGCCACAAAAAGCCCGCCGAGTTGGACTTTCGTGAACCAAGTGAACCATGGTTCAAAAATGACAAAAAGTCGATTTTGAGCATGTTCCCACCAACAGATTTTCCTGAAATTTTGCAGGGATGTTCATTTCATCATTATCTTTCAGAAACCATAAAGAAAATTGGGGGTCTATGTGCTAATTTTCGAGATATAAGGTCAAACGCAAGGAAATACCGACGAAAATGGTTCAAAAATGACAAAAAGTCGATTCTGAGCATGTTCCCACCAACAGATTTTCCTGAAATTTTGCAGGGATGTTCATTTCATCATTATCTTTCAGAAACCTTAAAGAAAATTGGGGGTCTATGTGCTAATTTTCGAGATATTAGGTCAAACGCAAGGAAATACCGACGAAAATGGTTCAACAATGACGAAAAGTCGATTTTGAGCATGTTCCCACCAACAGATTTTCCTGAAATTTTGCAGGGATGTTCATTTCATCATTATCTTTCAGGAACCATAAAGAAAATTGGGGGTCTATGTGCTAATTTTCGAGATATAAGGTCAAACGCAAGGAAATACCGACGAAAATGGTTCAAAAATGACAAAAAGTCGATTTTGAGCATGTTCCCACCAACAGATTTTCCTGAAATTTTGCAGGGATGTTCATTTCATCATTATCTTTCAGAAACCATAACGAATATTGGGGGTCTATGTGCTAATTTTCGAGATATAAGGTCAAACGCAAGGAAATACCGACGAAAATGGTTCAAAAATGACAAAAAGTCGATTCTGAGCATGTTCCCACCAACAGATTTTCCTGAAATTTTGCAGGGATGTTCATTTCATCATTATTTTTCATTAACATGCTCAAAATCGACTTTTTGTCATTTTTGAACCATTTTCGTCGGTATTTCCTTGCGTTTGACCTTATATCTCGAAAATTAGCACATAGACCCCCAATTTTCTTTATGGTTTCTGAAAGATAATGATGAAATGAACATCCCTGCAAAATTTTAGGAAAATCTGTTGGTGGGAACATGCTCAAAATCTACTTTTTGTCTTTTTTGAACCATTTTTGTCGGTATTTTCTTGCGTTTGACCTTATGCAGAAGTGCTGCATCTGTGATCTGTCATTGTAAGGGGGAGGAAGGGAGTTGCTAATCATGGGAGTGAGTTATGAGAAGCATGGATAGTGTATAAAATATGAATATGGTGAATACGATATTTCTAAGTCATGGCGCTGAAAAGCATATTTTCCGCGCTCGCTTTGGTTCACTTTTAGTCGAAAGTCCTACTGAGCCCGCCTAAAATGCATTAGTTTGCGTCACGCGCGGCAACAGTTTCACGACAAAATTATGAATTTTCATATTAACCGTAATATTAAACGCGCGCGGAATGCATACTTTTCGCATATTTCTCATCGCGCTGAAGAAGACCCTTTTGAGAAATTGGGCCATAGGTGAATGAACAAATTAGTTCAATTGCAAGTTTGCAAATCACGAATGACTTGATCCCTTATGAATGATTGAATGAATTAAGCTATGTATTGCATGATGAAAATTTCAGGCTAGTTTGAGGTGTTGTGGCCTAAACGAAGCGAATGGCGGTGTGAGTGTTCCTAGTGGATGTGAAATTGCACAACAGCGACAAGATGGTCACGATACCATTATCTACTGTCATCGGTTAGAATCCAAGGGTTTTGGGATCCCAATAGCGACATCGTGTATTTATTCATGGATTATTCTGAATTGTAAGGCTCATTTATATTAAGCTGGTATAGTTGACGGCAGGGCCGTAATTCCCGGGGGGGCTAGGGGGGCTGAAGCCCCCCCCAAGATTTTTGAACTGACTCAAAAAAATTCTAACTCCCTATTAAAATTTCCAAATTTACTGATCTTTACAGTTTGCTCATTGAAATTTGAATGGGGAATGATATTGATGCATCATTCGCAATTGTGAAGGTTTCAACATCATATCAACTCTTCATGTATGCTAGTTTGTAGGTTCATCATGGTATTTTTTTTATCTACAAACCACAGTACAGAAGTGCTGTAATAAATCCATGTCTCCATAGTAAGTAGGCAAAAATAATAATAACAAAGGAATAACTAAATATTGTGCTCATATCATGCTCATAACATGCTCATAGATTTATGCAAGTGACAAACTCGAATGAATAAAAAAGATTTAATGATTGAGGGCGAGCTCCGGATGGAGGATAGAGTGTCTTCTAACCATTGGCTCATTGGGCGAAACGGTGGCTGAATGCACCGGTCATGCTAATGATGGGGCGGAGTGGGGTGCCTTGCTTGTGTACTTTGGGCAGACCGTTTCGCCCAATGGTTAGGAGACACTCTGTCCACCATCTGGAGCTCGCTCTCAATGATCAAGGACTCCTTCAGCCTCAGGGATATCTTGGCTTCTTGGGGAAGTCAAAAAGATTCAATGATGTTCATATTAATTTAACGCCTTAATAAAACAAGCAAGTGCTCTGGGCTAACAATGGGTCATCAGTTGGGTAAGGAGGATTATGAGGCACAATATGTCTGCACACGGTTTTTTAACATGAAAAATTGCTCAAGACTTGTTAAAGTACCATTTTATACGACTCATAATTTTCACGATTCTTACCCATTTCTGTAGCCCAAAATTCATTCTCAGACATTGAAAAACCCAAAAATTTTCCGGGGGCTCCGCCCCCTAACCCCCGGCCAGGGGCTCTGCCACTGGACCCCGCTGGGGGCTGCGCCCCCAGACCCCTGCCGCCAGGGGCTCCGCCCCTGGAACCATTCCCTGGGCTCGCTTCGCTCGCCCAGCCCCCCCAACTCGAAATTGAGAATTACGGCCCTGGTTGACGGTATCAATCGTTGGATCCTTCAAAGTTCAACGATTTTCCCACTCAAAACTACATACAAAATGTAACTTCCCCTATGCTTATTGATGCTAAGATGCTTTAACTTACCAATTTTCCAGGGATAAGACCGGTGTTTTCTACATGCTTGGAGGCTACCTTACGATGGACAGTATGGTAGGCGTGTGTTGCAAGCTCTCTACGACTGCTGTCAGTTACAAGAGATCTGAGTCTGGCTGCCCAGATAGCCAGATTATCAGTGCCATCACTTTTACGGTGAGAATATGCAGGAAATAAACCCAAACTGAGAAAATGGAATTGATCCCTGTTGGAAGTGCGTCATGCTGGTTCGGATTGCGTGATCGATTTACCCTCGAAGAGTGATTTACGGTGATGTTTCATGTCAATAAGGAAGAATTAACGAAACCATTCCTCACTCCCTCTAACTCCCTTACCCCTTCAGTACGCTGATATGCACATCAGCAGCGTTGAGTGTGTGGACGCTGATCTGACCATCACCCCTGACTCCTGCTTCACACACACCATGGACATCACCACGCTCCACGTGGGGTGTCCCACAGAGCATGTCATGACACACATTCATAACACTTGTGATGCTGGGGCTCCCTGCCCCATCACCGTCACCTGCTGCAAACAGGTGACAAAGAGTAGTCTCGATATGTACTGAATAGGCGGAGGATAATTAATAAATCACTTATTTTGCAACTTCTCAATTACCTACCTACCTCTTGTACCTCTTGTACGCAGCAACCTCTTGTACGCAGCAACCTTAACAAAATTTTGTGTAGTTTCTCCAACTTAACTGTGACTTTGACCTCAGGATGAATCAGCTAATGTGCCAGATGGGTGTGTGCCAAGGAATGCTGTGATGGAAGGAGGACTCCATTCGATGACGTGCAACAAGTAATGATCAATGTTATTCGTTCAGTTCTTTGTAACTTTTCTAAAATTTGTTTGCTGCCAAATAACCTATAATTATCAAATGACACCAAATTGAATATAAATTCACTTCACTTCTTCCAGGAACGGTGATACGAGCTACTACATGAGCGGTGTCCAGGTTCACACTGACAACGTGATGTTCACGTGTTGCGAAGCTCCAAAGTCCTTCTCTAACTGCTCATGGACTGTGGCAAATTCCATGGAGTGTCCAGAGGGACAGGCAATCGTATCAGCTTCAACTCTGGGCAGTGAGTTCCTTGTCTCGGGAATTTAAATCCTGCTACGTTGAAAGTTTTAATGATTCATGCCTTCATTTGAGCGCCAACCCTTAAACCTTCAGATCTTGTGATTCTCAGGTGTCCTCACGATCCATCTACAGTTACTAACTTGTAGTTAGATTCTCAAACCTCTGTTCTTTCAGGTCATGTGCAAGGGACGGAGTGCTGTGATTTCAGTGAAAGGAATCAGGTGTCGGACTGTGAACTCTACTCTACTGACAGTGGCTCCTTGCGGTGTCCTGATGGCAAGGCATGGAGTGGAATCTCCTTGGAATGCTCGCTAGGATCCTGCAGAAATATCATCAAATGTTGCAAGGTGATCAAAACCTCCTGTAAAAACTATTTGAACAATGACCTCTTCCCAATATCATGAAGCTGAAAACCTTTTCTTCATTTTAAAATAGGTTGGTTTATTTACTGGTATCTCAATCTCCAGGTGTCGAGGAAGGAAGGTTTCTTCAACCGGATCGTAAGCATCTTTGACTCCTTGAGTGATAAGGGGGAAGATGACGAGGCTGTGTGCAAGGTGTTCACTATCAGACAGCTCAGAAAAGGAGGAGGCGATGATGAGATCGAGTGCACCGGGTAATTATTCCTTATATGGTAGGACCGGACTTGAAGATGTTCGATGGAGATCGTAATATTAGATCGTTTACAACTAGCATTTTCCTGGTTTTGTGCTTCTGGTAATTCTGTGACTTTTTGTGAATTAAAAAGTTAAAATCTGAAACAATATTCATGTTCTCAGGAAGTTCAACATCATCCAAAGCTACTCTGCTGAAGGAATAACGTGTTGCCGGAGCAAGTACCGGACGAAGTACTGTACCATTCGACCGGTTATCAAGTCCTGTCCAAGGAATGGGGTCATGACGGGGCTGAGGATGAAACAAGGTTAAATCAAGACAAACAAAATATTCTTGATCGTTAACAGCTATAATTATGAAGTTACGAGACGACCGTATCCATTAGTTTGAGAATCTAACTCAGACATAACACTTTTCCAGGTTCAGTACAGCAGATGGTGTGCTGTGAAGTTAAAGCCGACCTGGTATCCTGTGACACTTCACAAACTGCGTGTGGTGAAAACCAAGTTATGACAGGCATTGTGAGGGATGAAAGTGGAGAAGATAGAGTCAACTGCTGTGCAGTGATGGATAAGTTCGAAGGTTTGACATTGACAAATCGAGCGTTAAATGAATTTGTAATCTTCAAATCTACCATCGATAAAAAGGACAATTAAACATTCAGATTGCCTATCGCAGTTTCGAACAATTTTTAAGCAGCTTTCTACTTTTCTCCTTCTTCAAGTGATTCTCCCCTCCCCAGACAAGTGCATTATCCGTGACCGTGACTACCCTGGCGGGTACATCATCTCCAACACACCCAACATTGAAAGTGTGGACACGTGCAGGGAGATGTGTAACACTACGGTGGGATGTGAAGTCTTCATCCTCTGTCCTCTGTCCAGGAATTGTATTCTCAAGGATGGTAGTCATGATGGACCTGCCGATGATACTGATTTAGCGAGGGAGGGAGCCCTGGCTGGAAGAATGGCTTGCTACAGGAGGACACCCTTCGTTTTTGATGGTATGTTAGCTTTAAAATTATTTCAAGATCATTTTATTTTTGTATTCTCTGTCATTTGCTGTAATTATTCAAAAAATATTGAATTACAATCAATTGATAGTTTGTGATATAAGATCGAAAAATTCCGTTTTTTTGATTTTTGATTTTCTAATTTCTATGCAAGTATAATGTACCTTGCTCAATGCTCACCTCTACTTCTTTCAGAGAACTGTATTGAGAAGAGAGCGGACTACCCGGGAGGAGAACTTAAGTCGATCCGGACCATCGAGCTGACCTCCTGTGTCAGGGAATGTCAGACCAACCCGCGGTGTACTCGCATAGTCTACCAGGAATCCGAGAAGAAGTGTCTGCTCAAGACCAGCAAACACGCTCCCAGACTACAATCAGAGTGGGACTCCACCCTGGTGTCCGTGTGGATGCGGTGTCTGGAGGAGAACATGGACATACCTCCGACGGAGGGAACCGGTGGAGTTGGACATTTCCAAGAGGTGTCTGGAGACTGGGGTTGATTATCCGGACGGAATAATAGAGACGGTAACGGACGTTATATCCACGAGGGAGTGTGTGAGAATGTGTGTAAAGGATGAGAAGTGTGAGCTGGTGGTGGTTCTCCCCATGTCACGGGTCTGTTTCCTCAAGGATAAGTCTCATGGCCCTCGTACGGCATTTTCTAGATATGCCGAGCAAGGTAGTGTTTCCATTACTATGAAGTGCTGGAGGGATCTTGTAAGGAGACGAGAAGAGGATGAAGAAGGAACTGAAGAAGGAACTGAAGAAAAGGAAGAAAGTTATAAAGACGATGAAAGGAAGAAAGAAGATGAGGAAGAAGAGGATCAAGAGGATCAAGAGAATCAAAGGCAGAAAGAGAAGGATGAAGATGTGCAAAGGGAGGAAGATGAGGATGACAAATATAAAGAAGAAAAGCAAAAAAGGAAAGAAGAAGATGAGGAAATGGATGAAGACGAATTTAATGATGATGATAAAAGTAGGAAAGATGAAGAGAATGAAGAAGATAAGCAGACGGAGAGAGAAGAAGATGGCGAAAAAGATGAAGATAATCGAAGAAGGAAAGAGGACGATGATAAGCAAAGAAGGAAAGAGGACGATGATAAGAGAAGAAGGAAAGAAAAAGATGATGATAAGCGAAGAAGGAAAGAAGAAGATGACAAGAAAGAAAGTGAAGAGCGAAAGAAGAAAAAAGAAGAAACTGACAGAGAAAGCCGAAGACAGAAAGAAAGGGACAGAGGAAAGGATAGAGATAAGCAAAGAAGGAAAGAAATGGACGAAGAAAATGATAAGCCAAGAGTATTCTTTAATGACCTTGTTTCAGGTAAAAGTAGTTGTAGAATTTAGAATTTGTAAGTTCATATCGCTAATAATTTCGATACCTTAGTTATCTCATCAGTTTAGTATTCCAACACTTAGTTATTGTATCCTCGTTATGAGAATTATATTTCAGATTCTTCAGCACTTTATTATTTTCACCCAAAGCTTAACTTTCAGATCTGTGCATGCAAGCTGACACAGCAATACGAAATAAACCCTTAAAAAGGCTGGCCAATATCCGCAAGGCCTCTGAGTGTCGAAACAAATGCGTTGCAACTAACAGGTGCTCTGCCTTTGTCATGATGGGATACAACTGCTCCCTCCACTCTCACCCTCATGCTTTTAAAACGATTCCTGCTGCCGTCGCTTGGAAAATCAACTGTGAACTCGACAATCTTGAACCAGGTACACAGTCTTTAAATTCTGATTGTGTCTAGTAAGCTTAGTTCAATACGTGTCATATCAAATGATCTAAATCTGTGTTACTCGTACTTTCATTGGTTTTCTTACTCCCATTTGAGTTTCTTTATGTCAATAAAACCAAGTTTTACTAAATTTCTGCAGACGAGGACCCTGACAACTGCATGAAGGAGTATTCTGACTATCCTGGTGGTATTTTGTCGGAGGAGGAAGGTATATCGTCTGTGTTCATTTGTCAAGACGAATGTGGACAGATTGATGACTGTGCTGCCTTCACTTTCATACCAAAGAAGAAAACTTGCATTTTACGCTCAAAAAATCATGGTCAATGTAAGTTAAGAATTTTGCAAATATTTAATATTTCTTTAATTGAAATTCAGTCCTAAAGAAACGAAATTAAGAAATTAGGAATTGATTTGCTATCATCTTTTATCGAAACAGATTCGTTTAAACAATTCAATAAGTATTCCATCTTAAATTCATTAAATTTTCAGTGTCAAAGCTAAGACCTGGGCTGCTACTGCTGGTGCTCTTTCCAGTATCATGAACTGTGGAGCCTCAACGGATGAAAATGATGCAGAGAAGAATGCAGAAAAGAAGGATTTGATGGAACTAGATATCAGCCCAATAGATAGAATTGAACAAGAATCTGATTACCCACAAGGGACGATTTCTGTTGAAAAGGGCATCAATAAATTATCCGCTTGTGTAAAAATGTGCCGGAAAGATAAAGAATGTGTCAGAGTGGTTGCTATACCAAGGAAAGGATGGTGCATATTGAAAAATAAAATTCATACTGCGATGGTCAAGAGGCCAAGATTCATTTCGGTGGCTGTAAGAGTAACATCACCTTCCAAAAAGGAAGAGGAAAAGGACGAAAGGGTCGTGATGAAACTCGATATAAGCCCACCAGATAGAATTGAAAGATCTTCCAACTATCCAAATGGTACAATATCCATCGAAAAGGACATTGGTAAATTGTCAGATTGTGTCAAAATGTGCCAAGATCAGAAGGAATGTGTCAGGGTTGTTGCTATCCCAACCAAAGGATGGTGCTTATTGAAAAATAAAAAGCACAGGAAGCTTGTATCAAAACCTGGGTTCATATCTGTGGCCCTGAAAAAAGTGACCCCCTCTAAGAAAGAGGATAAAGAGGATAAAGAAAACAATGATTTGATGGAACTAGATATCAGTCCAATAGATAGAATTGAAAAAGATTCTGATTACCCACAAGGGACGATTTCTGTTGAAAAGGGCATCAATAAATTATCCACTTGTGTAAAAATGTGCCGGAAAGATAAAGAATGTGTCAGAGTGGTTGCTATTCCTCGGAAAGGATGGTGCATATTGAAAAATAAAATGCACACTGAGATGGTCAAGAGGCCAAGATTCATATCGGTGGCTGTTAGAGTAACGCCAACCCCAAGAAGGAAGAGAAAAAGGACAAAAGGGTTGTGATGAAACTAGACATAAGCCCAGCAGATAGAATTGAAAGGTCTTCCAACTATCCAAATGGTACAATATCCATTGAAAAGGATATTGGCAAATTGTCAGACTGTGTGAAAATGTGCCAAGAACAGAAGGAATGTGTCAGGGTAGTTGCTATTCCAACAAAAGGATGGTGCTTATTGAAAAATAAAAAGCACAGAAAGCTTGTATCAAAACCTGGGTTCATATCTGTGGCCTTGAAGAAAGTGCCACCAACTAAAAAAGAAGATAAAGAAAACAATTATGTGATGGAACAAGATATCAGTCCAATAGATAGAATTGAAGAAGATTCTGATTACCCGCAAGGAACAATTTCTATTGAAAAAGATGTCAAAAAATTGTCCACTTGTGTAAAAATGTGCCAGAAAGATAAAGAATGTGTCAGAGTGGTTGCTATACCAAGGAAAGGATGGTGCATATTGAAAAATAAAATGCACACTGAGATGGTCAAGAGGCCAAGATTCATTTCGGTGGCTGTTAGAGTAACGCCAACACCCAAGAAGGAAGAGAAAAAGGACAAAAGGGTTGTGATGAAACTAGACATAAGCCCAGCAGATAGAATTGAAAGATCTTCCAACTATCCAAATGGTACAATATCCATTCAAAAAGACATTGGTAAATTGTCAGATTGTGTAAAAATATGCCAAGAACAGAAAGAATGTGTCAGGGTAGTTGCTATTCCAACAAAAGGATGGTGCTTATTGAAAAATAAAAAGCACAGAAAACTTGTATCAAAACCTGGTTTTATATCTGTGGCCCTGAAGAAAGTGCCACCAACCAAAAAAGAAGATAAAGAAAACAATGATGTGATGGAACTAGATATCAGTCCAATAGATAAAATTGAAAAAGATTCTGATTACCCGCAAGGAACTATTTCTATTGAAAAAGATGTCAATAAATTGTCCACTTGTGTAAAAATGTGCCAGAAAGATAAAAAATGTGTCAGAGTGGTGGCAATACCAAGGAAAGGATGGTGCATATTGAAAAATAAAATGTACACTGAGATGGTCAAGAGGCCAAGATTCATTTCGGTGGCTGTTAGAGTAACGCCAACACCCAAGAAGGAAGAGAAAAAGGACAAAAGGGTTGTGATGAAACTAGACATAAGCCCAGCTGATAGAATTGAAAAATCTTCCAACTATCCAAATGGTACAATATCCATTGAAAAGGGCATTGACAAGTTGTCAGATTGTGTCAAAATGTGCCAAGAACAGAAGGAATGTGTCAGGGTGGTTGCTATCCCGAGCAAAGGGTGGTGCTTATTGAAAAATAAAAAGCACAGAAAGCTTCGTATCAAAACCTGGATTTATATCTGTGGCCTTGAAAGAAATTACCCCATCCAAAAAAGGTGATGCTGAAAGCAATGATAAGATGGAACTAGATATCAGCCCTATAGATAGAATTGAACAAGAATCTGATTACCCACAAGGCACAATTTCTATCGAAAAAGATGTCAATAAATTGTCCACCTGTGTACAAATGTGTCAAAAAAAGAAAGAATGTGTCAGGGTAGTCGCTATCCCTAGAAAAGGATGGTGCATATTGAAAAATAAAATGCATACTGAGATAGTCAAGAGGCCACGATTCATATCAGTGGCCATGAAAACCATTGCACCCTCCAAGAAGGAAGATAAAAAGGGCAATGATATTGTGATGACACTAGATATAAGCCCATCAGATAGAATCGAAAGATCTTCCAACTATCCAAATGGAACAATATCCATCGAAAAGGACATTGGTAAATTGTCAGATTGTGTCAAAATGTGCCAAGATCGGAAGGAATGTGTCAGGGTTGTTGCTATCCCGACCAAAGGATGGTGTTTATTGAAAAATAACAAAGCACAGAAAGCTTGTATCAAAACCTGGGTTCATATCTGTTGCCTTGAAAAAAGTGACCCCATCTAAGAAAAAAGACACCAAAGATAATGCTGGTGCAATGACGTTAGATATTAGTCCACCAAATATAATTGAGCAAGATACAAATTACCCAGAAGGATCAATGTCCATGGAAATAAACATTGACAAGTTGTCTGATTGTGTGAAAATTTGTCAAAATAAGAACGGATGTTTGAGAGTCATAGCAATTCCAAAGAAAAGATTGTGCTTATTGAAACATAAAGGGCATAATGAGAAGGTTAAAAGGACAGGATTCATATCTGTGGCTTTGAGAGAATTAGCACCTTCAAAAGAAGACAATGAAAAGAATGATGATGTCGAAATGAAATTAGATATAAGCCCACCAAACAGAGTTGAACGTGCATCGAACTATCCAAATGGTACAATATCTTTCCAAAAAGGTGTAAGCAAATTATCTGAGTGTGTTAAAGCCTGTGAAAGTAAAAAGGAGTGTGTGAGAGTTGTTGCAGTCCCCAACAAAGGATGGTGTATTTTGAAAAATAGAATGCACAGAAAACGTCTGTCAAAGCCAGGTTTCATATCTGTGGCCCTAAAAGAGGAAAATCCCTCTAAGAAGGAAGAAAATAACGATGTTCAGATGGAGTTGGATCTAAGCCCACCAAATATAATTGAGCGAGCATCCAACTACCCGAATGGGACAATATCTTTTGAAAAAGGCATCAGCAAGCTGTCCAATTGTGTGCAAAAGTGCCAAAATCAAAAAGGTTGTGTCCGAGTTGTTGCTATTCCCAAAAAAGGATGGTGCCTATTGAAAAATAAACTGCACAGAAAAGTGGTTGAAAAGACAGGTTTTGTATCTGTGGATTTGAAAGATGAAATGCCACCTGAAGAAGAAGAACCTGAGGATAATTATGTTAAAATGAAGCTAGATATCAGCCCACTGAAAAGAATCGAAAGGGCATCTAACTACCCAAATGGAACAATAAGTTTCGAGAAGGGCATAGACAAATTATCGGAATGTGTTAAAATGTGTCAAAGTAAAAAAGATTGTGTCAGGGTGGTTGCAATCCCCAGCAAAGGGTGGTGCTTATTGAAAAACAAAATGCACAGAAAACTTGAATCAAAACCCGGATTTCTTTCTGTGGCTTTGAGAGAAGTTATACCAACTAAAAAAGAAGATGACAAGGAGCAAAACGTTCATATGAAACTAGATGTCAGTCCTTCAGATAGAGTAGAACGTGCATCCAATTATCCAAATGGTACTATATCTATCGAAAAGGGCATTGGCGAATTGTCCACTTGTGTGAAAATGTGCCAGCAACAGAAAGAGTGTGTCAGAATTGTCGCAGTGCCTAATAAAGGATGGTGCTTATTGAAAAACAAGATGCACATAGAGTTGGTATCAAAACCAGGGTTCATATCTGTCGCTTTGAGAGAAGTAAAACCTGCAAGAAAGGATGAGAAAGGAGATAAAAGTTCAGATGTTCAGATGGAACTTGATATAAATCCACTCGAGAAAGTTGAATTGGCTTCTGACTACCCCCGTGGAACAATGTCCACTAAAACTGGCATTGGCCGTTTGTCCAATTGTGTTGAGCTTTGTAAAGCTCAAAGAGGATGTACTAGGGTTGTTGCCATCCCTGCCAAGAGAATTTGCTTTTTAAAAAGCAATGAACACGGGCGTTTTGTGCGAAAAGCAGGATTCGTATCTGTATCTCTGGAAGCAATGTCCAAGGAACAAGATGAGGAACCTGGAAGAAAATCGATGAAACTCGACATTCCTGATGATAGAATTGAGAGGAGCACAAATTATCCCGAGGGTGTTATTGACATCAAGAGGTCAGTAACCTCTGTGAGTGAATGCCTAAAATTATGCTCTAAGGAACCAACTTGCATAAGAATTGTTGCTGTACCATTCTACGGCAGATGTATTCTAAAGAATTTCAATCATACTGATGCTGTCAGGAGAACTGGCTACATTTCCGTTGTTTTGTCACCTGAAGAACTAATTGATGTCGATTTTGAAACCGATGAAGGCCAAAGTGGTAAGGATTCTAAAGACAACAAACCTGATTCTAAGGACAGGAAACCTGATTCTAAAGACAACAAACCTGATTCTAAGCACAATGAACCTGACTCTAAAACCAACAAAAAAGGGAAAAACATGATCATCGACGTACCTGCAGATCGAATTGAAAGAAGCAGAGACTACCCAAATGGTGGGATTGTAACAAAAGTTCCCATCGAGTCTTTGAGTTCTTGCTTGAAACTCTGCTCTAATGAACCAAAGTGTGTCAGGATAGTTGCAGTTCCTTCTGTTAAGAGATGTGTTTTAAAGGGTAAGAGCCATGAGAAAGGGGTTAACAGAGTTGGTTTCATATCTGTTTCTGTTAAACCTGACTCTAAACCTGACTCTGAAAATAAACCTGACTCTAAAAGCAACAAACAAGGGAAAAACATGATCATTGACTTACCTGCAGATCGAATTGAAAGAAGCAGAGACTACCCAAATGGTGGGATTGTAACCAAAGTTCCCATCGAGTCTTTGAGTTCTTGCTTGAAACTCTGCTCAAATGAACCAAAGTGTGTCAGGATAGTTGCAGTTCCTTCTGTTAAGAGATGTGTTTTGAAGGGTAAGAGCCATGAGAAAGGGGTGAACAGAGTTGGTTTCATATCTGTTTCTGTTAAACCTGACTCTGAAAACAAACCTGACTCTAAAAGCAACAAACAAGGGAAAAACATGATCATTGACTTACCTGCAGATCGCATTGAAAGAGTCTTTGAGTTCTTGCTTGAAACTTTGCTCAAATGAACCAAAGTGTGTCAGGATAGTTGCAGTTCCTTCTGTTAAGAGATGTGTTTTGAAGAGTAAGAGCCATGAGAAAGGGGTGAACAGAGTTGGTTTCATATCTGTTTCTGTTAAACCTGACTCTAAACCTGACTCTAAACCTGACTCTAAAAGCAACAAACAAGGGAAAAACATGATCATGGACGTACCTGCAGATCGAATTGAAAGAAGCAGAGACTACCCAAATGGTGGGATTGTAACAAAAGTTCCCATCGAGTCTTTGAGTTCTTGCTTGAAACTCTGCTCAAATGAACCAAAGTGTGTCAGGATAGTTGCAGTTCCATCTGTTAAGAGATGTGTTTTGAAGGGTAAGAGCCATGAGAAAGGGGTTAACAGAGTTGGTTTCATATCTGTTTCTGTTAAACCTGACTCTGAAAACAAACCTGACTCTAAAAGCAACAAACAAGGGAAAAACATGATCATTGACTTACCTGCAGATCGCATTGAAAGAAGCAGAGACTACCCAAATGGTGGGATTGTAACCAAAGTTCCCATCGAGTCTTTGAGTTCTTGCTTGAAACTCTGCTCTAATGAACCAAAGTGTGTCAGGATAGTTGCAGTTCCTTCTATCAAGAGATGTGTTTTGAAGAGTAAGAGCCATGAGAAAGGGGTGAACAGAGTTGGTTTCATATCTGTTTCTGTTAAACCTGACTCTAAACCTGACTCTGAAAATAAACCTGAGTCTAAAAGCAACAAACAAGGGAAAAACATGATCATCGACGTACCTGCAGATCGAATTGAAAGAGGCAGAGACTACCCAAATGGTGGGATTGTAACAAAAGTTCCCATCGAGTCTTTGAGTTCTTGCTTGAAACTCTGCTCTAATGAACCAAAGTGTGTCAGGATAGTTGCAGTTCCTTCTATCAAGAGATGTGTTTTGAAGAGTAAGAGCCATGAGAAAGGGGTGAACAGAGTTGGTTTCATATCTGTTTCTGTTAAACCTGACTCTAAACCTGACTCTAAAAACAAACCTGACTCTAAAAGCAACAAACAAGGGAAAAACATGATCATCGACGTACCTGCAGATCGAATTGAAAGAAGCAGAGACTACCCAAATGGTGGGATTGTAACCAAAAGTTCCCATCGAGTCTTTGAGTTCTTGCTTGAAACTCTGCTCAAATGAACCAAAGTGTGTCAGGATAGTTGCAGTTCCATTCGGTTAAGAGATGTGTTTTGAAGGGTAAGAGCCATGAGAAAGGGGTTAACAGAGTTGGTTTCATATCTGTTCCTGTTGTTAGAAGTACACCTTCTCGTAAAAAGATATCTCCAGAACCATTTTCTTTTGACATACCAAATTCGAGCATAGAGTTCTCAACGCTGTATCCAGAGGGGAGAATTTCTTCCTTTAATGACATAGACTCGCTATCCAAATGTATCAAACTCTGTGAAAAGGAAAACACTTGTGTTTTGATTGTTGCAGTGCCATCTTTGAAGCGGTGCTATTTGAAGAATAAGAGTCACAAAAATCCTATCAAGAAATCAGGTTACATTTCTGTTGTGGTACCTTTGAGTTCAAAGACGAAAGGAGAAAAAGGTGTGAACTCTTGTATGGATGTTCCTGCGAAAGATAATACTGGCATACCAAGAGCAGGATGTACCATGTAAGTGTTAAATCAATCAATGGATGACTGATCTACGTTCTTTCATTAATTCCGCGATTTTATCTTTTCGTCGTGTTATTTTTGTGTTTCGGCACTATCAAGTGATTATCAATTTCGTTTCAACTAAATTCAAAATCATTTAATAATTAATCAAACATATATACTTCAGGTCTGGCAGTATAATGAAGTCTATAACTAATAACAAGATCGAATGTTGTGAAAATGATGTATGTAAGATGGGACCTTGTGAATCTCTGAAATGTGATTCAACGTGTAAATGCCCCCAAAATACTGCTATTCAAGGAGTGCAGTATGATTTGAAAGGTATTTCCAAAATTTCATCATTTTCCAAATATTTTAGGTTCCACTTTCGCAGCTGTTTGAAGCTTGAATGAATCTGGCATACCGTTATAGTTTGAATGTCGAGTCTGATTCCTAATTCCTATTGAAACATTACATCTATCTATTTTCTACTTTACTTATTTCTATTTAACCCATTAGTGCCCAGAATTCAGGTTTTTGGTATTTTTTGATGAATTTTACATATTTTTGTCCTTGGGCCACACAATTAAGATTGGTAAAAGTCCCATTCACGTACTCCTTCGGGAACATAGTAAAACAAGCTGTTGCAAAAACGCAACACTGGCATGTTGCGTTTTTGCAACCGGAAGAATTTCCTGTTTTAATGTGTTTCTTTTGGGTTTTATCCTGTCAAACTGATTGAAAATGATGCTATCTCAAGCCATCTTGTTCAACAGTTTCCAATTTACATCAATGTTGTAATTTCGCAACACTGGCACACTCATCATAAAATTCATGTTTACCATAAAAAACTTCCTTTTCAACAATGTATCAAGCATATGGACCGTATTCAACTATATTTCTAACATTGAAATTTTATTTTCAAGGTCCATTGTTGCATTAATGCAACAATGGTAAGCTGGGAACAGTTTTTGAACCCGAGCAAATAGCCATCTAAGTCACTATCTGGCTGAACCTCAGCAAACAGCCATCTACGTCAGTATCTGGATGAACCTCAGCAGACAGCCATCAACGTCAGTATTTGGCTGAAACTCAGCAAACCGCCATTTACTTCAGTATATGACGGAACCTTAGCAAATAGCCATCGAAGTCAGTATTTGCCTGAACCTTGTCCTTAGCAAACAAGCAAACAGCCATCTATGTCAGTATCTGGCTGAACCTCAGCAAACAGGCATCTACGTCACTATCTGGCTGAGCCGCAAAAAACAGCCATCTACGTCAGTATCTGGATGAACCTCAGCAAACAGCCATTTACGTCAGTATCTGGCTGCTCCTCACCAAAAAGTCAAATATTTCAGTATCTGGCTGAACCCGAGCAAACATCCATCTACTTCAGTATCTGGCCGAACCTCAGCAAAAAGCCATCTACGTCAGTATCTGGCTGAACCTCAGCAAAAAGCAATCTACATCAGTATCTGGCTGAACCTCAGCAAACAGCCATCTACGTCAGTATTTGGCTGAACCTTAGCAAACAGCCATCTACGTCAGTATTTGGCTGAACCTCAGTAAGTGACCATCGGCTTCAGTATCTGGCTGAACCCGAGCAAACATCCATCTACTTCAGTATCTGGCCGAACCTCAGCAAAAAAGCCATCTCAACAAAAAGCCATCTTCGTCAGTATGTGGCTGAACCTCAGCAAAAAAAGCCATCTACATCAGTATCTGGCTGAACCTCAGCTAACAGCCATCTACGTCAGTATTTGGCTGAACCTCATCAAAAAGCCATCTACGGCAGTATCTGGCTGACCCTCACCAAAAAGCCATCTACGTCAGTTTCTTGCTGAACCCGAGAAAACTGACATCTATGTCAGTTTCTGGCTGAACCTCAGCAAACAGCCGTCTAAGTCACTATCTGACTGAACCCGAGCAAACAGTGCCAGTGTCTGGCTGGCTGAATTGGCTAACATCCAATGTTAGATACAGTATGCAATGCCAGATACCAATGCTAGAATATACTATGGGAATCATTGTATGTTTTTATCATCAACCCAACTGTTTGAGCTGCCAGCGTTGCACTTATGCAACATTCAGCACCACATTCATTGAGGGGAGTCTATAACTACTCAATAAGCACCCATAAAACATCGCAGCATTCAAATTATTAAAAATAAAGGAAAAATTAACACCAGTGCCAGTGTTGCGATAATGCAACATTTTCTCATTTGTCCCTTTCAATTGATCCATTGACACTAAATTACAAAAAGTACTTCTGAACGTTCAGAAGTGTCAAAAAGCACAAATTTGTGCCAAAACGACAATTTTGTAGTTCCCATAAAGTGTGTTCATGCCGATGTTGCGTTTTTGCACAAGCTTCATAACATCGCTTCTATCAGAGCTACATAAGGAGTTAGAATCCCAAATTTTTTACAAGATGTCCATGAATTATTCCTCTTCAAGATAGAGTTCAATACAAATGCATCAAATCGGGGGAAAGTACTTCAAATTGCCACCAATTAAAACCACTTGGAAACGGTGAAAAAACCGCATGCATCCATGCATAAATCATGCATTTAGAGGTTCTTGTATTTCCTAAACTGATTGGAACTGGTTAGATTAGTCTTTTATGAAGAAAGTAATCCCAAAATGGGTATTCTAGGCTTTATGGGCTTCCCACAATATGCAGTTAAAGTAAGGTTGCGTTTTCGCTACACCGGGCACTAATGGGTTAAATCACGCGTAATATTCCTTCAGGACAACCTAGTGTAATTTCATGCTGCAAGTCAAGTTGTATCTGTAAAGAATGTGTCGACAGGGAGTTCTCTTGTCAGCAGAACGAGATTATAACTGAAGTCAAATCCAACCAATTGAAATGCTGCAAAATCAGGGATAACACGAAACATAATTTAGGGGCTGACGCTGATGATGACATGGTGACTAACCAATATCAAACAGAACTTTTCACAGAGTCTCCAGATGATTTGCGTACTTTTGTTCCCTGGGAAGATTCCACTGAATCCACTTCCTTTGAAGACGATAGTCTTTGGTCAGAAGATGCATATGACGAAGAAAATGAAGATATACTTTCGACTGAAGACGATAGTCTTTGGTCAGAAGATGGATATGACGAAGAAAATGAAGATACGTTTTCGTCTGATGCTGATTATGATATGTTTACAAACTATCAAACTGAAACCACTGATTCTCCATTTAATACAGTCTCATCAACTATGGAAGATTTTAAAACTCGACCAGCAGATGATTATTTCTATGAACCCAGCTCTGAAGACAGTAGACCTTGGTCTGGCGAAGACAACTATTTCCCTGACTATGAAAGTAGTGGAGGTATAACTGGAGATCTTTCTAATGCTGAAAGTTCACTGTTCGATGATGAGCCGTTGGACAGAACTTCAGTTTTAGATGATGAATGTACACATGTGCTGTTTGATCGTGATGGTGAACTTGCTTTCGGTGGTTGCAAAGGGTAAATTACTTAAGTATATTTATTTTTGTTTCTGTTAATTCAACCTGCATTCTTATTGATCATTTAAGCCAATTTATGACTTTACCATCTTCTTACCATCCCTCAGGCGGGACAGCTTCATAAACAGCATCGGTACCATGGGATTAAAATGCTGTCGTGGTCCACCCATTCAATCGTGTATGCTGGTGATGGGAAAAGATGGATGTCCTATGAACACTCTCGCTCACTCAATCGAATTCAAAAATGGTTCGTATGTGTTTATAAATTACAAGTTTATGAGTTGTTTCGGAATTTCATGAAGCCGTAAATGGTAAATATTCTGAACAAACACTATAAACATAATTAATGTTTGTGATCTGACAGGGTCCGCTACGATCATGGAGTGTTGTAGGACTGTGGATGTGGTATTCAACACCTGCGAAGACAGGATAGGGTCGTGTGGGGCAGGGCAACTAGTGGTGGATGTTCAGATGAGAGACTGTTCGGGGCCCTGTCTCCCATTTGTCAGGTAAATTGGCTGTGTGTGACTGTGTGAGATGCTGTTTTTGACATATTGCACAGGGTGCACACTGCTATTAGTGCTAATTCTTTAGACATAGGTAGGTATTTGGATATTTGATATTTCTAAAATGGACACTAAGGTTTTATTTACCTACAGGTGCTGCATGTTTGAGTCAACTGGTGTGAGTCCTCGGGCAGCTAATGTTAACGATATCTGTTTGAACTTCAATCTGGAGTGGAGGGAGGACATGCAGGCTAAGTTTGGAAGATGTTTCGAGTGAGTAGTTTTACAAATTATACCAGTCGCAATATGTAATTATTGAAAATAATTTTGGGTCACACGAGCGGACACCGCTAACACAAGAGCGACTCAGGACCTCCAATAAGAACATGTTTTCACTTGAAACCCATGATATTCCCCACCCCAGATCAGACCATGTTTTACGAAGTGTGGATATTGATGTGGATTGTTGTGAGGGGGAGTGTCTGACTGTGGACTGCACTGTCATGGACCTCTTTGATAGGACTTCCCTGACCTGTCCTTGGGGCACCGTGGCCAACGGAGTCGGACTCACTTACAGTAAACTTGTTGCATTTCGTTAATTATCTTCCTCAGTTTAAAAGTTTATTTGTCTATGCTTTTTCTCTTCTCACTCGTCCTTAGCACGAATTGTCCCACACGGCAACAAATATACTGGTCAGAATTTCAGATCTCTTGTCAGTCGTCACTCGTCAATATTTATTAATCCTAAGTCATAACGAACCCTTCTCATCCCCAGATGAGATCAGCTATTTAGAGTGTTGCACGACCAACTGTCGTTACAGCTCCTGTACAGACAGGGTAGGAAGGTGTTTGGAGGGGGAGCTGGTGCAGGATGTGTCTTTAGCACAGGGGGACGTGGTTCTGAGATGCTGTCCTATCCTAAATGTCATGTCTCTTCAAGGTGCGGTACACGTGTTTTATGTTACAAGTTAAATCTCACTATCTCAATTTGCTACCTGTCGGTGATTGCAGAAAAGCTTGGAATTAATGGTTTACCGATACACTACGGCTTCATCTACGAATCAATTAATCAATGATGCGTTGAAAGATGTTCAAAACACGTTTTCTTTGATTAATGAACTCCCTTTCTCAGAATTTGAACAGAGACGTTACGATCAGCAGCTACGACTGAAGCGATCCTCCTTCCTTCCAAATGATGAGGAGGAAGAAGAACCAGAACACACCGGACACAGATCAAAGCGTTCTGTTGGGTTGAACAGACCTCATTTTGGTGCCTCTGGAGTGGGTAGATCCCACCTGAGCTCCTCCGAACAGAGTCGAACCCACTTTGGTAGTTCGGGACATGGTAAAGCGGATCTAAGTAAAAACAGACGGCGTCTAGGTGGCCATGATCAGGAAAACCCTGTGTGGGGGAGCGGAGATCTGAACAGACCTCACTGGGACAATTCGGAACAGAAATTTACCAGATCAGATCAGAGTAAATTAAGCTGGGGTAATCCTGATCAAAGCAACGCTCGCTGGGGTAACCTAGAAGAAAGCAGTCCAAACTTGATCAGCTCAAATCCGGACGCACCAATCCTGGGTGAATCCGACCAGAACTCACCAGACCCTGAACTCCCTGTGTTGGACGAGGACGCTACCCCTTACCCTCTGGAATGTAGACCAGTTAACTACCAGAAGAAGGAGGAGTTACAGGCTCACTACGCCTCCTGTGAGAGGAAGAAGTACAATGTCCGGGAGGTGGGACTACGGTCCATTTCCTGCTGTTTGAGCACCTGTGGAACATCCAGGTAGGGACATGCAGGGTTTTGTGTGAGATTTGCTGGTGATTGTAGAACTAGCTACCATTTTAATCATCATATTATTCATACGATAATCTACCTGAAATTATGCAATATCATATTGCTAGGCTAGGATGGGATTCATTTTATATGCTCAATTTCACTTATCCCCAGGTGCAACATCATTTCGATTGCAAGCCGAACCATCTACAGCTGTCCTCCAGGAACAGTAATTAACGGCATTGGCAGATCTCTCAACTCAGGTTAGATCGAGAATAAACCAATATAAACATTTCCCCGGTCAGTTCGAGAATTATCTCTGCCCTGGACGGACCCCTCATACCACCATAGTCCTTATGATTGGACAATTCTTATCCACCTAAGTTAACGGTTTAAAGTTGAACATGAAATTAATAAACCAACCTCTTAACTCTTAATCGTACCAAATAATCCCAGACAAGATAACTTCGCTTTCTTGCTGTGATCTGGACTGCAGGATAGGACAATGTCAGGTTCGGGATGGGGTCTGTAAGCCTGGGGAGGTGATGAGAAGTATTGCCAAGAATCTGGAGTGCGAGCGACTTCCTTGCCTTTACAAGTAAGTGGGCGCTTGGCATTTGAAAACTGCAAAATCTGCACTAAATTATGGAATCTTTTTTCTATTCTCTGTCACTTTTGTGCTCAATCAATCCATTTTGCTCTGCCCAATGCTTTGGCGTTGGACAAGATTTTCCCAAATCCCAACCTCTCTCTCTATGCTAACTCAGGGAGACATGTTCCTTACCTCAGGGTGACGTGTTGCAAGACTACTGACAGACATGCTGCTGTTGCTACAGATGATGTCCTGATGTTCCATCCTGTGAAGCCCACTGACCACACTCCCGTCATTTCAGACGACCACCATTGTGAGATATTCGCTTCATAGCTCATAAAACTTATTATATTTAGCTCTGTATGATACATTTATTGTCGAGGTGTCTGTCTGGATCCTCGTAGATCCGTCTCCCGTTTTGTTGTAGATAATGTTTATTGTCAATCATTTCATGTAGTAATGACAAGGTTTTTCTCCCTCCTTCAGTATCGACCGCGTATAAAAAGTACCTGATTCCCACTGAAGAGTGTCCCTACATTATCAGAGGTCGAGGAGTAACATGCCCCATGTAAGTATCTACTTAAAGCAGCTATAGTCAGCAGAAGCTTAAATTCATGTTACCATGGCACCATGTTACCTTGACACCATGTTCCCATGACACCGCGTTACCTTGACACCATGTTACCTTGATACTATGTTACCTTGACACCATGTTACCTTGACACCATGTTACCTTGACACCATGTTACCTGGACACCATGTTACCTTGATACCATGTTACCATGACACCATGTTACCTTGAAACCATGTTACCTTGACATCATGTTACCTTAATACCATTTTCAGTGACACCATGTTACCTTGACACCATGTTACCTTGACACCATGTTACCTTGACACCATGTTCCCTTGACACCATGTTACCTTGACACCATGTTACCTTGACACCATGTGGTCTTGACACCATGCTCCCATGACACCATGTTACCTTGACACCATGTTCCCTTGACACCATGTTACCATATCACCTCCCAGTGAACACCACCTTGCCATGGTACACACTCTTGACACCACTCTGCTGGAAGGCAAGTGTTGTAAGTCAGGAGCTACACAGCCGTGTGTACCTACCCTGGAGGGGACCTGTAAAGGAGCTATCTGCAGTGTGGGCATGGCAGGATCCGGGGTGTTTAAGCTCGGATGTAGTCAGACTGATGAGGAAGAGGTAATTTGAAGCTTCCGTTTGAGATGAATATTGAGTATTTCTAAGTTCACCAAGTTACCACTCAGTTTAGTACTGACTAAGATATATTACTCATTTGTGTTTGATCGGAAGAATTCAATCAATGAAATCAATTATAGACACCAAAACCAATATTTTGTGATCACGAAATTGACTACATACATCTTTCAGGAAAGCAAGCCTCGGGCGTGTATTGACATAGAAATGAGAGGGACTGATGTTGTTTCCTGCCCTCAGGACTACGTTATGGCTGACGTCAGATCCATGTGACTATAATTTGTGTCATTTCATCGTATAATTTGTTATTTTATCGTATAAAAGCGCCCATATTTGAATCCTTAACTAATCACCAATAATTTAACGATAAACTTTCCCCTTTAGTCCCCATTCCAAAACTTTGATTCACCATTTCTCCCTTTGTTGAGTACTAATGGATATTGAGATCATATGTCATAATTAAAGAAAATCGGTGAATTGCAAAGAATAAAATTAAAGATTTTAAATTTATTACTAAACAAGAATAAAAGTCAGTTTAAACAATACACTCAAGCAAAAACTGGTGTTGTCCGTTTAGCGCTTTCCAGCCTCGAGATTGGTATAACATTCCTCAAGCCATTATTAAAACTTCTTAATAATATGTACAGTTGAACAAATTCAGAGCACCATGATCAAAGAATATCATGGTGCCCCATTTCTGTTCGGTTTTGATATGCACCTCTCGTTCATGTTCTACTGAAGGACCTTTTCCACTTTGACAACTTCGCTCGTCTTGCCGAACGGGTATCTTCGAGGGTTCTTAACCTTACCACCGTACTGACGGCTCGGCTTGTAGGCTTGTCTCTTCTCTACGTCATGGTCTTCTATTTCACCTGAAACATACGAGTTTTAGGGAGCCAGTTGAAACGTTTAATGATGCGATAAAGTTTGAAAATCAGCCTCAGCTTTGGAATATCATGTGCTTAATCTGCTGATGTTATGCAAATTGCAAGACATCGATTAGAATGTTGAACTAAATCAGCGATGCTATGTTCAATCTTTGGGAAGCAATTTTTGACAATATCTATCTGCTTGATTAAGCTGCCAACACGTAAATTATGAATTTATAGCCTTCGTGTAAAAGCATAATCGTTCGATAATTATCAGAAACTGATAACTTAAATCCTTGGCCCCAAATTAGTGAAATAAAGCTCACTTTTATGTTTATCCAATGTCAGGCCTCAAAATTTTGGAAGCAATCAATCAGTGTTCTAAACGCGGTGTCTAAGTTTTCCAATGCAATCACAATGATGTTCCAAATCAACTAATCAAAGAATCAATATTAAAATCACTGCTACCATGAATAGTCTAAACTAGAGCCTAAACAACATTCGTGATTAATGAGACTTTCAAGGGCTTTCTTCTTAGAACTATGATTTCTAAAACTACGGTCTGAGAAAGGTAAAACGGACTGCTTCATCTTCTGAGACTTCCTACCTGTTTGCAAGTCTTCATCTGCGACTGTGGCAGCATCCAACTCGTAGACGGCAATGATCAGGAAGAGAAGAAATGTAGATAGAGCCATGGTGTGTGATATAATATTCTGTGCTGCCCCCTCCCTCCTCCTCCCTTTATACCTGCTCTGAGAGCACCTGACGCGGGGTATCACGTGACTTCGTAATATGCCATTCAGCCGATAACAATGGATATCGCACGAGCTGAACGCGTTAATCTGAATGTATGGTTCACTTAGACACCATTGTGTTCGCCTTTCTGAATAGTACCCATTAGGAGCGGTCAGCAAATCAAGAGACTCTATTTTTTGACGACCGATCATCAGAGTAAATATCCTTACTATTATCATTGCGATTGAGAAGGAGCGACACGTGACACTGATAATGGTTATAAATTTGATTATTATAATGTCCTTTTTACTGCGAGGGAGTTGTAAGACGACGAGCACCGTTCGCAATAATGGTTTGGTTTATTTGATTGAATTTCATTGTCTGTCATATCGATGCAAACGCCATATCCATTAGTGCTAACATCATTTTCTTGTTATTAAGTGGTCCATTTGCTATTGACAAAGACACGAACCTTGATTGAGCAATATATGTTCGGCATTGAGCCGTGCGTCAACCGATTTTATCATTAGAAAAAGCTGCGGGTTATTATAAAATGTTACAACGTGTTTCATAAATAGTAAATGCCAGACCTCTTATTATTTTACCACCTGCAATTGATAAATTAAACTGGTCCAGAAAATATCCGAGGAAATCCAGAAATGATAAAATTATGAATATGTTACCTTGGTCCTCCTAACTACTCGGTGACACCTGTTATCCGTGACACCATGTCACCGGTTATCTTTGACACCAGTTTCCCTTACTTCACCCCCTTTTAAAGTGACACCAGTACCACTCTTAACCAGTTTTTATGATTTCCTATCCCCAGGTGTCCGGATGGAATCCACCAGGGCTGTGTTATACACGTGACCTGCTGCATTCCTGAGATGCCTGTCATCTTCTCCATCAAGAGACATGTTCCTGCACATGTGTATCCGGTGGACTTGTTTGATTCCGTGATCATCGACTGTGAAGCGTAAGTTAAGACCCTCTTCATAGTTCTCCCAATTCGATCTTTCTATCATTCCCTATTCTATCAATACCAGGAAAATTGGCAAATATAAGTAAAAGACACGATGAACTATTTTTTCGATGATTTAAGAAATTATCTAAATAATTTCAGGTACAAATACGCCCTGATATCCAAGATAAGCCTGGGTCGTATTCCAGAGGGAGTTTGCGGGCCTACTGTGGCTAAGGACTGCTACCTTCACAGTTCCTTTGAGGTTTCTGACACTGTTTCCTGCGGAGACGGCTTTGCTCTGAAGTCCGTTAGCTTCACTGCTGACGGAATGCTGGCTTCCCCCATTTCTTGTTGCAGTGTCGGAGGTTAGTTGGACCTTGGAAATTGGAACACACGAAATTTCGTTGGAAAATTTCTTTTTGAATCGAATTGGATTGCTGGACATACATGATATGCATTAATCCAATATTTCTACAATTATTCGCTCATTCATATTTGAATATTGAAATCTAACTTATTTCAGATCACGATATCTCGGAGACCACAGTCTTGAGCTCGATGAACGAAGCTGACTGCGACCACGGCTTCATTAACTCCATCCGCACTGACACCACCCACTCAGACACAAAGATCCAGGTCACGTGTGTCTTTACCAAGGAGCTGCTCCAAGTTGAGGATGTGGATAACAGCAGCAGTGAGGATGTGGGTGTTGTGAAGGAGGGAAAAGAGAAAAGTTTAGGAAAGAGTGATGAGGGAGAAGTATTCAGGGAACAGGAAGAAGAAAAGCAGAAAATCGTGAATGAACTTTTGGAAGAGGAGACGGAGCATACGGACGAAGAAAGTATAAATTTTGAGCAAGAAATGGACATTGTCCATGAAAAAGACTTAGATGACGAGGAAAACGCCATGAAGCAGGAACTTGAGCAAGAAGTTCAGAGGGAAACAGAAGAAGTCAATAAAATAGATGTGGAGCATGATACTCAAACTTTGGAGCATGAAGTTGTGGAAGAAATTGAGGGAGCTGATGAAAAAGACTTAGAAGACGAGGAAAAGTCCATGGAGGAAGAAATCGAGCGGGAGATCGAAGAATTGCATGAAGCTGACATGGAAGATGAAGGAGATGCCGTGGAAGAAGAAAATAAGCCATCAGTTGAGCCGTCCTATGAAAGAGAATTGGAAGTACCTTCAATGGAGGAAGCAGTTGGGCCAGAGATTGAGCATGAAGAAACTCTTCATGAAACCAGAACAAATAATGATAAGCAAGCTCATGAGAAAGATGTAAGCAATGTTTCGCGCAATATCGATCAAAAGATTGAGCATGTTGTAGAGCAAAAAGTTAACGAAGCCAACGAAAAAGTCTTGGTTGATGTGGTCCATTCCATGGAGCAGAAAATTGAACAAGAAATTAAGAAAATCCATTTGAATGATACGACCATTGATGAACACTATGTTGAGCCAGACATTACTCATCCAGATGAGAAAGATTTAGAAGACGAGATTCAATCCATGGAGCGAGAAATGGAGCAAGATGCGGAGCAAGAAGCTCAAGATTCTGACGTGAAAAATGGACGTACCGTTTCTCAGGAAATTGAGCATGAAAAACGCATCAAAGAAGAGGAGCAGATTATGAAAGAGGGGATTGAACACGCTCACGAAAAAGAAATTGAAGAGGAGGAGCAGGCCATGGAGCAAGAAATCAAAGAAGCCCATGAAGAAGATGTTGAAAAAGAGGAGCAAGCTATGGAGCAAGAAATCAAAGAAGCTCATGAAGAAGATGTTGAAAAAGAGGAGCAAGCTATGGAACAAGATATCAAAGAAGCTCATGAAAAAGATGTTGAAAAAGAGGAGCAAGCTATGGAGCAAGAAATCAAAGAAGCCCATGAAGAAGATGTTGAAAAAGAGGAGCAAGCTATGGAGCAAGAAATCAAAGAAGCTCAAGAAAACGATGTTGAAATAGAGGAGCAAGCTATGGAGCAAGAAATCAAAGCAGCTCATGAAAATGATGTTGAAAAAGAAAAGCAGGCTTTAGAGGAAGAAATCGGGCAGGCCGATGAGAAAGACATTGAAGAAGAAGAGCAGGCAATGGAAGAGCAAATCGAGATAGAAATCGATGAAGCTTTGAAACATGAGATTGAGGAAGCCGTGAAGCATAAAATCGAGGAAGCGATTGAGAAAATTCAGGAGAAAAACGCTGCTTTGGGACAAGAAGAAGAGAAGCATGATGTTATCATGGAAGGAGATGAGAGTCAATCTGATTCAGAGCAAAGTAGTGAAGGCAACACAGAGGATTCTGTGCCACATGATGTGAAGGGTGGTGATGAGACACTCAATGAGCCAGGACAAAGTAAGTATAGATAAATATTGTTTGCAGAAGTGTGTTTGTTGTTAAATGATGTTTGTACTAAGGATGTCATATTTTATAATGGATGCTGTTGTTGGTCTCTAAATTGTTTAAGAAGTATTCAATGATTTTCCTGGTTTCTCAGGATGTGCCTTCCAAGCAGCTGCTTTGATTAATTGATTGATTTTAATCTCAGATTAAAATTTATTCCGGATTCCCTTCCACTCTCCCACTAAATAATTTCCCATTTCAGGCAACTCCCTCAACACATCACCCTGTTTGCTGGAAAACGCCATTCTCCCCGGGGGAAGCATCATGACATTGGATTTCAATGAGTTTGAGGAATGCATCGTGGAGTGTGTCAAACATGAGGACTGCACTGCCGGCTCCTACATCCCCTCTCATAGACGGTGCTTCCTGAAGAATCCTAACCACGAACCTCCGGAGATAACCCAGTGGTCAAGGAATAACACCGTTCGTTCATTCGATTTCAGGTGCAGTTCTAAGGGTGTTTCGTCTATCGATGGCAAAGTGACGAATCCTGACAATGATACAGTCAGTGATATTTCCGGACGAAAGTTGGCGAAGAAACCTTGCTTCCACTTTGATTCCATTTATTCACAATCCCAACCTCTTGGGAAGGCACAGGTGCCTCTCTTCGACCAGTGTCTCACCAAATGCTTCCTCAACATCAGCTGTACAGCCTTATCGTACATTGAGGACAGCAAAACCTGCTCACTATTTGGCGAGGATAGGGGTGTCCTGGTTAAAACGGCACTTGACAACAGAGTAGTTTCTGTTGATCTTCTACACAGCTGTCCCTCTCCAGCTCCAAAACAAGTTGATAGTAGGAGCGATGATGAACCAGACCATAGCGAACAGAATGTGCCTCAGTCTCAAGAAGTCCCTCAGTCACAAAATGTCCCTGATTCGCTGAATGCACCTGGAACACAGAATGCACCTAAATCACATAATTCCCCTCAGTCCCAAAATGATTCAAAGTCCCAAGATGTCCCTCAGTCGCAATATGACCCTAAGTCACAAAATGATCCTGAGTCGCAAAATGCTCCTCATTTGCCAAATGTCCCTGAGTCACAGAATGCACCAGAGTCGCAGAATGTTCCTCAGTCGCAAAATGTCCCTCAGCCCCCATCTGTCCCTCAGTCACAAAATTCCCCTGATTCCCAGAATGCTCCTGAGACACAGCATGTCCCTGAGTCACAAAATGTCCCTGAGTCGCAAAATGTCCCTGAGTCGCAAAATGTCCCTGAGGCAATGAATCCCAACCATTCTCAAACTCCCAACACAGCCACAAGGCATCCCTGAGGAGTTGGGTGATTCTCCAGATGATCTAATGGATCACAATCCTCAGGAACAGCATCAACCTGAAGAGATAAGTGATTCTACGGATGCTTTGGTTCCATGCAAGCACAGAGGTGGGTACTATGCAGGAGGTACCATCGTTACTTTGGTAGTGTCCAACTTGACCGCATGCATGGCTAAGTGTGAGTCTACACTGGACTGTGTCGCTGTGTCATTCAATTCTGAGAACAGCAAATGTGCTCTGAAAAACAACACCCACGATACCCTCCAGTTCACAAGCGACATTATCATTTCTGTCGACTTCTCACAAACTTGCCGCAGAGATAAAGATAACCAGGTGGCTCCTGAAGCGTCCTGCACATTCCGGAAAGGTATTTACCCAAATGGAACAATACTAATCCATCACTTTGGGGAAATGCACCATTGCATAGAGACGTGTACAACTATGCCAAAATGCGTGGCTGTAAGCTACGTTTCCAAGGCCAGGAAATGCATTCTGAAGAATGAAGATCACGGGCATCTTGAGCGAACTGCTTGGACTTGGTCCCATAATGTGACCACCATCGATTTGTCTGGAGCTTGTAACACAACCAAGACATCAATAACTCCCTCCATTCTTCCTGAAAAGGAAGAAAAACCTAAGCCAGATGTTCCTGAAAAAGAGGAGAAACCTACGCCAGATGTTCTTGAAAAAGAGGAGAAACCCTCAGACGCTCCAGAACGACAGTTCCCTCCGTGCGTGTATCACAACGTGTTTATCAGTGGCGGCACAATCATGGTAAAAGATGCTGAGTCCAGCGAGCAGTGTAGTGAGCTGTGTCTCTCTCATGACCCGTGTTACGCCCTCAGCTTCATCACAACCACCCAGAAATGCTACCTGAAATCAACGGAACACGGCCCTCCCAGCCACACCGAAAGGGCGAGGGAAGTCAGTGCTGTTTCCATCGATTATTTGTGTGATAGGGAGGCTTATCGGAAGTTCATGGACATGCTCCCTGGGCAGAGGAAGCTCCGGTCTGCTGAGAGTGCTTGCAAGTACTACGAGCATGCGCTCAATGGACGGGTTATGGAGGAGATCCCATTCACTAGTGAACAGGAGTGTGTATACGACTGTGTGACGAACAGTCAGTGCTCTGCCATGACGTACAACGCATCTTCTATGATGTGTTATTTGAAGAGTGAGGATACACGATCTTATCTTGTATGAGACCTATGATAACATCATTTCATACGATTTTTCATTGGAATGTGTGACGTACAAGCCTCTCGAGCCTGCCACGCCAAGGAAATTTGAAATATGCACGTACCCCGATATGAACTATCACTGCAGTGTTATGGAGACCGTATCGAATGTAACGAGTGGTGATTCGTGTGTTGAACATTGCTCGAAAAACCGGAGATGTTCAGCAGTGACCTTCATCGGTGGACCTAATGCAGATAAGTGTTTCCTTCGAGGGAAAGACCATGGTCCGGTATATCCTCAGAAAATGTCACCGTCACACACGATAATCTCATATGATTTGGAGTGTGATTCGCAGCCTAAAACAGAGCCCACGTTTGAGGAAAGTTAGTTGATCCTGAATCTTCAGTTAACGATTCTTCAGTTAGTGATTCTAAGGTTGCTAATACCTCAGCTGAGAGTCATGAAGAGTCTTCTCCTCCAACCCAAGAGAGTGCAGATGAGGACAATTTGGCTCCAACCCAAGACATTGATGGATATTCTGCTCCAACTCTCGGCATTGAAGATGGGTTTAAAATCTTGCAAGATCTGGAAGATATCCTTTCAAATCATGTCGTGACTGACAAGTTGCTGATTGATGAAGAACCTACTGATGCTGTCAGCAATATTAAAGAAAATGGTGATAATTCTCAAATTCCAAATCTAAACAGAAACTTGGGTGCTGAGAACATTCGTTTTTATCCTCTAGCTGAAACAGACTCAGATCAGATGGATCCAACAGATGAATTGTTCAGCAAAACATCACAAAATCCTTGCTTATTGAAAGCTCAGAGTTTCAAAGATGGGTTGCTGAAGAAAGAACAACATGTTGCACGTGCAAGTGAATGTTTTGAAAAGTGTTCTGCATTGTCTGAATGTTCTGGGAGCAACTTTTACCCATACTTGAAGTATTGTCGTTTGTTTGATTGGTCCAGGAGTGAACCCAACAGCTCAACCTATGCAACTGTTTTCAACATCACGTCCTACGATTATAAGTGTGAAAAGGAATTAGCATCTGAAAAAGACTCAGAAAATGAGGATACATTTAGCACTGAGAGTCCGACCAGCGTTTCGGATGAAGATTCCAATGATGCAACAAGTTCAGATACTGGTTTTGATGTTTCAAGGGATTCCCTGCATTGTCTATTTGAGAATCAGACCTTCACGAATGGGGAGATAAAGAAGGTCAGGAATGTGCCATCTGCCATACACTGTTTCAAAAAATGCTCAAGCTGCAACACTTGTGCAGCAGTCACGTATTCGCCATTCATAAAGACTTGTCGATACTTTGATTTCAGTCGAAGTGGGCTCATAAAAACTAACTACACTCAAAGCCGCAAATTAGTGTCATTTGATTTCAAGTGTGCTGGCAAGATAGAAAATACGAATCCCATCGAAGAACAACCTGAATTAGGTTTAAATGCACCGACGATTTCTACACACGTTGAAACTCATTCAGTTTCTCTAAACTATACAAGGATTGCAAACACAAATCAAAGTGTTAACAATGATTCATGTCTCACAATTGGACAGGTTTTCACCGGCGGTTTACTCACTGTTTTGGATAACCTGACTAGCCATGAGGAATGCTTTGAAGGTTGCTACATTGATGAGGAATGCATGGCAGCTAATTTCAATCCAATCAGGAAGACTTGCCGATTGTATGATTGGTCTTTTGAAGGCCCAATTGTTACAAATTATGCCACTCGAGATGAGTTAGTCTCATATGATTTTAAATGTGATGGAAAGGCAAAGAAAACATCAAAAACTGTGAAAGATTATTCGCTCATTTCTAAGGACAAATATTGTCGTTTAGATAAGAAATATGTAATAGGTGGACTCCTTGAGGTAATAGATGATGTCAAAAGTGCTAATTCGTGCTTTGAACAATGTGATATGGATGATGAATGTACGATTTCAACTTATACTCATGAGCAAAAGTTATGCAGTCTTCATAACAATAAAAGGGATGATAAATTCATCTTTGCAGATAACAAAGATGCTCAAACCTTCGATTTCAATTGTTCTGAAAGTTCACTGCAGACCATGAAGGAATCAGCCATTAAAGATTCACACATAGTAAAAGATAGAAAGAATGGATGTTTGTTAGAGAAACAAATGTTTACAGGTGGCTTGATTGAACTTTTATCAAACATAAGTTCAACTGAAAACTGCTTTGAAGAATGCGCACGAGTAAATGAATGTTCAGTCATGACATACTCTCCAAACACAAAGAAATGCTTTTTAAGAAATTCCGACAGCCGAGGTCCTATTATGACAGAATTTTCAATCAGCGACAACTTAACTTCTTTCGATTTCATGTGTGGAGCTGATGAAAACGTACCATCTTCTGAAGACCAAACTGATGTTTGTCTATCACATGGTAAAATTCATATAGGCGACTTGCTGGAGACAATTGGATCCGTTGATTCATCTCAGGATTGCTTTGAGGAATGCTCACTATATGACAAATGTTTAGTTGCTACCTACAACCCGAAAATTCAGATGTGTTTCTTGAGGGGAAAGAATTTTAGGGGGCCAGTTCATGCAAAATTCGCTAAAAATAGCAATTTCTCTTCCTATGATTTTGCTTGTAAGTTTGGGCAATATAAAAACAAGACTGAAACAATTCCTTTGAAGGCAAGAATTCCTTGTCGATTTTCTGGCAAGAAGTTTTCAGGACCAATAACAGAAGAAATATTCAACATCAGTCTTGGCTCAGATTGCTCAGAAATATGTGCTATGAACCACAACTGTTTCATTGCCACCTTCCATCCTCTTTATCTGAAGTGTTCCTTGGGAAACCGGCACAGCATCGGCCCAATAGAAACTCCATACTCCAAGAACGCCAAACTCATAACATATGACTATTTGTGTGATGGTCTAGCATGGCACCAGAAAGATTTAGTGGACTCAGAGATCAAGACAATCACTAAAGACTTCTTCGGTGAAAGCAAGAAAGAAGTAGAGCACAGCTTAGGAGTGTCCCCTGGTGGTGTGGTAGGGGCTGCTGAAACCCACACAAAATCAACTCTCATGTCACCTGAAGGCCGCCCTTATGAAATCTTGCTGAAGAAAGTGTTCACAGGGGAATCTATGTCAAGTTTTGGAGACATTAAAACTCCAAATGAGTGTATGGAATTATGCTCTGCTGAAAAGGCATGTTCAGTGGCAACCTTCAATCCAAAATATTCCAATTGCACCTTGAAAAAGGTCACGACAAGGCCTATTACCACACCATTTGCTGTGTTCGATAACATCATGTCTTTCGTTTTCAGCAGTAATGAAACTCATGAAAAAGGCTTAAGTAATGAAACAATCTTAAGTCATACAACAAGCTCAAGTCCTGAAACAGACTCAAGATATCAAACAATCTTAAGCCATGAAGCAAGCCCAACTCATGAGACAATGTTAAGTAATGAAGTAGCCCCTAAAGAAACATCTCAAAACAGTTCTGTGGTGGGTCCCCACTTATCGGCAGTTAAATTTGAAAGTCCATGCATATTCAATGATCAGCAGTTTGAAGGTGGTCATCTCAAGACTTTGGTTGGAATCAAAGTGCCCCTGAAGTGCTATGAAGAGTGCAAGAAAGAAAGCAAATGTGTAGCTGCCGTTTACAACTCTGTCCTGCTGAGATGTGGTCTGAAGAATTTAATGAGAAGGGGTCCCATAGCATCGCTTTATGCAAAACTGTATCAAATTGTTTCCTACGACCTTCTATGCAATATTGAAGATGTCAAAAATGATGAACAAATTATAAGCGGAGGATTTGATTTAGGAAATGGAATTAGGACTTATGATTTGATTCCTTCCACAACTGTCATCAGATCTCTACAAGGTCGATTGTATTGTTCTCATTTTAAGAAAGAATTTTTAAAGCCTTCTATAGAAACAATCGATGATATTGAATCACCTGGTGTATGCTTGAAACTTTGTTCTGAACAGAGCAAATGCATTGCTGCCACATACAATCCAAACCATAGAAATTGTTCCTTGAAAGCCGAAAAAGCTCCTGCAATTGCTACAGGGTTTGCCATCTGGAATAAACTTACATCCATTGAATTCGACTGTGGTAATGACATGAAACACATTGAGCAGGCCTCCCAACAACCACTTATGAATGCCAAGAAACTCGACAAACCATGTGTAGTGAAGGATAAGGTGTTTAAAGGAGGTTTGATTAAAACATTGCCGGGAGTGATAACTGGAAGTGATTGTTCTTATGCCTGTAGGAAATACCAAAACTGTGTAAGTGCAACATTTAATACAGTTCTTCGAAGATGCAGTCTCAGAAGTGCAAATAGAACCGGACCGTTTGAGTCGGTGTATGCACAGATCTACAAAATAGTGACTTATGATTTTCTTTGTGAATCAGATCATCCAGCATGGTCTGAGCAAATTCTGGTAAATCCAAGCATTGAGCAATCTGAAGATACCACAAAATCAAATGCTCAGCAAATAAAACCTTCTCTAGTATCAACTGGACAAAATGAGGAAAAGCCCTCTGCTCCATCACGAGAAACTGATGGTCAATCAACAAGTCCTATTAAACCTAAGGATGCATCTAAAAATCCTGGGGATAGAGCAAAATAACAGAACCAGAAGATTTAGAACCTCCAACGAGTCTGGATGAAATAAAGCAAAAAGAAATGCCTTCAATGCAACCAACTGACAGTGATGAAAATCCAACAATTCAAGTCACAATACACTCCGATAACGATAAAGAAGGACCAACTGCACAGGACTCTATCAATCAAATCGATATGCCTTCATTTGAATCACCAACGGATCAGGATGTTGCTGAAGATGAAGAACCTTCAGTCCAACCAAACAACAATAATGAAGTTCTATCTGCTGAAGCTACGAACAAAATAGATATGAAATCTGATAAACAGCCATGTCTTATAAAAGATGGGGCATTCAAAGGACCTAACATAGAAACAGTCAGACTCCCTGGTCCTGGACAATGTGTCCAGAGATGTCGAGAATTACCGAGTTGCACTGCCGCTGTTTACATCAAGAAATTAAAGACATGTAATCTGAAAGACAAAGACAGAATAGGACCCATCAAGAATAAGTGGGCAATTGATAACCAAGTCATGTCATATGACTTTTTATGTGCAAATGAAAATGAAGAGCCTTCACTTCAACCAAGTGAAGAGTCCGAAGAAGCAACAGTTCAAGATTTAACAGAAACGAGAAAGGAGCCTTCGGTTCAGCCAAGTGAAAAGGCTGAGAGCCCAACCGTTCAAGATATAGCAAATGAAGATGAAGAGCCTTCAGTGCAACCGAACAAAAAGGATCATGCAACAAATAATATTGATATGAAATCTGATAAACAGCCATGTCTTATAAAAGATGGGGCATTCAAAGGACCTAACATAGAAACAATAAGTCTCCCTGGTCCTGGACAATGTGTCCAGAGATGCCGAGAATTACCGAGTTGCACTGCAGCTGTTTACATCAGGAAATCGAAGACATGTAATCTGAAAGACAAAGACAGAATAGGACCCATCAAGAATAAATGGGCAATTGATAACCAAGTCATTTCATATGACTTTTTATGTGATGTAGCAAATGAAAATGAAGAGCCTTCACTTCAACCAAGTGAAGAGTCCGAAGAAGCAACCGTTGAAGATGTAACAGAAACGAGAAAGAAGCCTTCGGTTCGGCCAAGTGAAAAGGCTGAGAGCCCAACAGTTCAAGATGTAACAAAAAAGAGAAAAAAGCCTTCAAGTCGGCCAAGTGACAAGGCTGAAAGACCAACAATTCAGGATATAGCAAATGAAGATGAAGAGCCTTCAGTGCAACCGAACAAAAAGGATCATGCAACAAATAATATTGATGTGAAATCTGATAAACAGCCATGTCTTATAAAAGATGGGGCATTCAAAGGACCTAACATAGAAACAATCAGTCTCCCTGGTCCTGGACAATGTGTCCAGAGATGTCGAGAATTACCGAGTTGCACTGCCGCTGTTTACATCAAGAAATTAAAGACATGTAATCTGAAAGACAAAGACAGAATAGGACCCATCAAGAATAAGTGGGCAATTGATAACCAAGTCATGTCATATGACTTTTTATGTCATGCCGATGATTCGTCTCAAACTTCGGTAAAGCCAAGTGACAAAGCTGAAAGACCAACGGTCCAGGATGTAGAAAAGGAAAATGAAGAGCCCTCACTTCATCCAAGTGAAAAAGCCGAAAAACCAACGATTCAGGATGTTACAAAAAAGAGAAAAAGGCCTTCAGTAAAACCAAACAAAAAACACGAAATACCAACTGGCGAGGCACCAACTAGAAACTCTAAAATGCCTACAAAATTGAAAGAACCATGTGTGCTCTTCAATAACCACTATAAAGGCCGCTACCTAGAAGTTAAGTCTGGCATTGAAACTGGTGACGACTGCAAAGATATCTGTGCTGAAACACCAGCGTGTCTCGTTGTTACTTTCATTACTTCCATCAAGAAGTGTTACTTGAGAGGCAAGAATCACGGAGATCCAGAGTCCTCGACATGGGCTATCGACAACAAAGCCATTTCCTATGATTTCACTTGTTCCACCCAGCCTTCACCCAACCCAGATGAGACCGCTACTATATTTGAGCAGAATGATAAATGCTACCATAGGAATGCATTTTTCCCGAGCGGAACTATAGAAATAATTGATGACGTGAAAACAGTGAACGACTGTGGGAAGATGTGTGAGAGTGATGGAAACTGTGTTGCTTTTAACTATGTATTTGTTGAAGAGACGTGTACCCTTAAGACAGCTGAACATGACAAGGCTATGTCTACGCCATGGGCTGTCAGGAACAGGGCATACGCTTTCAACCTGAACCTCTGTACTAATGAGGATTACTTTGCAGCATCCCAAGAAAAAACAGGTTAGACTTCGGAACTGGATTGAAATACTTCTCGTACAATTGATCAATTAATCGCTGAACTTCTAAATCTTATGTTCTCGACGACCAATCGTACCTTTTGCAGTTTTTTCAACTCTTATGTCCCTTTTAACAGACAACAGTGGCAAACCTACCACGTTTTCCTTCAAAGAATGTCTTTATGTATTTAATGTTTTTAATGTCTTTAATTCTAATGTACGTTTTCAGATGAATCCTCGCCTCGATATAAAAGAGATTCCAGTTGTTTTTCACGTGCTATTCGTCTCAAAGTTGGTGGTGCATACGACATGGATTGCCAAGGGTACAAAATGCTAGAATTTTTAAAAATCTTATTAATGTTTTTTCTCTAAACCATTTAAATTTTATTTCAACATATTAAGTCATTGTGACTAGCGATAGAAACAGTGATCAAAAGTATCCTTTCAGTTCTCTGTTGTCAATTCACTCTGTGCGACAGAATAATTATGAAATTTGAAATGCTCAGCAATTTCATTTCAGTCTGAACGGTTTGAAGAGTCTGCAAGCGTTCGAAGTAGCTCTGAACGTTGAGTGCTGTAAGGTCCCCCGGGAGGTGGAACCCTTCGAACACTTCTGTGCGGGCAGCGGGAACACTTGCTCCGGGATCTCAGTCATCAACAGGAACATCAGATTCGGCGAAAGGTGGGTGCTCGGAGTTTGTTCCATCTTGAGTTTATGGAGTATTTATATCAAACACATTCAAATCCGTATTGGAAAAGAATTGAATGAATTGAAAATCTCAGTTTCAAACTCTCTTTTATGACATTTTTCCCCGAAAATATTTAACACTTCCCCACTGTCCCAGGTGCGTGTCTACGTGTTTGGAGGCCACTATTCCGATGGAGACTAACTGCTGGGACGCCCACCCCAGTGGTGGGTATGTGGACTGTGGGGCAGGATTCATTAAGAGTCTGGAGGACCTTCCAGTGTCTGTGGAGTGCTGCATGTTCCCTGCCAGAACGCCTTGATAACTACTTCTTAAGTAGAGGTAACTGAAACAGTCTATTCTCACTCTTACGGTGACAGTTCGAACTGCAGTTTGCGTGTCTTTCTGTGCGTGGCTTAAGTTAATCGCCAGTTGAAAGTTTCATAAACCAAGTGTCGAAGGAACTCAAAAAAAAGTAAAAAATATCCAGCGTGCTTCAGTTTTTGGTTGTAAAGAACGGAAAAAAATTATGGTTTTCAAAACTTTTTTCACTTACCTTCTTTACCTTATCATAAACAATAATTGCAGAGTGCTGGCGAATGCTGAAGTGAAATTCTCGACGGAAGAAAAAACATCCTCGACATCCTTTTATTGGATTAATTTATTTTAATTTTGACCCAATTGCTGTTAGGACAAATATCTTGATACGGAAAATTAGATAGAATAGTTTGTCTTAACTCGTACAAACTGAGAATTTTTTTGAGGGTAGAACCGAATTCAGAAGCGTGACCCAAAAATGAAATAGTTGACTTAAAGTATATAATTCTATTTGTTTGCCTGCCATATATGTGTTTGAGCGAAATTGATTCTACAGTCACTGCAGGATCAGATTTATAGAAGCAAACTTTTAAAAGCTGTTCGAAAACATGCTCTTTTCAACGGTCGTGTTTCGTTACGTCTTTTTAGATTAAGTTTTTAGTTTTGGGAAACTGATACTAGGACTCCTCGCTCCATTTGAATAATATCAAAATTAATTGGATGAAATAGAACTTTATTTATGAAATGTACTGTATAATATGATATCATAACTATTTTCAAATATATGCCATTGAAATCGACCATTTACATGTATACGAACGTGAACTGAACAATTCAATTTCATACCGTGGTGTCCCAACTATTTTTTTGCTGTCAAAAAAGCACAACGCAGTAATGGCGTAATGCACTCCGTAATAGTAATACGCGTGCGCGGCTCACTTTGACACGTGTTGTGCTTTTTTGCTGCGCGCAAATTTGCTTTTCTATGGCTATTGATAGGCGATAGCGCGCAAATGTACTTTAAATTACATTTGCTCGCTATCGCCTATCATTCTTAATTCTATCAATAGCCAAACTATAGAAAAGCACATTTACGCGCAGCAAAAGCACAACGCGCGTCGTAGTGAGCCGCGCACACGCACGTCAGTTACATAGGACGGAGACACCGCGGTTTTGTCGTACTTGTTTGACGCCGCGTCAGTTTACCTCGTGCATACCAGCCCCGATCGCGATCGCGCTGATGCAGCCGTCAAACGGCTGCGTCAGCGGTGGGCATGGGCACTTGCAAAACACGTATCTCCCTCGGATCGCGCGCGGCGCTTCCCGGTGTAGGGAACTGTTGCCAGACACGTTGCCTGCCCCACATTTTTTCAAAAATATGGGGCGCCCTGACTCTGCGAGTCGGGGCGCGCGCGCAGGGCCGCAGGGGGCCTGGAAGCTTCGCAGCTGGCGTCATGTCAGCGGGTCATACATCGCACAACAAGGAGCGTTGTAGAACCTATTTTGCGCGCGCGCGTGTTTCGAAAAAAGGCGCTCGCGCGCGCAAACGAACAGGGACACATAGCATGTGGCAAAATAAGTTGCTAAACAAGTTACCCTAACCATAGCCCTGGTTACCAGAGCCCTGTCTGGTTGCGCGCGTACGCACACCTATGTGGGCTTGGAAACAAAATAAGGCTCTGTGACATCTCTAAACTTGAAACCATGAATCAAAATCAATTATAATTAAGTTAAATTGAGTTCTGGTTGCAATTTCATTACACTGTAGCACATCAGTTCTTAGTCATCAATGATCAAAAGTGTAGCAGATAGATGTCTCGAAGGAAATATCCTTTTTTATTTTGAGATAGAATACTATGTTGAAATAGGCTGCTTATAACCTCCCTATACCGATTCAAATCAGTGCTGCAGTCTGTGCACTGTGGCATTTTGTGATTCCATTTCATGATTCCAACTTAACATCATAATTGGGATGTTTACGCTGAAAGTAAATGACCATGATTCACTTCATTAACCTTATCTTTATTATCATAGTTGATTGTCTTCCATCATGCATTGCTCTTTGTCATCCTTGGTCAATTTACTAGACCATATCAATATTTCCTATCATATTTGAATGGATATGAACTCCTACTAAGAATTTAGGCATTTTTATTATCCAAAATAAGTTGTTGAATTAGTCAATGACCAATGAAATGCATGGATAATTTTCAAAATTGAAAGCATCAGAGAATCAGCTTGTTTCACTGACATCACATTCCATAAGTGTTTAATGGCACAACTAACTGTGCAGTGTAAGTTTGTGCAGTGTAAGTTTGTGCAGTGTTAAGAGTTGTAGATGACATGTCTGTTAACTGTGCAATGAGCAAGCAAACTGCATGCACAAAACTGCAGTTCAAACTGCCATCATTAATCAAATTTGAGTAGGATTTTATGGATACCTTAACAAGAAACAGTGCAACGAAAACACCTCCAAAAAATTTGGTTGAAACTGTTGAACATTACAAGTCAATAAAGGCTGACCATATCCCTGTTGGAATTGTTCAAACACTCAACCTTGCTACTAGTAAACAGGAAAAACCTAAGAAGTCACCACTCAAGACCCTCAAAGTACCCACTGCTGATGGTTTGTGCTTTAAAGCCCACTCAACATAGTTTCATTATTATGCTGGATCCATTCTAGCAAACTGATCCACTAGGTACCAGTTGATTAGATACTGGTTGGCTAATGTAGACCCATGAAACCAACTTGTCATGGCTGGCATGATTTTTTTGCATATATATCTACCAACCAGTGCAGAAATTTTAGAGTCGAGATTTATCATTTAAGCAGTTGCACGCATGACATAAATCAGTATAGGTTACCTTCACCTCTCATGTTGATTGATTAAGGCCAAATGAACCTAGGCCTATGGGTATGTTGATACACAACAGTTAACCAGTGTGAATAAATCTTAAGAAGCCCTTCACTTTTACAGGAAAAGAAGCCTCTCATGCAATCTTGGCTCGACCAGACAATGCATGGAACTACCCAAAACAACGGAGCTCTCTAAAACATCTCACAGACAACACACCATGTTTTTGTGGAGCAGGAAGGTAAGGTGGTAAGATGAGCTTTTTTAGTTTCATCAATCATTATCAATTTTTGGTACCTACCTACTGTAATATAAACCTCAGTATTGATTTTTTCAGAGAATGTAGACTCTGATTTGATATCTAATTTGATATAATATTCTATCCTCACTCCTCAGGGACATCTCATTTTTGTATGATGCTAAAGTTACACAAGATAGAAGCAAGCCTCTAACCTCCTTGTCCAGAAGCAAGGATGGGAAACCTGGGACAGTAAAGATTGAGGATGAATTCCTGCAACTTGGAATTGAGGATGGGAATTTGTTATAATTGTCCAAAAGTACTATCATCAATGAGAATGGTATGAATTAGTTGGTTCTTTTCATTGTTCTCTTAAAATTTTGCAAAGAACATCATGTATGACATCACATTCTGATTGTACTTTACTAAGTATTACCATTTGAGCATTTTTTCCATGTTTACAGGATGATCATGACTGGGCTGCTGAGAGTTTGATCCCTGATGAGTATCATGTAGTGCGAGTGGGTGGGGTCCATGGTCTTAACATCAGAGGAGCAGGCAGCATGTCTCCCAACACAAGCCACCACAGAGGAGTTGCCCTGAATATTTGCAAGTGAAACAAAGATTAATATTTGTTCCCCAGTAATAAATAAATCTGAAGCCTACCAATAGCAAAAGAAAGAGGTTTGTTGGACCAGCCTTGCAGATGAATATGTAATATTTTAAGACAGGGTTGAGATGAATAACAAAGGTTGATTTGCTGGGTATTAATCTGGGGATGTTTGGAGGCTAAATTTTGGGTTTTCAATCAATCAATAATAATATTAGCCTGTTCACTAATTGTGAAAAGGTTGGCTTATTTAATCCAATAACTCAGAAGTATATATTAATAATCAACTTTTGACACAATACTAAAATGGAATATCAAATGTTCATACTTATGCAATGCAAAATAGCAATGCAAAGAACTGTCTTAGCTTTTGTAGTAAACTGTGATACTTTGTCTTTGTATTATTTTGTATTAGCATTTAATTGTCTCCTCAAGATACTTAAGAAAGATAAGTTTTAGAAATTAATCGATGCTATTACAAGCATACACTTTGTATAGATATTAAATAGGATAACAGTGTGGGAAAATTTTGAATCTGGATCTGAGTTTCGCATGTAACCTCATATACATAAAACAGAGTAAATCACAGTGTTATCCTTTATTCCCATAAAGTGAATTTTATTAAATTATCAGATACGTTGCTTAATTATAGTGTTGTTATCATAGTTTATGATAAACTATTGATTGATTATCGTTTGTTGAGTGTTGTTGTTCAGTTGAAATCACGTCGAAATGGATAAAATAATGATGTTTGAAGGTGATCGTCTCTCAGGCCATATTTCCAGACGGAATTTTGTGCATACCATCGATCTGGGGTGAGGAATATGGCGAATCATTTAAGGTCAAATTGGCATGGCATCATCATTAAGTCAAAGTGTGTCGGTACAAATTATTGTACTGTAGAATTGAAATAATTGAAGTAATTCATTAGATTCGGGAGTCGATCCTACAATCAAAATCAGAATTGTGTTTGTTGACTTTCATGAATATCAGGGTAAGGTTGCACTTTAAACCTAAAGCTGCTTTTTGCTTTGATGCTCCTTCCAGCACCAGCCACCGTATCAAACGAGAATGTCTTAAGAACTTGCTTCAACACGCTATGCTCTTTTCATTTTCATCAATTTCTTGTAAAAACACGTTCGACCTGTACTTTAACTTTAAGTTCTTCAACGTTTGACACAACTATTTTAGTGAAATAATGCTATTTTTCACGGCTCCTCTGCAAATGTCTACTTAATCAATGCTCGGCATATCATGAAATGTGGAATCTTTTCGACTGTAAGCATGGCTTTTTCTTCATGTCCTTATGGCTTATATAAAGTATTGAACTAATTGATAAAATAAAATTACCCCTTTGAATGCTGTCCAAATTCAATTCTTACCTTTAAGTTCCCACCGTTTTATAATAATTAATTAGCCACTTGAGAAACCGATCCCTGTTCAAGTCCAACAATTTATAATTAGCTTATTGAAACTTGAGCGTATGTTTAAATCTGCAAACATGTAAACCGAACATTCCGAAATACAATATTCTAAGATTTAAATTTAATTTATGTATATTAGTTGATTAAATCTCAGAAATATAATATTAAAGGCAGCTATTGTCGCTCCAGAGACGAATTATACATTTTCTATTTCAGTATTTCTACAACAATCATGATGCTTACTATGCAGACATGCAGGTCATTTTCAAGCAACAAAAATTCTAAACTGAGCGGCTACTGCGTTAATAAATAGCTATGGCTGAAGAAAAACCCATGAGTCCTTCATTTAAAACTTGCTGACACGCTTCGAAAGGAATTTCTGCTACAAGATGCTGAATGGATATCCTTGCATCATATCATCTCAACTCTCGAGTGCTGAACAGCTATGCGAACTTTTTTCTGATTATATACATGGTCAGCTCTGTTCTGCCTGCTGATTGGCTACCACCACCCTGTATCCTAACATCTGATTGGTTACTACCAGGTTTATCCTAACATCTGATTGGTTGCCAGGTGATCCAGTTGATGGAGACGATGGATCAGCTGTTGGAGGAAGCAGGATGTACTCCAGGGCAGATAAAGCAGATAGAAACTACTGAGGTGCATAACCTGCTGGAGCTCATCAAGAAGGAGCAGCACATTTACAACGTGGTGTTCCATGAACTCATCCGACAGGTGAGGAATTGAGTCAGGTCCAAAGGCTGGTATAAGAAGTGTTTCATTTCATAAATTCTTTTGATTTAATTTTAAATCATCTGACAGAGGAAGTCTCCTGATAAATTCTTATGTTGGCATAAAAAGTGTTTCATATTATAAATCAGTGCTTCATTTTGAACTGATTAAAATGTTAAAATTCTTTATATTATGTTAAATTTTAAAATTATGCCTTATTGAAATTTTGCGTATTACCCATGGTGGTGCTAATAATTTGGAATTAGAAATATTTTACAAATCATATTATTTTCCGGTTTAATAAATTCCACAAATCGCCATTCGAGTCTCGAATTAAACCAGAATATTTATAGGAATGTTCTGTTACGCATGGCTACTCTCAAACAACCATGCAAGAATGGCATTTTCTAATCTCTAGACTCTAATCTTGGCATCAAAAAGAAGCATTTGTGATTAATTGCGCTATTTGGCAGCCCTTTTCTGCCAGAGGAATAACCTGGTTCTCATCCACTGAGCTTAGGAAAGGTTTTAAATGTTTGACTTGACTTGAAGCTTTCTCCCACCAGGTTACTGTTCAGTGCAAGGACAGAGGTAAACTCCTGGCTAAGATCAGGGAGTACTATCGCAACCTCCTGGACAGAATACCAAGACAAATAATGAGGTGAGCGAAATAAAACTTACAGATCTCTTATCAAGACTTGAATACTATTCTAGACTTAATTTGCAATCTCTACAACTCTTGCCAGGGGAGTTTCCAATACAAAGCAAATTTTTGATTTCAAATATCCTTTGAAATCTAAATTTCGTCCTTACTCCTTGGACAATTATTCACAATTCTGCATTCCCACCCGTCAGTTTGCACCAAGAAGTGATGGCACAGCGAGCACTCGACCGTCGCCTGACTGACGAACTCATCCGCTTCAAAACAGCCATCGCCAGTCTCTCCAAGGAGCTGAACGAAGTTCGGGAGCATGACCAGGAAGTGACCCAGCAAGCCCTGGAAGCCCAGAAAGACCTGGCCTCAGCTCTGTCAGAGAGCGAGAAGAATGCTAATCTGGTGGCGGAGTATCACAGTTTGTATGAGATCCAGAGGTCGAGGCTGGAGTTCCAGATCTGTAGTTTAAATAAGGAGCGGGACCTGTGGAGTAGAGCCGTGTACGATCTAGCTGTCAAGGTAGGGGTTGGAATGTGGTTTAAAGGTTGGGAAGGGGATGAAAGAGATTTTGTTTTTTGTGAGCGTGAAATTCTCAAATTCTTAAATTCTTTCTTTCTTAAATATGATTTATTTGCAAATATTACTGTTTTTACCCACGAATAACAGATATAACCTAGGTTCACTCTCAGATAAGTCAGGAACGTAACCTCCGAACAGCTCGAAGACTTCAGCTCTGCGAACAAACCTGGAACAAACTAGCTGGACACTTTGCTCTCGTCCTGGCTGACTTCGACTCCAAAGCGGTTAGTTTTGAGATTTGATGAAAATGTACAGGATTCAAAATTATTTTAGTTTCAGTTATTTTCGTTTCTTTCAGGAGAGCAGGAGGAAGAATTTACCCGGTTCAATTGTTCATTTGTGATGAAACACAATTTGACAATTTAAGTGAAATTCAAACAAGCTATTACAGTATTATATAAGTGAAAATTATATTATGTACAACGATAGTAATGATACATTATCATTTATTTTAAAAATGATAAAAAGAATGCATGCATATCACAAATAATAAATCATAGCGTTTTAAATTCCACTCAAAACGAGTCTCCTTGCAAAAATACAAGTTATCATAATGCATCATGATGTACTCATGTTATTAAAATCATTCTTTAATCTAGATGTGCAAATATAGTCCATGGGCATTGGCTATTTATTTACACCTTACAGTTCAAAACTCTAAACCCTTTGCATCAGAAGAACTGATCCGTGATTCATTTGTCCTCATACTCCATCATCAGTTTTCAGTAGTGATCAAATCAGATCAGGTGCTTGTCACCTAGATCACGTGTTAGGTTGTGCTACCAGTGACATGCCAGGCAGGGTTTCATACAAAACGTCCATGGAGTCCTCGTAATCCGGCACGGCTGGCGGCGTGCCAAGTGTCTCTGATATCGATCTGACCCTGTTCCCTCGTATCTGTAGGGAGTCTGAAGTATGATCATCAGTATCTATGTAGTCGTAGGATCTTTCTCGGTGTCTGAACATTGGGGTTGAGGGAAGAGAGGAGGGAGGCGGTGTCTTGATAAGAGGTGGTCTGTTTGGTGGCGGAGTTCTGATAATTGGAGGTCTCCGGGGCGTGGTAAGCATGGGAGGCGTGTTGTGCATTGGAGGCGTGCTCAGAGGTGGTGTGATTATCACAGGAGGTGGCGTGGTTGGCGTGCTGCACCCTTCGAACAGCTCGGAATACCGGTGATAATCCGCCACTTCATCCGGTACTTCGTAGTCACTGTACACTGACACATCGTCCTCAATGGTCTGATACCCACTGCTGCAGGAATCTGTGTTTCTGGTGCAGGAGGGAGGAGAGGAAGGGGTGTTCTGGTAGGTGTTAGTGCACATCATCGTGTTCTGATAGACTCCAGGGGAGGAGGAGGCTCCGTCAGGAGATGTGCCACTCGAAGGGGATGTGCCACTCGGAGGGGAGGTGCCAATCTCTGGAGGGGGACTTGGCATGGATCTCCGGGGAGTGCTGGTCAGAGGAGAGGATTTCACTGCTTTGGGGGAAGATGCTGGACTGATCTTAGTCTTCGATTTCAGAGACTTTCTGAAGGAAACCCTACTCCAACGACTCTCAGCCAGAGTCTCGTAGGTTGAATCTTCAGACCGCTTCTTCCTGATGATCGAAGCGTGGAGCGCAGACCCGAGCCTTTTGAAGGAGCTACGTTTCTTGGCAACTATATCCGCATCTTCGTATTCAGTTGTCTCATCATTCTCATCACTCGTTCCCTCGTCTCTAGCGACCTCATCAGTGGTATCCACCTTTTCGTAGCTACTGGAGATGCTGCTGTCCCAATGCGAGAGATTCTCACAATGTGAGAGATCTTCAGAGGATCTGTACTTCCGGGGAAGGGGCGAGCAACACGAGACAAACAACATGGGGATAAGAAGCCTTAGGAGGTCTGGCTGGGACTTTGGGTGGTCTGCGGGAACTTTAGTTAGTCTGAGGGAACTTTAGAAGGTCTGGCGGGAAGTTTAGGAGATTTTGCAGGAACTTTAGACGATCTTTCAATTCTAGCAGGGCAACTTGATGTGGTCTAGCAGCAACTTGAGGCGGTCTAATCAAAGAATCAAGTAGCAAAGTAGCAGCGTGAAGCGTATATTAGAATTTGAGAGGGGAAATGCTAATAAACGATAACACTCACGCGGGCAGAGAAATTTAATAATAATAATAATGAATGCGGGCCTCCTAAATATATATTAAATAAATTCCCACTTGATTACGAAACAACCAGATCACGATTAAGGACGTGTCTACGAATATTTTAGTCGATACTGAAACCTGATCCCTTGGCTACGAAGGTGTTAATAACGGGACCTCTAGACAACCGAGACTGCTGACTCGTGTGTGAAATGTATGCAGTGCTACGTCATCTGATCCCATTATAAACTGTGAAGATGACGTCACAATCAGCAGTATTTCATTCCCGCGCTTCTCAGACAACCGAGCCTCTGGTATGGTTGGAAGATGGCGTGACGGAGAGATAAGATCATGATTATAACGGGTTAGGGATTGTCCCCTGAGATTGCAAAGTGACATGGGGGATGGGGGAGAGTGATGGGTTTAATTGATTTAGGGGCGCGGGAGAAGGTTCATATCTCAGTATATTGTACAAGGTCGTCAGTAACATGTGAGCAGTTAATTCATATCAAGTTCATTGGACCCTCAGTAACGGTTACTTGGTGGAACTTCTTATCTGCTCTCACAAGCTGTGCCAAGGTGCCAAGAAAATAGGGAATGTGATTAATTTGTAGATTAATGTGCCCAGAGTTCACAACTTTTATTAATTAAAAGGTTCAAAAGTTTCAATAATTTTTATGAACAATGGATGATTGAACAATGGATGATTGATTGAGGGCGCTCAGTTAAAAGCTGCCGACAAAACTTCCTTAATCCTCGTCATTCTCGAGCCTTAATTCAATAATAACTTCAAATACCAAAATAAATTGAAAATACGTGTCGACACAAAAAATTCCTATGCTGGAAATTGAGTTAGTAAGTCTTAGTTTTCATCTTGGTTTTGATACCAAAAAGCCAAAAGGTACGTCACATCGGCGTTTCCTTTCGTCAGAGTTTATAGCACGTGTTGGCTTGACGTAATTTGAAAATTACGTGAATAATTGCGTAGTTGAGTAAATTATTTGGTCTTCATTCCGGTTTTGGGTGCTGGGGAACTCATTTACCAGAAGTGAAAACTCGCTGAACTTCAGCCCTCAGGCCAGTGAAGATGACCTCATTAATACAAACCTCATTAATACAATCCAGAAGAAGGAATGTCCTCCCAAACTACAATGATGAACAGCATCCTGGAAGAAGTCAAAGAAAATGGAAAGAAATTATTGGAACTCAAGGCAGACATTGAGAATCAGGCAGAAAAAGTGTATGAAGAGGCTGAAAAAGTTTCAACATATGCTGATATACAGAAGTCAGCAGAAACTTATAACAACGAGTAAGCAATCAACGAAACATTGGCTAAGCAAATGGTTTCCGAGATGAAAAGCGTCCAACAGAAGATGTAACCTCGTATTCAATGGTATACGAGGAATTCACGTTGATCTCGAGAATGATATCTTCGACTACAGAAGTGAACTTGACGGTGTACTGAAACAAATGGAGAATAGATTAGAGTTTCCATAAAACCTAATTATGTGAACTATTGAGGAAATCGAACGATTTCCATCATGATGACGAAATAGGACAAGACGTATCAACCTGTACACTACGAGTTCAGTTCCAGAGTGAGTTCATTCGACCAAGGTGCTAGAAAGGTCGAAGCATCTGAAACGCTCTGAAGAGTACTCCAAGTTTACATCGCACCGGATCGGACATTTGCTGAACGAAAAGCGAGAGCAGAACTTGTCGAAAAAAATTGAAGGAAAAGATCAAAACGAACCATCTATTAAATGGGTCATTCGTAAGGGTGTGAGGTTGTTAGCAATGGTTCGTTTGGACGACGTCGTCGTACTGCGTTGGTCAGTTCGAACTCAGACTCTAAATAGAAGTATGAGAGGTCCACTGATTTGTTTGTTAATCACCAAACTGAATAACAATCTACAGTATGATTTGGAATTGGGGTAGATTGAGAGTTTTTATGTAAGAGTTGAGTTGGCTAAGCTGCCAAAACATTATTATTATATTATTATTATAGAATAGCAAACCAGTGACGGGAATTCCTCTGACTCAGTCTCTCACCTCAGCTACAAGACCTACAGAACTCAGTGCAGCATTGGAGAGGAAGGATTACTAACTTCTCCAATGAGTTGGAGAGCATTGACGACTCTATGAGAGAGAAGCTGGAGAAGATACTCACCGAGGTGGATTACTGGAAGGACGATCTTACCATCAGGATCAGGTGAGGAGAGAAATTAAACAATCTTCATGATTTCACTGTCATTTGCTGCTTGTTCAAGTGTTTGAACTTCAAGAGGAGTAAAGGACTGATGATAAGAACTCAGTTCACCTCAATGCTAATAATGATTGCTATCAAGTTTAGCCTCAAAACTTATCATTCATGGCGTTTCTGGCAACTCCTATTCTCTCTTTTCAGGCCTACAGGACGGGTTGAGATTCCAGCTGACTACCAGGTTGAGAAACTCTTCCAGAACATAAGAATGTGGGAAGAGATGCTGTCTGTGCTGATTGAGCGGTTCAGTGGGGATACACTCCTAGCTAGCCAAGAGGTAAGCGAGTGGGGACCGGTGAAAAAGATGAGCGAGTGGGAAGGAGGGGAAGTGGGTGGAAGTGGGAGTTAGTGACAAGTGGAGTGGGAGAAGGGGGGTTGAGGAAGGTGAGGGTGTGGGGAAGTGGGTGGATGATTAAAAACCCAGGGCGGGTTACCTCTAAGTGTGTGAAGTTGTGGCACTGATCTAATGTAATTCAACCCCAGGATTTGACGAAGATCAGTAGGTTGGTTGACATTTGGAAAGATGCTGCTATCAAGATATTCTCTCATCACCCTAGAAAAGACAGGTATGCGCATGTACAGCATATGGTTAATCTGAAATCAAAGATTCAAGCAATATATGTGAGAAATAGGTAATAGGTATATTTGACAAATTTGTATATCTTCAAAGGTTTCTGAATCAAGTTGTTTCCAGCTTGTGTATGATTTTTATGTGCCTTAACGCTTTAGCAGAAACTTTAATCAAGATGTTTTGCGTCAGAGGGCATTAAAGTCTGTTCAATATCAGAACATTAATGCATTGCACCACTGTTATAAAGCTGTGTGAATATATGAGGGCTCAAGTCTGACGTGTTTAATACTAAACTACTAGATACTAAATATTTAATTTCGATTTCTTGTGCTTTGCTGTTCCTCGTTTCCTTCTTTAGTGATCTTAAAATTGAGAGGGTATGCGATTTGCTTGATTTAGTTTCATAAGGAGGTATATGTTTTGTGAAATGTTTTACAGGAAAATAACTCTTTTCATCGATGAAATATGAGAATCGTAATGATACTTTCATTCAATTCTAACGGGTGTTTGCTTCAGCAAGAGGCACCCATGTCAGGAATCTCTCCTGGTTTTAGACAAGGAATGTGAGGAGTTGATGCAGCAGTTTGTGGTCAGGGTCAGCGGAGAAAACGGTATGTCGAAACTTAAGTTAACTGCTAACTTTCTAACATATGATTAATGTAGTAACTCACTATTCGTAATGTGTTCAGTGGTTCAAATTTTACAATTTCAAGCCATTGTTGCTATTTTAATAGTATCTTGCATTTCTTGATACTGTGTGAACTGTTGAGTTACTAAGTTAGTCTTGAAGTGGGCGCCATGTTGTTTGAAAAAGTAATCTTTCTCAGGTGTTGCTCGTGGAATCATCTCGTTGGTCAATCCCATTGAAACATGGTAAGTTCCAACATGATTCTAACACAAGAATAATCAATTGATACTTTCATACTTTTAAACCTATTTTCAACCATTGTGAAGAATCGTTAGCTCCAGAATCCATTAAGACCGTTTTCCTTCAGGGGCAACCGGTTGATGGCTGTTTCAAAGGACGACGATACACTTTCAGATGCAGAATGGGCCAAGTAAGTCAACTCAATTAGTAATTTGTAGCATGCATACTGCGGTGGTCTACACTTGCAAAGCGGTCGCGAACTCCGAAGGAATTTGTGGCATGAAAACTATGCAGTCATCTTCGATTTGTGTCGTTTCTATGGATGTTATTTGCGCGCGCAGTTAAATTTTCTCATGTAATTTGATTCACCGCGCATTCGGTCTTCGCGTTTGTAAAATTTTGTTTTCGCGCGCGACGTAATATTATGAAACCACGCGGTGTCACTGAACATTTGCCAAACTGTCACATTCACCAAATAAGCAAATTATTGGCAAAATGCAAATCTTTTTTTTCTTCTGATAACCAAGACGCAGCGATTTTCTCGTTCACTTTTAAACCTTATCCTATCTTGGTAAAAGCCCGTTATGAGGCTTGAATCTGCTCATATCTTATACCTTTTAGCTTCTTAGGACTTCCATATGTTAACTATTACCCCACCTCTCTTCAGACTGCTGTCGAACCTGCAGGAATGGTCGCACTCCATCGTCAAAGTGCTGAGCAGGCTTAACACATGTATTGTGATTAGTGAGGAAGATGATATTACCACCATTCCTCCAAGCATCATGGAGGATCTGGCCTACGGGGACTCCTCGGTCTATTCTGATGACGGGTTAGTGCTATACCCCGCACGCGAAAAATAGGCGTTTATTTTCAACAATTTTGCAGCGCACACAATGAAAATGACGTCATTGAGACTGCATATTTATTATGGAGGACCTAGTATTATGGACGACTCGGCGTTCGGGGACTCCTCTGTCTATTCAGATGACGAGCGAGTAGGAAACTGCCGGTTAACCGAACCGAAACCAGAATATCGGTTAACCACGCGTTTTTAGCATACCGAAACCGTAACCAGATTTCTTGAGAAATGGTAACCGGTCGTTTGCTACAGGTGAGTGCTGATATCAGTTTTAGTGACGACAAACTTGATAATTTGTCTCGCTCAAGAGAAATAAATGACTTGACGAGATTTGAATTTACGACAATGGGGTTGCTTTCAACTGAATAGTGTCGTCCTCTCAGTGTTAGGATCATTCCAACGACATTAATATCCAAGAGTTCCCCTGTATATTAATGCTTGACAAGTCCTCTAATGGCTAACATAGTACGACTCTGGCCTACCATAAGAAATTAATCAAATCAACATGGATCGTCTAACCCATTATCAAGACCCTTGTAGTTCTAATATAACCCCATTGCTTGTTGGACAGGTCGTCTGAGATGAGTATGACCCCGGAACCGGAAGCCCTGACTCTGGAGAAAGTGTTGGGGGATGTGGAGAAGTGGCTCAGGAATACCAGCAATACGGTCGATAACGAGAACGCGGTTATCGTGGAAACTGTGAGTAGGATTTAGTTTAAAACGGGCGGGGAATCGTGTTTTTTTGCAGAATCCGAAATGAATGCTATTTAGTTATCTTGAATAATTCCACATTCTGAAGGGGTCTAAATCCAAGTGAACATGTCAAGGCGATCAATTCTTTTTCTTGAAATTGTTCACTGTACGATCCATTATCCAGGTGTCCATCCTCCACAACGACATGATAAGGTGGATGGTAATGATGATCCTGGAACTCACTCAGACTGACTCTCCCATCACAGAAGGTAATTTGCCCGTGTGCTGAATCAGCAATGAAGGATGTTGCTGACTACTGACTGCGTGAGAATTGCACCAAGTTTGTCTGTGTAGGTATATTGCTCCATTGCACAACAAGTAGCTCGAACTATAACATGTTTTAAAGATAATAATAATCGACCATCCAGTCTTTGGAGACGTCAGCTGGATAGACGGGTCCTTCAAATTGTTTCCGGCACCACAACTTGTCAAGGCATTAAAGACTCATAGTCAGACATCTTAGCATTCTTATAAGAGATCAGAATTATCATCGGCGCATTTTAACCAGTTTAACGTTTAGATAATTTAACGTCCTGATTCAATGACGTCGCTAAGATGGAATGCAATGTTATAAAATCATTCGGAGAATCAAAGATTACACAACCTGGGGAGGCAATTAATTTGGTTATTCCTCTGAGCTACGTGCCGGAACTACCTGCATGAAAAGCTTTAAAATATCACACTTTCGAATAGGTTAACTATACCCGGTTAACTAATTGAGCAATAACTCCACGGAGTAAGTGATTGGAACTATGTGATTAGGAACAAAATACTGAGAATTTACTTGACTATTTGTCCTATTTTAAAAGCTTTTGGTGTTCCTACTGGGCTTTAAGATGCTACATGATTTAGAAATCAACACAGGAATATAAATGCTCAAGACAAATTCATAGTGTCCAGATTTGGATAGAGCAGCATCTTAGAAGCACGAATAATAATTATTTTATTATAGGTTAATAATGAATTGTTCCCATGGTTTAGCTTATCACTCACCTTTTGGTCTTGCACTCTTATGACTTTTGGTTTTGACTGCTAATTACCACAATTTCAAGTAATAAAGTACCAATAACCACAAAAGCACATTTCATAACTCACAATTCACCTTCTCACAATGACCCCCCAGCTATCATAGGTGGAGCTTCTGAGGAACCGAGTGAAAGTGCGGAACCCATCGGCGGAACCATCGCCAAACTCTCAAACTTCGAAATTGCCGGAAAAACGGTGTGCTCGAAGTTACGAGAATTCACCGCCAAGATTATGAGGTTGGGTTCAAATATATGGCGTGATCACTGCTGTACTGTTCAAAATTTTGTCCTGAACTTAAAGAAATTGCTAAAATATACTGCTTAATAAAGAAGCAGAAATTTTGGAAATAGAATTTTCCTTCTAAATCCCTATTCCAACGCCATCGAAGCAACTACTGCATCCGAACCCCCAAGTTGTTTCAGATGTTGCAATGACATAGTGCTGGAAATGATCCAGAACAAGATGACGGAGACAGATTCAGTGAACGACAGCGAGTATAAAGACCTCAAGAGACTCGAGGTGAGTGATTCATTAGTTTTCTATTGGCAGTATAGAAAATATGTAAAAGGATTAGAATGGTTAAAAGCAACGTTATTATGAGCTAAGAGGGGTCAATGCATGATGTCAGGAGTCAGGACATCAAGTGATATGAAGGTCAATGTTAGATTCTTGGAAAGAAATTAATCGTTACGGAGCCTGAGTCGAGATACGAGTCTCTTCTATTATATATTTATAGGAGGTTCTCTTAACCCCAATTATTTTTTGCAACTTTCTGCGGGAAAGTGCGTGAATGAAGTGTTCTGTGGAAAAAAAACTTTCTGGAGAACCGAGAAGGGTTGCTGCCATTGCTCTCTATTGGAGTATTTGTGCAGTTCCCTCAGGTTTCTGCGGAAATGATCTCATCACCCCATTCGGGTGGAACTCCTGAAGCCATTCATCATTAGTTCATTCATCAATCACGCGGTTAATCACAATAGAACCCCAATAACTGCGCTGAACTATGAAGCCATACGTTACCTAATGGCCACGCGGTCAGATTCAAGTATTCAGCTCTTCCTTCATAACTCTGTACTAAATGTACAGATGTACTTATCGTACTCCGCATGTACTGATGTACAATGTAAAAATGTACTCCCGTTTGCGATGTGATAATTCAGAATATGTAGGTACCAATGAGCTAACATACTGTAAATAGAAGTAATTTCAAAACGTTAAAAGCAGGCACTAGGCAAGTAATATGATCTTTAAGTTCAGTTTAGCACTCTGTCTTTCTTACCTGCTGTTGTTTGACATAGGCTTTCACAAATGCACTTTTGTATTTGCATTTGCGTTGGGTTCGTATTATTTTCCTTTTTTATCATCGTATTTCTTCATTTCTTTTTCTTGTCCTTACTTAGCCTTTAAAGACATGCCCTCGAGTCTTGTTCTGATCGTGTGAGATCCATGGCATTTTTCTTGCTAAAATATGTTTAAATTTTCTGTTCTTGCGGGTAGTAACTTATGATTAGCTATTAATTATTATTATTAGCACTCTGTCACATCTTTGAATCTGTGCATCGTCATTAATAGTTGTATAACAATGTGTTCATGTACAATATACATGAGCTAAGTACACAAATGGTATAGTTAAATGTTATACATCTTATGTATTGTACCTACCCAACCCTCCTGTATGATTATCGTTGGTATATAATTCCTCATTTCTCACTTGTCTACAACTATCGTAGGTTATGTTAGTGAGTTACTGTAGAGCTTATTCCTTTTTGAAATTGTATTTTTTTCCAGCGAGTCTCAAATTCCAATTTGCCTCAGCTCTACTTCTAGTTTCAAATGTACAAAATTAGAATTTTTTGGCGATAACAAAGTTACCTAGCTAAAGTTTATTTGAGCCCCCCCCCCCTATTTGAATAATAAAGCTTCCGTCCCCATTATCGAACTTATATCGCTATCTTTGTACCTACATTTCCTCGATCAAACTGTCATTTATATTCCATATCTATAAATATTGACATCTAAAGATATTTTAGCTATTTTAGTCTAGTTAGTTAATCAATAAATATTGAAATAAGCCCCATATTATTACTATCTCTTAAATCATACATTTCAAGTGCTTTAATCAAAGGGTTTAATCTGCTGCCAATCTCAGCTCCATTAATATCTTAATATCTTATTAAAAGCAAGTCCGGCAAGGGCACTTCAGTGCTCTACCCCCCACGAAGTTACATTGTTAGGTGATTACATTTGTTTAACAATAGAAGGAATATCACGAACTACTGTCACGTTTTTATCAGAACTTGATACTTATGAATAAGAATGAAACGTGCATTCGAAATTTAATTGAACATCCTATGAAATATGAGAAGTTTATTATGCCGCGTTGACATCTTCTAACTTTAACCATTACTAACAACCCCCATCCTGATAGTTGCAATGGCTGCTCTATGTACCAACCTGGCAAAACTGTGCCCCGTCCAAGTAGGCCTCCTCCAAGAACGGATCATGCTAGTAGACCGCTCTGACAACATCCTCGACACCACTACTAAGAAGGATGCCCACCTACTCCGCAACATCAAGGAGAAGAAAGGAGGGATGCTCCACAGGGCATTCTCTCTCTTCCTCTTCACTTCAGATAACAAGTTAATGGTTCAGCAGCGCTCCTCAGAGAAGATAACCTTCCCTGAGCTGTACACCAACACCTGCTGCTCCCACCCTCTCTCCACCATCCCAGCTGAACAGGACCCGGTGACAGGGGTCAAACATGCCGCTATCAGGAAGGTGGAACACGAACTGGGGATTGTGGATATTGAGTTCGAGGATATCAAGTTCCTGACAAGGATTATTTACTATGGGGCGAGTGGAGAGGAGTGGGGGGAACATGAACTGGATCATGTGCTGATTGTGAAGAAGGATGTGAAGTATGAAGCTAACCCTAATGAAGTGAAGGATGTAAGGTTTGTGGGGAGGGAGGAGTTGGATGATTTCATGGCGAATGAGAAGGAGTTTCCGGTTACGCCGTGGTTTAAGTTGATAGCTGGATCAGACTCAATGTTGAAGAAATGGTGGGATAATCTCGATAATTTAGATAAACTCTGTGATTCGGAGATTCATGAGTTTAGTTTTCCACCTGGGAATGGTTTGTGAGCTTCATTTTATCATTCGTGATAAGCAGTTTTAACTGTCGATTGTTGGACTGGGAGCCGGGAGGGGTTGGTAACATTATAAATTTCAATTTTCATTTTCGGGAATGAAACGGATAAAACAGATCGATTTAACTTTTATAATTTGATTAAGTTAAGCGTTGAAAGGAGTAACCATGTATTTTTTGAGAGATTTGGACACTTTCTGGATAATTGCAATTGGGAAGGGAATTCATTTTTTTAATTACGGAAAGTGCTGATTACCTTAGTGGTAGAAATTATGATGCGTACTAATTATGATTATTTTCGCAAAATGATCATAATTAGTACGCATCATAAATTCTACACACCATAATTTCTACAGATCATAATTTGTGCTTTCTCAAAATTCGACCATTATTTAGACTTTTAGAAAACTAAAAATTATGGTTGGCTCCAAGGCCCTTTTCACATCTTTGTAATACAATTTCTATCAGCAAATTTTTAAAATCAATGGTTGCGTTGCTATCATATCATGGAGTTGCCATAAATTACGGAGTTTCACTCAACTTAGTTGATACCAATAATCAAGGTACTAACCTTATCAAAGACCAAATTTACATTTGATCCAAAATGAAAACACAGACAACATAAGTCGAAAAACATTATGTGAATGTGCTGGCATGATATTCACATAACATTAACTTCCCAATCACCATGATGTTGAAAGTTAGCACAATTATGAATGTAAATCATGCCAAAAGAAATGATTTTGTCAGAAAATAGCCGGCATCAAGCTTATTTTATGATTTTTGACCAAATTTCGGAGGACTTTGGACAATTTTGGTTCAAAGGGCCGGGTAAAATAGTTAAAAAATAATAAAATTTCCATCCACTGGTTGTTCGCCAAAAAGGTTTGTTTTTATCCCTAAATTTTTCATCATAATTAGTACCGATCATAATTTCATTCGTCATAATAAGTCCACATCATAATTTCTACCACTAAGGTAGATTATGAATCTCAATTTTGAATTGGAGCATCACAAGATCATTTAACATTGACCCTTGTGCAAAGAGCTCCTTTGTTCTAAATCTCAAACTTAACTCCTTAATTCTTTAAATCTTTTGTAATTTCATGCCAAGGATAAGATTTTTCCCAATATTGACTGATTACGTACTTTCTGTTTCTACTATTTTGAGTGTATGAATTAAAATGCTTGGATCGATGCACAAAACATCACACAATTTAATATTTTAGAATATGACAACTACAACATTGCCCTCGATATTGATTCTAAATCTAATGCTACAACTGTAAAAACCAATTTGTCGTTCAGTCTGATAAATCCAACAATATTCATTATTTCGTGCGTCAAATTCTATTTAACTTTATGCTTTTATGGAACTGTCAGGATAATAAAACCAAATTTCATATGCTATTTCTCATGAAATCTAGCGTAAAACCAATAATTCTGATCTAGGAATAATATCGTAAATAATATTTTAGCATATCAGTATAAGTATTCCAGTTTAAAGGACGAGTAAAGCGAAGAAATTTTGTTCCAATATCGTTCTGAGACGTTGTACACAGAATCTAGGGCAATTCTCTAATCTAATCGTTAAAAAACGAAGATTCTACCACACCCACAAGACGAGATATTCCCTTCCATATATTTATCATACATAACATGCAGTTGATGTCGATATCTGGTCCCCTTCCTATCCACGCGACCTTGCATGTTATGTACTTTTTATGATATTTATCTTGCGTTTTGCTATAATTGTCCCTCCCATATGAGTGGTTAAGCACTGTTTTGTTTCGTCTAGTGGAATTCTCAGTTTTCTGAGTCAATAATAAAAACCAACAAATCTATCTAATTAGTAATCGAGTCGTGAAAAAATCAATCAAAACCGTCAAAAACAGTGCAATATATGCTGTGTTTACATAGTGAACTGAGGGTGTAATTTGATACTGGGGACCATAATGCATCATATTTTGCGCCTAGAATTGCTCTTTGTTTTAGCTATAGCGTGCGGTAGGAAGTGAATAGAAACATCGGACTTTGACTAAAGTGCTTTTAATTATGCTACCTATCATAATATGAAATTTTTCATATGCCTTAAATTTCGCTTTACTCGTCCTTTAAGGCAGTTCATTTATAATATTTATGCATATATTTAAATATTAAAAGTTCTGAGGGTCTGCAGAAATGCTAAAATATAATCCGATGTGGGAATTTTCAGTTGCTTTGCGAATAAATCGCTAAATCCTGGAATCTGTCTCAAGTCAAAGTAAAGCAATGATATTCAGTCAGGTTTATTGTTCATTCAGCTTCATCTCTCAGTTCCCACTCAAATTCAATGTCATTCCAATCCACTCGAGATTGTTCTCCCCACTCACCTGCCACTGACCTGTGTTTACTGATTGTCTCCCACTCACACTTGAACTCTATTCCATTTCCTCTTCAGCTGAAAAATGTCCCACTCAGACTCTTCTCCGATATCCTTCTCAGTAGATGAAGTTCATGTCCAACTCTGTCCCCCACTCATTTGACAATTCATGTCCCACTCTGTCTCCCCCACTCATTTGAGAATTCATGTCCACTCTGTCTACCCCTCCTTTCACCTACCACTGAGCGCCGAGTACGGGTGCACCACCTCCAACGTACTGACACAACAGTAGCAATACTCCACAAACACTACGAGCTGTGACGACTGTCCGAGGATGATCCAAACGAAGGATACCCCCAGGTATACCATAAGAAACACGGAATACCACTCGTGATACCGGGTATACTGGGTGATGGTGAAGTAGAAGGAGAGGGTGAACATGATGGTGAGGAGGAGGATGGCACCCAGTTTGGTGATGTGAGGTGTGATCATCGTGCCCAGGTTCCAGTTTTTGATGGGTTCCAGGGATCGGGTGCATTTGTACTTGGCTGCGCAGCGGGAACAGCGAGAGCGGTATTGAGCGGTGATGTCTTTCTTGATACACTCGTGATGGGCGTACGTCTGTCTGGGAGGAGAAAACATAAGTTTCATGACATCAAGCTGGAAATTAAATAATGGCTTGTAAGACAGGTGCTTTTGCTATGTAGAGTAATATTTTTTGCTACGTTTCATGACAACATGTGTCATAGAGGCTTGCTATACTGGTGCGGTGCTATTTAGGCAATTGTCTAGACTTGAGCAGTATTTTTTTGCAACGTCTTAGAAAATAAGGAGGAGGAAACATAAGATTTTTGAAGTAATCGCCTGCTCCACTTAACTTGCAAGAGCAGTATCTTGAGAGGAAGTTGTCCTCTGACTTGCCAGCTCCACACAGGTGACACGTGTAGTAGTCGTAGAGGGCTGACACCGTGTTAGTGTTCCTGGAGTCTCTCAGAGATTCCGGTGGGGAATCCTATGGGAGTGAAATGTTAGGGATGGTTTGATGGAAGTCAGCATAGATTCATGGTGTAAATATCCCACTCATTTCTTCAGATTTGAAGCAATCTCAGTAAGATTTATAGCAGGGACGTTGGAAAGACTGAGACATTTCCTTTAAAGCTTTAACCATATCCGGGAGGGAGTTGCCCGTTAAACGCCCCTAAATTTAATTAAAACCCAAGAGCATTCCTAATTAATTAATAAACAGGATCGGTAACCATGTGGAACTATCAGTTTTTCGTAAATACTAGAAAATGAAATTTAATATGCGGATAGAGTTAATTAATTCTAGCAAGGTACATCCTCCCATGAATGTCAAATTTCAAAATCCATCCAATTACAAAAATTTGAAAACTCTCAGTTCAACAGGATCAAACGTCATCAGTTTTTCACTTCAAACTATGATAATGACTCCACTTCGAACCACCCAAAATTTCGATCGCCAAAATTACTGCCCCACATAAATATATATCTCGTAAAATATATTCGAATATAAACCTGTTCGTACTGCTTGCTGCCGAGATCACGTGCTAAGTTGACGTGAATCTCGTGGGACTCCAGTGTTTCCTGTTTGCCATTCTGGAGAACCATAACGCTGTAGACTGAGATTAATTGTGATAAAACGTTTGACGTTGAAATGTTTAGAGGGGAGCAAAATATACCATAATATTTTGCGAATTATAATTATTTAAGGGGAGCAAAATACTTTAATATGTTGTGAATTAAGTTACGATAAAGTTAAGATTTTCTTATGTGATACATCTTGGCATAACCTTCAACGATTATCATCATCGACTGCATTATTGGCTTATTACCTACAGGTCCATTTGACATTGACCAATCAGCGGGCAAATTGACTCTAATCTCGCGCGCTGATTGGTCAATGTCATGAAGATTTCGGAATCCGACGGGTGAGCTATATTACGCTGCCGATATTAAAAAGCAAAACTCCAAAACATAACCCAAGTATTTATTGGCAATTAAACGTTTTGGGGAGCGCCATATGAAAATTCCTCAGACATTCGAGGTTAGATCCAATAATTCTATATTTGAACGGGAAACTTCAAAATTTTGGCAATCAAGTAATCAAGTGATCAAATAAAAAATTGCATGTGGTGCCGGTGATTCATTTTAATATGCTGGTATAACACGAATCTCACAGTCTCAAGAATTCTACTGTCAGCAGTGAAATTGTCTGACTTCTGAGAAGAAGACACGATCACAATTTCAGATATCAAAGAGTAAAGTATTCTTCAAATCATCCGTTTATTATGAACTATGATTAATTATCCTAGATGTTATGTGGGGGCAAACTTATGATATCCATGCACTCTTCATTAATCATTCAAGAGAAGGTGCTATCTTTGTATGTAAAGACTGTCCTTCATTCGCTACGTTATTAGCGCAAGGTTAGTGAGAAAACAAATTACAGCTGAAATTATGCTTTCTGAGTTAGTCAATCTTCGGAGGGGCGCCCCCGCTCATTTGCTGCTTGTGACGGCAGTATCACCCGGTGCCTGGTAAGGGGTTCTACAATATTCTAGAAGTGCAGCCGGTTGGGTACCAGTGGAATGATCCGCAAATGGAGGGTTGCCATCACATCCCGGAAGGGATGTCGATGGTCAGTGGATTTTGCAAGAAAAAATGCTTTCTGAGGAATGGTACATGGTACGAAATCGACAAATATTTGAATATTTGAACGGCCCATGCCAGTTGCCGTTGTTTGACAGACCTTCGTGAGACGTCTGCTTCGAGGCTTGCGTAAGCGGTCTGACCACGTCCGACAACTCCTTTCGCTATCATGACATTCTGTTTTTACAATGAAACGAGCTGCAATTTATATTTTAAAGACAAATAGTTCAAAACACTGCTTTTTACTGACAATCCCCTCGGCTGTCATCCGTGAAGCAAATTTTATAGATCTAGATGCAAGTTTTTAATGAGAGAAATGTCTAAATGTCAGAAATACTTTGGTAGACTGACGTGTATTAAATAGGCCATTGCCATGCATAAATTACATGTGATCACACGTCATCAATTTACAATTGGAAAGACAGTATAATGACGCCCTTCTCAGTCCTGACGAATATAGCACAAACTCATATGAAACCAGGCTCCATTACAACTTTTAACGACTGACTTCTGTCTCTGGCTGCTGTTTAAATTACACAGCTTATAAAGTTTAAATAGCGATTAAGTCACAAAGGATTGCATTTTAAGGGCAAGCACGAATTCCTGATCAAGGATAATAATACAAGTTGAGAGATTGGTTATTATTGCTTTGTTGGAACGATATTAGAAGTCGTTATAATGATCAAAGGGTATGATTAAGACGCATGGCCGTTTGGTGTGCTAGGAATGGTAAATCACTTAACTTGTTGGTATCCTCATGATTCTGAAAGTCAGGAAGACCATCGAATTCTTAAGACGAGCGTACGTTTCTAGAAAAATTAGGATTATTTTTGGATGTTACCCATCATTAACGCACATATCAAGTCGTAGAGTACGGAAATAACCATTTGCCGGCAAATCCTATTCCGTTTAGCAAACCCGGTAACATATTCTCTAATTGCACCCGTGAATTAATCAATCAGTTCCAATTCCTTCGGAGTTTCAGACAATCATTCAACTCCAATTATTCAGCTCCAATTAATCAGCTCTCCAATTAATCAGCTCTCCAATTAATCAGTTCAATGTTTTGTTCTAGGAATCTCTGGCATCCGGGTTTAGAGTGAGTGCTATAAGTACCCACATATTTAATCTATTAATGATGTTTAGAGCAAATATAACTGAAATTAAATGGTTGGTGGTGGTGTAATCAACATGGGTGAATTGGAAACGCTTAATTTTCATCTTCAAAGAGCTTCGACGACCGACAACTCACTTAAATACAATTTAGAAATAAAAACCGATGTTATTTGTTATTATTTCGGATCACCAGAAATAGTATTAAGTTAAGATGTTCAATCATTCGAGAATATTAAAACCGCTTGTTTGATAATAAATACCACTAGTGACTGCGTATCGAGAATACGAAACATAATATTATTCTGTTCGAATATATTGAAGTTGGCTATTCATCTATATTGCAGAGTAGGTTTTAATATGATTTCTGATTGTTCATGAAGGGAACAATGAGCCAAGAAACATATTATGACATATTTAGCTGAATCTTTTGAAGTAAGGATTGTCATCTTACGACAGTATAGTACAGATCGAACAGCAAATTCAGTGTAATCTCCGCTGCTTGGAAATTGGCTGGCCTAGTGGCAAGTCACTTCATCATTTAAGATATCTGATGGTTGCACTACAGTTTCAGTTAGGGATTTTTAAAATTTCAAGATATTCAGTTCTTTGCCAACGCTACCTTTCAACTTTTCAAGTAGATAAGTTTTGCGAAGGTTAGGGGTATAAATTTTTCTGCTGTTAACTTCCTACAAAAGTTTAATAGAGCACAGATTTTTTCACAAAAATCAATATCATCAATGTCATCATCGTTTAGATTTGTAAAAGCTCGGACAGGACGAGGGGCAGTGAAACAGATCAAAACCTTCTCCTATATGAAAAAGTTTCCTTGACGCAGTATCTTGACGCTTTCCTACAAAATTGGTTGGCTTTCTCCTCTGAAATAAACGTAACCTGCTCTAGAAGTCTTCCTCTCCTCCTGGGAGCGTGCATGTTTCACAATCATCCTAATTACCCCTGGTACCCCTGATTTTATCTCGTCAACAAACCTTCCACTTGTAGTTTGCAAAGTAGCACCATTCGTGAATATGAGGGGGATCATGGGGTAATATTGTAGCATATATATATATATATATATATATATATATATATATATATATTTCAAAATTTCATCAAGACTCGAATGAAACAGCAATTAACTGATCTGGAACGTCGATAAATTACATCTTCTAAGGATCATACAGCTCAAATTTGATTGTATAAAGTAGTGTTATATATATATATATATATATATATATATATATATATATATATATTATCTGAAGGGACTAATAGGTGCGTGATACTCCTTTAGAAATATCATCAACTTACAGCGAGCACATTTCTATGAACTCCAGAGAAACTGCAGACAATTAATCACTGAGATTGCACTTACAATTAGGGGGATTTGCAAGAAAACACGCCGTTATTTGCCCTAACAATTTACCATTTTAAAGTCTAATAATGAGGTAACGTCAACGGCTATTAGAGGGGTTAGCAGAATTAGCAGATGTAATCTGTATAATTATGTCTCACCTTAACGAGTATTTTAGCACATACTTGTGATTAGGATCGCTGATATCGAAGTAAAACCGTCGCACTTAAAGATTTAACAATTTTGTGCTAAAATAAGACGATTAACTAACTTTTCAAAAAGCTGCGACCATGGTTGATGATGTATCAATGTAAAATAAGACCTGAAAACTAATCAGAAGAATCGAATCTGAATTCTGAATTCTGGTATGTTATGGTGCACTGGTGGAGATTTAAACGCGAAATTATCATCGTCTTGTGCATGTTTGTCATATAGCTCTGGACACTGGACAGAGGCAATGGAGAATTCACGCCTTTTCCATGTTATTGAGAAGTCTAACAATCGCAAAACTGTGAAAAAAGATAATGCAAATCTTTAGGTAGCTACTGGCTTCGGATTGCCCCAGTCTTTGATTATCCATAACACAGAGACATGAGTTGAGGAACAATGATGGACTGATTGAACTGTATCCAAAAGTAAAAGAGAGCATGTTTGCTCCTCCCCACTACAAACTTACAAGTGGTTTAATGAATGTCAAGCTGTTACTCAAGATACCAGCGGTTCAGGAGCGTTAGGAATGTCCTGGGAATAAGATTGGATTGCTCTTTTCACAGAGACCCACTGTAGCCGACCAGCCACTAATAAATGTACTTTAGCGAAAGACCAGGAATTAACATATCTCTATTACATACGAATGAAATGAGTATGTAATAGGATATAAATATTGAGTAGCTTGCTACGAAATATTTATATCTAATTTATCACGCGACACTCGAAGAGTGGAGCCGTGATAAATTTAGATATGTTATGAATGGCTTTCGCTAAAGTAATATAATAGTCGAACGTGTTCTGCATATTTGTAACACGTAGGTTATATGTAGCTGTGGTTTGGGGATGACTGTGAATAATATTCATCTTGGGGCTATAAATTACATGAGGATACAAAGAAGACGCATGATAACTTGGCATGTGAATTAGCAAAGATCTATTTTATATAATGTTGATGTAGAGAAGATATAACATTGATGCGGTGTCGGATTTATCAAATAGAGCTCATGTAATAGATGGGTTTTTCATTTAGCATCCTTATAAAGTGTATGTGAGAGACGCTAGATATCAAGGGATGTAATTCGCAGAGGAGCTATGTTAAATGTGCGTAATATGATCATGTCAGTGCGTTAGTGAGCGCTTTCCAGGACTCAGTGAATGGTGTTTTCATCGTATTGTGGCGAGTTTTTCGGGGAAATATGAATTGGAACTGAATCATCGTCTAAATAGAATGTGTCCACATAAAACGTTAAAAACCAACGGAAAATGGATTTCTCGCTACAAAACGATTCTAACATTACAAAACTCCCTTTGCCGGTTGCACGACCCCCATGACAATGTGGACACTACTAACTTACAAAAGTACTAAGCAACATTTCAGATAAATGTTACACACACAGACTTGACCTCGTAAACATTACAATATTCAAATTGTTACAACGCTATGACAATAAGTAATTAGGAGATAATTACGTCGTTACCATGAATTATGGAGTATTGAGCCATTGTGATCAGGAGAAAAGACACAGATATGAGGCTCTACATCGGCAAAACAATTCCTACTTCAATGGGACAGCGTGATTAATAAATTCAACGGACCAATTACATAATTATATATATATATACTGCGTATAACTCGGGTTAACGCCACGCGTCAAACTAAATTTAAGGATTTACGGCATCATTTTCCATTATGAATCCCATGATAGTGATTAGTGGCATTAGGAACTTCAAAGGATAGTTGGACGTCATAAAAAACTAGTGAATAATTGATACGAAAGCAACTTCTTTTGGATGATAAAGCTGTAGAGTCATCTGAAGCATAGGAGGAGTCATTAATCTGCAAGCAATCTGTTGCAACAATAAACTAATGTACTCTAACTTCAATTTTCAATGGTAGGTTGAAGATCGGATCCATTTTCAATAATTAAATTCTGAAAATGGGATGAGATCCATGATGAAATACATTGTTGCCACTCCCTAAGTAAAGTTATTTGTTACTAAAACTGAGAGCTATAAAATACTGATGATGTCAAACCAGAAATCAAAGTGAGAAAGTGTTTGACGATCCTAATTCATGCTAAAATACAGTAAGTATTTCTGTGTCAATTCCAGGTGGTGTTTCCCGTCTCCTAATTAGCAAATTATTCACATATCTACGAGGCTGTAATCTCCATTTCTAGGCCATGTGCAGTCTTGAAAAATCAAATAATTATCCGTAATATTTCAAAATTACAGAATCACCGTATGACTTCCAGATTTTCTCGGAATCAGAGGAATCATTTTTCAAAGCTGATAGATGAATACCTACATTCAGAATAATCGTGCCAAAGTTCTAATTTTCAGCTTCACTGCCTCTCCATAACAATAATGATATGATTTTCAAAGAATCTGTCTGCAGCTGATATGAAAATATGTCTGCAAATATAAAAAAATATAAAATCTATTTGACAAAATAAGAGCAGGATTGAAATCTCTACTCAAATTTGCTCCTGCTCATAAATGGAACATTGACAGTTTGATTGAATTGACTGCTTCCATTTTAACGCCCTGACAAAAGACTTCTTGAGGGCAGGGATCAGCTTTTTTAATCAAATTTGAGTTTTCCATTCATATGGGAATGAAGACAAGTTGCCAAGAGATTACCTTTGATTAGCGTAATAACCCACACTTGGCTCGCGTCGGATTTGGCGTGTGATTGACATTTTTGAAAATTTATTTGTTGATCACGCGTCTACGTTGATCCAACTTTTGATCCAGATTTACTGCACCTTAACGTCAATCCACATTTTCATTAAGTGGAGTTAGTTGAAAACATTGAATGAATCGACTAACGTGAAATTTTTAGAGTCACAAGTGTTCGAATTAAATCATGTGATATAGTCGTCATTTCTTTTTCCAAACTCATACCCAAGCCAATGCACCATCCGAAAGAATGGGATGACGTGTAACGAAAACTGGAAATTAGCTTTTCTCTCGAAACGTGAGAAAACCATTAAAAACTTAAAAATTTGAAACATCCCACACAAATGATAATCGGAAGACAATAAAATGCTTCTCATCACAGAGTGAACTGGCCCTGATGAATTGATGATGTTAGCTGCCGAGCAAAGAGCTTTATATTAGGATTCATCCTTCAGACCGTGAGGTCTTTAGCTGATCGAGCAGAAAGTGTCTGGGGCTTGTAATTGGTCTAGCCGTCCGGTGATCAGCTCCGTTTATATTTTCATAAATTACCTTCCCTAGTTTACCCATACCCCTTGCTCGCTCAGCCAATCAGCTCGCGGTATTGCTCAAACCGTGCGCGCTGATTGGTCGCTCCATGCTGCGCGATGGGTAAAACCTCAATTCCGCGGTTAATAGTTAGTGACATTTAACGCTGCATGTGCCGTTTATAAACCCTGTTATTTTGAGTGGTCCTATAAATCGATATATAAGAGGGCATCTATAATATAGTTGTTATACCATGAATATATATAAATTTAGTTGTTACTATGAATATAATATGGGAACTCTAAACTCGGAACTGGGGTGAAAGGGTTCGGACGTTTCGACATTCCAAATAAATATGGTTCGGTTAACCTGAATCCAGCTAATTAGACTACGGCTAACCTTTTAACGGTGGTTTAATTCCATTTAAATAACTAAATGGGGTTATTTAATCTAATATTATTTGCATATCTCCTCGCCTCACGTGACTAAAGTAGAGTTTTATTGTATATTTCACACATTTCTCACCCATCTCTCTATCTTCAGACTGAATGTGAGGAGTGGATTAAGACGGCTAACGTCCTCATCCAGGAAGCTGGAGGAGAAAGCGATAACCCTGCAGATGCCTCCCACAGGTTAGGACTCATTAAGACTCATTAGAACTAGCGCTAATTAGGTTCGAGTTTGCCGAGGAAACGGGAATATTTCAGAAAAATTCACAAATCGTGACCAAAGGAGACTTGGCTGTAAAATCGTTTCATGAACGTTCAAATGGCGCTCGTCTGGAAATTTCACCATGCATTCTCAGATGACTCAACTCGCAACGATAGATAACAAGTAATTTCCGAAGGGCTGTTTGAAAGTTCGGCTTAGAAATAAACATGTACAAAGCCAAGTCACAGAGCAGTAACGTCAGACTTATAAACATAAGTCAGACTTATAAACATAAGTCAGACTTATAAAAATAACTCTCATAATTATACAGATTTATAGATTTTTCGCTTTCATGTATTTATAGCCAAGTTAACACGCTTTGAACTACAAGCATTTCGTTAATTTTCTTGATGATTACTACGGCCATATTAAGTCATGGCCGATTTAAAACAAAAAGGTTGTGACCAGATAACCAGAATATTGTCAATTGTGATCCCAAAAATAGCGCCGACCAAATTGCTTAACATTCAATCTTGTAACTTTGTAGCTAACGATCAGAATTTAAATTTCAAGCTATCAGTAACTTCTGATTCATCCCTCGATCCGCAGCTCCCCTAGACAAACATAATTTATAATTTTCTCTCCAAACACACATTCAACTTTCATCATATTTAAGTATCCACATAATATTAGTAGCATGACTTGAGCAGACTGTGTCACATGGTTTCCTCCGCTCTTTACATTTATAATAGGGACTTTGCGAGCCTGGTTCCCTAACTACCCTCTCTCCTCGAATAGTAATCAGTCAAGTGTGACGAAATTACTGTGCTTTATTAAGTGGAGTAGATGGCATAGAATCGGCTATTTTAGTATTTTGCGTGGGCGACTTGAAACCGATAAATATATCGTCTGGAGGCGAATTCTCTTGGAACAGAGTTCTTACAAAGAGCAGAGGAAGTTGTAGAACATATACCCGCAGTCTATAAAATGGGGAAGTATATCCCGCATAAAACAGAAGATATTTAGAGAATATTTCTGACAATTGACATGAGACGACAGCTGGCTGATAATGCGATATCTCCCAGCTCCTTCCCCTCCCACGACATCTTACCATCCAACAGCTTACTATCTGGTTTTTATTCTAAGAATAAAACTATAAAGCATGCAGACGGGTTTAAGATGTCGCACTAGTACTTTGCAGTTTCTGAAATAGCTGTTCTAAGAATTCTCTAATATCCCCCTTACAATCTCTTATACAACCGTAGAAAGTCTCTAATTTAATTCTTAGAAGTCTCTAACTTTACCCTTAGAAGGCTCTAAATTTAGTCTATGAAGCCTCTTACTTTACTCTAAGAAGTCTCCAACTTCATTCTCTAACTTTACTCTCAGAAGTCTCTAACTTTAGTCTAAAAGTCTCTAAGAAGTCTAACATTACTCTAAGAAGTCTCAAACTTTATTCTAAGAAGTCTAGATAACTTCACTCTAAGAGTCTCTAACTTTTCCTCCCCACAGGATTCAGCCAGTACCGGTGTAGCTGTTGAGGAGCCAGGAATGACTCAGCTAGAACCATGTGAGTTGAAATACCATGCAAAAACTCAAAATAGTATAACGAATGTGTTTTTGTATATTTTCTGCAGAATTTTCTGCAGAAATAAAAATCTGCAAGGGACGAATATTTGTGCTGCTTCGAATAAGGGCAGTGTTTTCGATCTTTCATGAAGCATAGGTTTATTCATCTGCATTGATGAAAACAGATAAAAATAGCTCCACATCTTTGTATCTGTGCAATGAATTAATCCAGCACTTTTAGATGGGTATGATTGGATTAAAACTTTGGAGGTTTGCATTTCTCCAAGATAAGAACATGATACCGTGGAGAATAGGGTAATATTTTTGTCAAGCCCATTTGAGAACGACGTAAAGCCTTATCCCCATATGTACCCCTTAAGCCTCAACACCAATAATAGAATAATATCTATAAAAATATAAAATAAAATCGTGATAGTTCAGGTGTGACTGCTACGTGTGTTCATCAGTCAAAAGAAACTCGTCAAAAGGGCAGTGAATGGGGTCGGTAATTCCACTTGCTTTTGACTGATGAGAATTTAAACGTGTGTGGGAGACAGTATTGTTGTGTGAACTGAATAGTGAACTGAATAGTGAACTAGTGAACATACTAGGGCTTAAGAGATAATTCCAGAACTTTAATGCCATGGATATCATGGATATAAAGAATAAAGATGATAGTACGAGGTTTTGAGCTGAGAGTAAACTCTTACGTATGAGCATGAATCTGTTGCGAACTAAGATCGATAGACATGTGTTTATGAGAGATAGGACAAAGCCACTCAGAAAGATAAATACAACCCTGCGGGGGTGTTAACTCTATCAACTGTATTTGACGAAACTAATATTTAACTGTTTAACATGAGATATATGTACCTACGTCAAACCGAGTTCGATGTATCACAATGTCAAGACATATATCGCTCAGTTGATCACACCCATATCGATAAGTTCGTCTTCATAATCGCATTATATAGCTCTGGCGGTGACCAATACAACCCATGAGTCCATGGATGCATTGTGCTATTATTTAAACTTTTATAAGACTCAACAGGCGAGTGTTTTAGTCACAAGAGTGGGCAATGATTTTACTTTCGTTAAAGTACCTCCAAGCATGCTATGTGAATAATACCCAAAGTATGTGATAATGCCCAAGGTCCCACGAATCTCTAAACCTCCTCGTGATCTCTCCCTCACTTTGAGAGTCGAATTAACCACCGTCAACCCCCGACACGACGGCCGGTATCAGCTCTCAGAGATATGTTTAAGATCACAAGTTTACTCATGGAAAATACCAGTCTGACGAGTGGCCAGTTGGTGCAATGGTCGCGTGTTTGGCTTTTTGATCAAAAGATCCGGGTTCTTATCTCGTTCCATTCCCGAAGAGTGAGAGGTATCTCAAACTTAACGGTGCGATGAGCTGACTGTACAGAAAATTGTTCAGGAAGTTTAATTGAAGAGCATTGCAGCAAAGTCTTGGGCAAATGAATTAGGTATCAAAAACAATACCTTGGCTTAATTACAAGTTTGAATCCTTCTATTCCTGTTATTGACTGTACAGCTGTAAGAACAGAAGTAAAACTCCGTAAACAAAAAGAAAGGTTTTGATTAATTCTCTTTTGACCTGGACGTACTGGTTAAAGGTGAACAATGCTGTTCTTCACCCGCAATCAATTCTTTCGGTCAACGAATTCTCCAGAATACAATTGAAGGCAATATAGCGCTGGTTGAGCGAGCTCCACAATCTTATTGTCTCCGAGAAAGGTAGGATAAATTAAGTGGTTTTACTGATAGAAATGAGGTTTCTAAAACACTTAAGTTGAGGCCCACAAAATATAACATTCAAGCCCTGCGAAACCACTATTTGAATATTATAATATTCAACAAATATATGTGACAGTTCTGCAGAGAAATTTTGACAGAAGTGACACCGAAAATGCACTCCATCAGTTTTTTGTCAAGTATAAGGCACTATATAAAGATATAAGTATATATTGGAATAAGCTTTTTTGTCAAGTATATTATATGCTATATAAGTGTATTATTGGAATAAGGCCCAGTAGCTGTATAATATTTGACGTTGCTCCATTACCAGTCTCTGGAATAGATATAGGGTATATTAACGCTGTCTATAGAACACGTTATTCAATGATAATACCGTCATTCTCACCTCCCAATCATTGTACGAGGCATAATAGATATGAAACTTTTATATGGAGCTGTCAATTTATATTGGAACAAATCCGAAACTGATAAAATAGGGGCGAGGTTTTATATGAAGAAGTTCATGTCAAGAATTCGAAATAAGACCATTTAAAGGCACCTTATTTGAGCATGATACTATATCATATCAAGGCAATCAGAATAGCAGAATAGATACTTAGAAGGTTTGACATGAGTTTGTGGACTGTGGTAGGAAAGAAATCTTTACATTAAATACATAATCTGCTCATTCAGCGAAAGCAGAGCCATTCTATTATTATGTACGCTGTTTATAAACGTAGCTTAGAGACACGGAAAGCTGTGTTTATAACAGGTTGCACCATCTTACCCGGCAGAATTGCTAGGAAATAATATATGAGATTCTCAAGTAGACGATTTTCAAGAACACGATTCTCAAAATTATGATTATAATCTACAACATTGACTGTTGACACTGAAATGTTAAATTGGCTGTAAACCAGAGTTCCATGGAAACAACCCCTAGTGCTCGAAAGAGCAACAACACCTGACACCTAGGTAAGAAGTCGTTAGATTCTTCTAATTGTGCAGCCAGGTGGGTCCCAGTGGAATTCTCCGCTATTGAGTGTTGGCACCTCTCTCTCTCTCTTATCGAGAAATGGGGGTTAATACTGCGCCAAAAATACATTTACTGCATGCAGTGCAAATGTACAAGAAGAACCGTAAAATTAGGTAACACATTACTGAGACCTGAGCTGCGTTGACCCTAGAAATTGATTGTCAGTAAACCTTTATTTGTACCACTACTACAGAGTCAAAAGAGAATTAATTTGCAACTCTTCTCGGTGAATTACAGCATAGAACTGCCAATCTTCCGAGCACTGGAATGGGAACTTGTAACATATTACTGGGCGAATCACTGAGGAACCGGATTGAAGCTCATGATACTATTCTAGCTCCCATTAATATGCTTCCTGCAGTAAAGTGGTATTTTGATAAACGTCTTCATAACCATCGCGTGATTTGCATAAATAACCCGTGACATGCCAACTATTTCCATTAGAAATCGGGTGCTCTCATTAAGATAACTAGTCGGTTCCCGTCCTACGGACGGCGAATGATGGCAGCCGCATGAGCTAACGGCCACATGTCCCTTTGACAGTGATTTGACCGATGGAGTTTGGTGGGGAAATTCGAAACTTTAATTTCTGCGAAAAAAGGCTTCCCACGCCCCCAGTGCTCCAGTGGTAACCCAATATTGCTGACAATATTCTCAAAACCTTTACTCATCATAAGCAACTCCATAGCGAACAAATTTTGAAAAAATTCGAAAATCTATTTTTTCCGAAAAAAGGGCGTGGCCTCCCACGCCCCTTAGGGTGACCCAATAATTCGGACAAAATTCTCAAAACTTTTATTCATCATAAGCAACTTGATGGCGAAGGAATTTTGAAAAAATTCGAAAGTTTAATTTTTGCGAAAATAAGGGCGTGGCATCCCACGCTCCTCAGAGTGACCCAATAATTCGGACAAAATTCTCAAAATTTTTATTCATCATAAGCAACTCAATGGCGAAGGAATTTTGAAAAAATTCGAAAGTTTAATTTTTGCGAAAAAAAGGGCGTGGCCCCCCACGCCCCTCAGGGTGACCCAATAATTCGGACAAAATTCTCAAAATTTTTATTCATCATAAGCAACTCGATGACGAAAGAATTTTGGAAAAATTCGAAACTTTAATTTTTGCGAAAAAAAGGGCGTGGCACACCACGCCCCTCAGGGTGGCCGAAAAAATCTCATATTATTTTTCTGATTCATTGTAAAGTTTTTGCAACACGATGAAAAAAGAATTTCGTTGCTTACTTGAAAACGAATCGCCATAAATAAATAAATAAATATATATATATTAACAACACGCATTATATATAGTAAGATGACCCTTAATTTATGTATTCCTGTAAGAACCCCCTCCCAAATATATTTATGGTAAAGTAGCTTCCTGTCAGTTGGGTAAATGCAGGACTTGCAAGGTTCAGGATATAATGGTATTCGTGTCATGGAGTATATATTGGAGACTAATGAAGTAGACTAATGCGAGTATCAAATCCATTACGGCACCTACTTTACCATCGTATGAAGGATAGTACCTACTTAAAAGTATGAAGTAGGTTAGTGTACCTACTCGACATGTGATTGCAATTACATCACCTGGTTGATCAGACACTCTGTAATGGTGGTACTTGATGGAACTCATGTAACCCATAAGTTAACTAATAAGTTCTGCTATGAAGTTCTAGGGTGAAGGCACTTGATTGTACTAAATCGTGAACTACTCCTAGGACTGAAATCCTTCAATTACGAGAGAAATTGATCCCGGGTCCTCCAATTGATCCAGGATCCTCCAGAAAGAAAATTATGTCAAAGTACTGAAAACACAAACTCTTAAGATAACTCAATTAACTCAATAACTCAATTAACTCAATTAACTCAATTAACTCAATTAACTCAATTAACTCAATTACCCAATTAACTCAATTAACCCTCATTCGCGGCGGGTGTGGAGGCTGTTGAGTCTCAGAACACGTTATCAACAGAAGAGAAACCCCACATTACAGAGGTGAAGGGGGAGAAGAACGTGTTCGTTTTGGGGGAGGACGACAATATCCAGAGCAGCACAATGGACGAGATCCTCTCCAGACATGTGGGTCGATTAGGCAGTCAATCAGTCAGTGAATCAATCAATCAATCAATCAATTACTCAGTCACTCAACTCTATGATTTGATCAATCAATCAATCAATCAATCAGTTTTCATATTCTACACACGCGAACCGTAATATTAGCAAGATGAAACGCTGCTTTAGGAAACAATTACCTATTTCACTACTTTTGACGCGAATAATTAAGTAATTTATAAATCATGAATGAATTATAACCTATCGCAATCAACCATTTCAGAGTTCAGCATCATCTGAAGATAAGACTGGACTAGAACATCTGCCCTCCACAGGTGAGAAAAGCAATAATACGATAAAATGACAGATGATGCGTTATAAATTCAGAAGAATTGTGAATATTAGACCTGCAACACTCATAAGACGAGAACATCTCTTCTTAACTTCTTTACTTTTACATCACGAGTACAATGTTCTGAGTAGCAATCAAATTAAAGCACATTTCTTATGCTGTGACCAGGGTCGATGTGCACATATCCGACCCATTGAACCATTACTAAGTCACTATATCCCGCTAGTTGAAATAGACGGTTCAACAACATCAACACACTACGTTGAGCTATAATTATGACGTAATCCTCAAATAAATCTATCTTTTTCACACAATATTGCTAAGTCTCATATTATCGTAAGTGGTGCTAGAACCTACCTAGTACCTTTTATCGTATGTGAATGAAGGATAGGAAAAATAAAACTCGAAACCACACCAGATTAACAATAAAATGGTGCGTACTGCGTACTGGGGAATTGAATACTGGATAAAATCCTCTTACCCAAAGCTATCATTATCATTTGACAAACTCCATCATGATTTTGCGACACATACTGCATTATATTTCATGGAATACTAAATATTTTTCATATGAATACACCAGATAGCTTGTCAGCTGTTGCAGCTGGCAGCATTACACGTGAGCTTTGGAGACAGTCTGTCAAACCGGGCATGTTTTTGTAATACCAAGTAATTCGCCGGATAATTCCAGGGTTATTACCGAACGTTTAGGGCGCATGTTTATGGGACACCCTCAAGGATCCATGCATAAATACTAAGCGCATGTCATAATGATTTGCACTTGGAGCCTAGATCAAGACTTGTAACAGTAAACTAAAAAATAATGCTTGAGAGATAATTTTCAGACAATTTTACGTCAGAAACAGTCATTCATCTTAATTTTATCATAGAATCAATAGCTGATTGAAGTATTTTTTGAATTCTGATTGCATCAACGCTTTGTGTCACTGTTAATAAAATAATTTTCCCGTATTTTGGAACGAACATTACTCAAATTGTGGTGGTCTGATCTTAACGATTTTCATACCAATTCAAGGTATAAATAACACGAGTGACCTCGCAAAAAATCATATTCAAATTGGATATAAAAAGGCAAGGTTATTAAGTTTTTATTCGACACCTTTTAGAAAATTCATAAATCTATAAGAAGATGGACTTCAAAAATTCTTATCTGGCGCATTTTAAGGGTTAGGTTGCTCAATTTCACAGCACTTGTGGTGCTTGGCATGATAAACATATGTTTCCAAACGGGACGTATATGCAACCATAGTTGGACAAGTTATGGACATTTTATTCCTCTTGGGATATAAAGCCACGCAAATTTCCCGACCTCAATTTTTAACTGCGAGTTTTGGATTTTTGTGGATCCTCTTGGTTTTGGTGGATTCCTTTGATAATACTTCTCTTATATCAGAATTTTAAGCTCTACAACATGGTGAAGTCCTCATGAGTCTAAATAGTTCGCACAAAAGGATATAGAGTGATTTCTATCACTCTAAGGGAACACTATGTGACGCAAAGCGGCATAAAATGCTTCAGTACTTTATTCATCTGTTAAAAAACCTCTGAAGCTCCTAGAACCCTGCCGAGCGGCAAAAAATACCGGAGTGGTTTATATTACAAGTTGCGATACTCGTTTTTCAGTTTCGGTATTTTTGAAGACATTCATGGGCTACATGCAAATCATTATGACATGCACTAGTATAATTTTACATTTTCGTAGAGTTCTAAAATTGCACTAGATTGGACTTGAACTTTAGATAAATAAAAACTAAATGTTGGAAAACGCCAGCTGTCCCATTTAATTAATTAAAGGGGTAGTATACTCCAGGAAAAGTGCCTTTTCTTATAGTCCAATTTACTAACTAATACTGTGATGATAACTTGTGTGAAATCCCTATGTTTCTATGTGCCTCCAATCGCGAGATATCGCACCTTTATGTGATGGCGCGATGACGTCACTCGCATCAGGCCACAAACTTGCGCTATGAACGCTATGTAAAGTACTGCATATTCCACAATACCTTCACCACTATTAGTTAAGCACATTGCATTTTTTGTTCCATTTTTTGTGCATGAGATTAGAATTATGAATTATCATTGTATCACTTCATTGATGCTATTGATTGCCCATTAATTGGACAATTACTTTTGTTATAAGGTATAATTTGAATACGACACAATAAGTCCTTGGTTTATTATTGATGCCATTCGAATATTCCAATGTTGTATGTAATATTTGTTGCTGGACAGTGGGTTTAGTCATATTTCACAGGACGGATGTACTCCGAACATTTTTTTAATGAAAACGAATAATTATGTATGTTTCCTCATGTTGATCATATTAGATATGTAGATAAAAAATACACAGATGATCAGTATTTATTAAGAATGAAATTGATAGCGTGACCACCAATGTGTCACAACAACATCCAATCTAAATAGCTTTAGTACAGATCAAACTGTTTTCTGAAGAAATAACCTTGAATATTCAGGAATATCCAACAATGAACTAATCAATATAACGTTGGCACTTGGTGTACTGCAGAATGAAGCTTGATATTCACATTTGAAATTCCTCAACATGATATTTCAATATGCTACATCTGAGATGATGGCTGATGCTACTCACTCTCACTATAGGTACCTACTGGTCCCTATCACATACAACAATCAATATTTAACAAGGAGCTAGGACCAATCTCTATGTAACATTCGACCAGAAGTTTTGAGTTTCACTCTCGTTGCTTTATTACAATTTACATCACTCCATGCAATGCCCATCTACCCATAACAAGTCATATCTTTCCCATCACCACACCATTTTTGATTTTCCCACTCTTCATGCCCTACTCTATTGATATGCTTTGCCTACTAGTAGTACAAGTGCTCAGGAAATTTCACCTCTGAAATTTCACATCACGTCACTTCACTTGTAATATTTCACTTTCAGGCAAACACTAGGGTCTGGTTTTTTAGGGTGAGGTCTGGGCCCTGGGTTAGAATTAAGGCGTTCTTGATTCCATGCAGACTTGGTGATCAGGAGTAATAATCATGTCACACAAGAATAAAATATGTATCATATATCACTCCTCTTGCCACAAAGAATAAAAACTGTGCTCATGCTACACTCAATCCCAATACCGACCAATCAACTGAATGTTACAAGGTGCACCATTGTCCAGTTAATATACTGAATACTCCCACAGTCGGAAGAAAGTCCCATTCTTCTCAGTCTATGCCATTAAATCTGTAACACATCCACCCTAGATTTGACTTATCCTCAGAGGAAAGAAGTTGTCCAATCTCCATATACTGACAGTACTGTTATAGCGAGAGCAACTCAATGTAACAGGATTATCTTATAATCAATCACGATTCAATGATATTATTATCACGTTAATAAGGATTCAAAGCTAAGATGTCACCATGAAATTTATTACAAATTTTTACGGATAAGCATTTTCGATCAAAATGATAAAAATTCAACAATTTCACCCTGAATTAACACCTATTACACACGACAATATCATTGCTCACACGTATTGTAACACGGCGCAGCAACACGTTGATGCGAGAGTGACGTCATTGTACTAAATCTTTAAACCGCAATAACTCGCGATCTAATTAAGATAGAGGCATGGGGATTTCACTGTTGTACAACATGCAAGGTGAGAAGTGATAAAATCATAAGTATTTGAATGTTATGGGAAGTCGATTCTATAGTATACTACCCCTTTAATTTAACCTTCTAAAACGACAGAAAATGTTTAAATCCTACTGGAATGATTGGATCAAAGTTTTGTAAAAATTAAATTTGTCGAAAAATTCAACTCGCTGGATGAAATCGTTATACCATTTATAGATATCGTAAGGAAGTTCCTTAAACACAATCCGGACTCCGCCGTGAGAACAATTAACAAAATCGCTTGTTTAAGCGCATTTTAATGAAAATGTCAAGAAGATTCTATTTTCTTTTGGAGACTATAAATACTCTTTAATTTAGATACTCTTTATTAACCCATTAAGGAATTGTAATGATGTAAGATATTACCGGGGCAATGTTTTGTAAATACATTAATCACAAATTCAGCTTGTAAACTAAAAAAGCAAATTCCTGTTTAAAACTCGGCTATTTTCAGTGGCAGGTAAGACAGGAAATCCTCTGTCAGACGCAGAAACACACGTCAACTTGGTCAACGAACTCAACAAACAAGTGCAGTAAGTCAACTTTTGTCAAGATCGATATCAAATCAAAACCTTTAAGAAGTTGTGTAGAAAATGATTTACTAAAAACAGCTAAAATAGGTAAAATACCTATTGTTTTAATGAGGCAGCTGGTTTGTCATATAATGAGAGCCACAATGTCAACGAATGATTACAACAATAGTTATTCCTTATTTATGTGAGGCAATGATTCAAGGCATCGGAATTTTGGGGGTTCAAAAATATGGGAATTTCTTCCGTAAAATCCCCAAATTTCGCTCCTCATGAATATGTCTCGTAGGTAAGCAGGTCTCTCGTGGATATGCGCCCGTTTAGTAGTAGGTTTAATTAAGGCGGTTGCAAAATATTGACATTGCCCTACCAAGAATGAAAATATCCCAAATTTCTTGAGTATTGATTTCCTTCGGTCATGAATTTTCTCACGTTATTGTTATTTTCTCGGAAACTGAAAATATACGTCATAAACATAGCACCTACTGGTTCGGGGTAAAGAATTTCCGGTGTTACTAATTAATAAAGCTGTCAATCTGTGGAGAAATACCATGATTAATAGGCACTATGAAAGCAGAAAGCTTTAATGAAATAATAAACGTGACCTTTTGAAACGTGACCGGTTGGCATGAAATATAATTTGGACAACTGAATTGTTTTAATCTGATCTATTTAAGGATACGAACTGTATCTTACGGTTGAATATCATGAATTCGAACTGTAACCATTCAATAATCAGTTGCTGCGTTTATAATAGCAACCATAATTTAACAAAATCAGTTAAGCAGTCTTCCATGGACCACCGCAGAATTTGATTAAATCTCAACCCTTTTAAGCTGGCCAAACTGTGATAGCCGGGCTGCTCATGTCAAACCAAGACTCAGATCTACGGTTTTAATGTGTGCAATAATGATATTATCCTTACCGTTGGCACTTACGTTTATACTTACTTAGTACATAAGTAGATACAAATGATTTACATATAGAAATAGTTAAATAGATTTTAGTAAAGTTGTAAAATGAAGATATTGTTTTCTGCGATATCATTTAGAGGTCTCATAGCTTTACCTACTTACCTGACAACTTACGACTGAAATTGATTTTTTCAAATTCATTCTAAAGAAATGCAATTTTAAAGAAACTAAGAAGGAATCAGCACGATGCTCCGACTTCTATTTTTTCTAAGGATGCTAATAAATAATAATCCAAATGAAATGTTGATAATCTAAATTTGTAAATTAATTCTCTCAATTCTCAGGGACACCGTTACACGGGCCAAATCAGCAGAGGAAAAAGTCGCAGAACTGGAACAGGAACTTGCGACATCAAAGTGTAAGGGAATTTATGTTATACAATCAATTATGTAACAATACAATCAATTTTCTTTGTATTATTTACAGCAAATTGTAAACACTACAATACAAATGGATTAGAAAACTTTTGACCGTATCAAAAATTCCAATCAGATCAAAATTTATGAACAGTGAAATCAAAATGAACGCGCGCACAATTAATCTGAACGTGCATTTCCCCTTCTGCGCGCGCGTTGCCATGGGGCGTGACGTACAGGAAACATACACGATTTGCGACTTTATAAGTAAGACGAGAGTGAAAGAAGCTTCAATCTTTAGCAATCAAGTTCACGAATTCGACGAACATGGTAACCCACCAGTATGACGATCTTCAGAAAATTAGTGTTAACTACGAGAAGAATATAAATGATAACATTTAGAACAAAATAGAATCGTGGAATGGTTGCCAACTTTAAAGGTTTGCTAAGAACATACCACCTAATCCCCAAAGCTGTTTGTTTCGACACCTGATTTCTAATTTCTATGATAATTCACATTCATCTGTTACTTTTCTCGCGTTTGCAGTATTTTCGTTACCTACATGTTTTTATAGAAAGAAGGAATAATAAAGAATCGAAAATTTTGCTTCACTAAGTGGAAATGTTAATACTTGAAACGTTTTTTCTACTTTCCTACCTGCCTTTGTGGACATCTGTGCACCCGCGATAAACGTTGAATTTTTATTCAATAAACGTGATCGTTTCCTAGAATTCAAACTTACAAACATTTCGATTTCGTGACCTTTGCACCTTATTGTGCGATTATTGAGAAATCAGCGTAAGCTTCAACAATAGCAATCATCACATATAAGTCTCAAAAAATAACTGTAAATATGTTTTCAAAACTTATTTTCTTAGTTCGAAGGGAGATTGATGTTAGCAACTGCTCACATCAACTATGCAATCTAAATCGATTGAATACTTTATACAACATCAAAAACTCACAATCAGATCAAACGTTACGGAGCAAAGAAGTTATGAGCATTAAACAGAAATGAACGCGCGCAAAATTAATCTGCACGTGCACATTTCCTTTCCGCGCGCGCGTGTTGCCATTTGGCGTGAAGTACTGAAGTACAGAAAACGAACACAATGCCAAGATATCAGGGAACTTGCGATATATCAAAGTATGAGTGAATTTGGGGTGGCAAATCCATTAGACTATAAGAGCATCTACGCTACTGCCGGGCTCCTTCTGATAGAATCTGCTGATCAATAAATATATTGCTCCAATATGTCAATTTCATTCCTAGTACGCAGCTCGGCCACGAAATTTCTTTGATTATAACAGCTCAGGGATTGGCAAGGATAATGGAATCCCGGCACAAAGACAAAATGTTCTTGTCAGCTCCATCAATCTAACTATCGTATGTATGTATTATCTGACCCAGGAGCACGACCACAAGAGAAAGATAATCGGTTGTTGGAGATTAAAGTTACATGTTCTGAATTATAATCAGGGCCCAAGTTCGATTGCTCATTGCAATATTAAATATAATCAAAAGTAAATTATGAGCTTAGATAGTCAGTTTACACTGCGAGTAATTCTTGCTCACGAAGATTATCTAAATCTAACAAAACTGTTGCAGTTGCAGCTAGGAACAGAGTCGGTAACAAAATCATTAGAAGCACACTCCTTTTATTATAATAACTGCAAACAATATTATGATTTGATTTGACAATCAAATAACAAATAACAATACCGAGATGATTACTCGAATAATATGATTTAACTCGAAAGTAAGGGATGAATTTGTCAATTTATCACTTATTTGTCAATTAATTTATCAAATGGGGGTTGATTCTATGAAATCTTCATTTAAGATGGTGGTTTTAACAGTAACCGAACATCACCATATCTTAGCCATCACTCTAACCAGAACTTTTACCTAAAAACCCTAACTGAGATTTTATACATCTTCCATCATGATAGAAGTAGTCTACAAAGACTTCCGGCTCTTTGAGGTGTGCCGTGATTATTGGTTTCAACCTTTGTCTTCGAGCGTAGGGAATGTTCCAGAATGATCTTAAACCAAATGCGCTATATTTCATTTCTTCATTTTAAATCTAAGACACGTTCTAGACAGGACAGTTTGAGGAGCTATTACTCGAGCAATTACTCGAGAAACCCTGTCTAGAACGGGGTATTTCGCATGCTCGATCAATAGCTCAGGTAATAGTTGGAGGTATAACCCGGGCAATTGTGTACCTACACAACAAATTGCAAATTATCACAAGGTCTGTATAAAGAAGTGCATCTGCTGCTATTCTCTTATTACGTTCAGGAGTATAAATGAAGATGGGCTAGGTTGATTAAGCATTAAGTCTGCTTCATTGCGTCAAGGTTACACCCATGTACACCTTGCCACAGCACTGCTTCACCTATTGCAACCTACCTTCTTATCACTTCACTGACTTATAGTAACTTGCAGCATGGCACTTATCTCAAACTTAAAGCGGGTTTCAAAAGATTTAATACATTTCAAAGGAGATTGTAACGGTACAAGCTGGTCTCCCACTAAAATCTGCCGTTGATTTCTTTGCAAGCTATTTCTAAAGTAAAGAGGGGGAAGTGCCTCAATATGAGGAATAATTATCATATTCTTGAATATTATCATATTCTTGAATACTAATATATCGATAATTCAACCGGCAAACTCAGCAACTAAGTAATTAGTATACTACAAAACTGAATACTGTTTATAATTCATCTGTTCTCTTCGTTCCCAAATAATCTTTAAATAAAATCATTCAATCAAAGCAGTAACGCACTGCACTGTGTAACTCACTACCTAAACTATCTAGTATCAGAGTATCTAGTTAAAACTAAGAAGTAAAATGTATTTAATTCTCTGCAATTAATTTAATCAAGTTTCGCTCCTTAAATCACGATCCAAGAAACTCAGTCACTCCATAGTAGCATTCTACGAAATTGGAAAATGCTAATGAACGTGCTTAAAATTTTGGATATTAATAGATATCCACCCCCTCAAATGTCTGACAAACTCATAAATGTCTGATAAACTCGTAAACCACTCCCCAGACAAGATATTAACCCCTTACCCATTCCCCAACTTCGTGATCTCTGATTATTTAACTGTGACCTATCTTTCTTCGGAAATGAACCCCTCATTAACCCCTCTCCTCTTCCAGGTAATATAAACTCATCCCTCTCCACTCCCTAACTCTATCTCTCCCAGGTAAGATATAAACCCCTCCCCTCTCCCAGGTAAGATATTAACCCCTCCCCACTCCCAGGTAAGATATTAACCCCTCCCCTCTCCCAGGTAAGATATTAATCCCTCCCTCTCCCAGGTAAGATATTAACCCCTCCCCTCTCCCGGGTAAGATATTAACCCCTCCCCTCTCCCAGGTAAGATATTAACCCCTCCCCTCTCCCAGGTAAGATATTAATCCCTCCCTCTCCCAGGTAAGATATTAACCCCCCTCTCCCAGGTAAGATATTAACCCCTCCCCTCTCCCAGGTAAAGATAACCCCTCCCCTCTCCCAGGTAAGATATTAATCCCTCCCTCTCCCAGGTAAGATATTAACCCTCCCCTCTACCGGGTAAGATATTAACCCCTCCCTCTCCCAGGTAAGATATTAACCCCTCCCTCTCCCAGGTAAGATATTCATCCCTCCCTCTCCCAGGTAAGATATTCACCCATCCCTCTCCCAGGTAAGATATTAACCCCTCCCTCTCCCAGGTAAGATATTAACCCCTCCCCTCTCCCAGGTAAGATGTTAACCCCTCCCTCTCCCAGGTAAGATATTCATCCCTCCCTCTCCCAGATAAGATATTCATCCCTCCCTCTCCCAGGTAAGATATTAACCCCTCCCCTCTCCCAGGTAAGATATTAACCCCTCCCCTCTCCCAGGTAAGATATTAACCCCTCCCCTCTCCCAGGTAAGATATTAATCCCTCCCCTCTCCCAGGTAAGATATTAACCCCTCCCCTCTCCCAGGTAAGATATTAACCCCTCCCTCTCCCAGGTAAGATATTAACCCCTCCCCTCTCCCAGGTAAGATATCAACCCCTCCCCTCTCCCAGGTAAGATATTAACCCCTCCCTCTCCCAGGTAAGATCATTGATCTGGAGAAGGAGTTGGAGGAAGAGAAGTCCAAAGCTCCTGCGACTCCCGCCTCCACTGCCTCCAAACCAGCCAGCAGGATTCAGAAGAAACCGCAGCGAAAACATGAGAGCTTTTAGTTATAACTACCCAATCAGCACCCAGTACCTTGATGGTCCTGTTTGCTGATTGGTTGGACTGCAATTTCACAAATCCATGGGGGCCGATGATGTCTTAACTGGGCTAAATAGCCGTAGAATGAGAGGCCTAAAACAGCGCTGGCTCCCATTTCATTTTCTGAACGCTGAATTCACTCAATCGTCTGAAGTAAATACCCCCCCCATCAATAAGACGTTTCGAATCATGCACTTAAAAGTATAACCGTTAAGCCAATAAACCATCAGCATTTTATGCTCTGAGGTGTCAAGCAGTTGCACAATGCACATTGCCCCAGAAACTTTTACAATTTACTGACTATTAAAACCCCCTTCAAAATGATAAGTTTCTATTAAATGTTGAGGAAGTCATATAGTTCGGGTGGTCCCTAAAATGTCTTTCATTTTGGATGCACCACCACTGTCTTACTATAGCGGCTTGAACTCTTGAAATATCAAGATAAATTACAAGGGATTATACGCAATGAAAGGCTTTAGTTTATTGAATCAGACATTGGCTTCCATGCCCTGAGCATAGTTGCCGAACCGCCCTTCTTTCGGCAGGGCGCCCTGCTTTGCCCTGCTTTACGCCCTGCCGAACGATGTCAACCCTGCTTTAGAAGGGCATTTTTGAAAAGGTACCTGACCAGAAAAGGTACCAATTTATATAAATTTGATTGAAATTCTGTCCAAAAATCCCATAAAAAATCCTATAAAAAATCCTATAGAAATCCTAAAAAAATCCTATAAAAAATGAACTTATCGCCAACAACCACAAACACTTTAGTTGGTAGAACAACTAACTGTTTGAAGTGAAGGTGAATATTTGAGATGTATATGGTCAGTCCTAGGCAGAAAAAATTCCCAGCTATATTATTTTTGCTAATGTAAGTCAGGTCTTCTCGATTTTGCTGTAAAATAAGAAAGTCAAGCCTTAGATGACTAAGTTTGAAGTATGAATGATACATAGTTTTCCTTTTATTTGTGCATAGTCAACTGTGTAATTTGGATGGTTTAGTATCACATAATAAATAGTGCCCATTCAACAATGTAAACTAGAAAAATTGGTATCAAAAATTAACTCATTTCACTGTTCACAAAATATATCTATTCCAAAAGTAACACTAGAGAGCTAGAGCAAATGATTTGTTAAAAATGATATGAAAATGAGAGAAAGGTACTGTACCCATCCCACAAATTCCACTCAAGGAAATGATTGTTTTCAAAAAGGGATCTATCAAACAAGTTACACTAGTGAAAATCACTGTTTTCAAAGAGGTACCTATTTCACAATAGTTACTCCAGAGAAAGTGATTGTTTTCAAAAATGTACCTATTTCATAAGTTGCATTGCAGTAGAGAAAATGTTTGTTTCAAAAAAGGTACCCATTTTATAAGTTATACAAGAGAAGATGATGTTTCAAAAAAGTACCTATTTCATGTACATTTCAGTAGTGGAAATCTTTGTGTTCAAAGAGGTACCTATTTTACAAGCTACTCTAGAGTAATCATTGTTTTTAAAAAGGTACCTATTTCATGACATACCTTCATGGAGAAAGGTACCCATTTGACAAGTTTCAATAGAAAAAATTATGGTTATTGAAATATACCTATTTCATTACTTGTAACATAGTAACAAGTTACACTAGTGAAAATCACTGTTTTCAAAGAGGTACCTATTTCACAATAGTTACTCCAGAGAAAGTGATTGTTTTCAAAAATGTACCTATTTCATAAGTTGCATTGCAGTAGAGAAAATGTTTGTTTCAAAAAAGGTACCCATTTTACAAGTTATACAAGAGAAGATGATGTTTCAAAAAGGTACCTATTTCATGTACATTTCAGTAGTGGAAATCTTTGTGTTCAAAGAGGTACCTATTTTACAAGCTACTCTAGAGTAATCATTGTTTTTAAAAAGGTACCTATTTCATGACATACCTTCATGGAGAAAGGTACCCATTTGACAAGTTTCAATAGAAAAAATTATTGTTATTGAAAAGGTACCTATTTCATTACTAGTAACTTAGTAACCCATAGAGAGATTTTTTCAAAAAGGTACCTATTTCAGTATTTCACAATTTACACGAAAGAAAATGGTTGTTTTCAATAAGGTACCCATTTCACAAGTTTCATAAGAGAAAATTGATGTTTTCATAATTACTCTAGTAGCAGGGTGTAGTTGAGTGTGCACTTCGTTGGCCACAAAGTTTCTCGGTTCAGGGTCGTTTATTATGTTATTCTGCACCAGAATCACCTAGGTACGCAATTTGTATCGCTACTATGGACCCTGTGGGGCCATTCTTGTAATCCCCCTCAGGCGGGTATAGTGAAAATTCATATCTCGGTCCAGGAAGGTCGTAGAGACTTCATTTTTAGCTCAAACGAATCGCAATGGCCATGTTTTTATGCAATTTTTAACGCAAATAAGCCTTAAAATGCCCAGGAAAAAAGTTATGGACCAAAAACTGGTTTTTCAGTGTATCGCTAGCAAATTACACATGTTGATTTGATATCTCAGTCCAGGAAGGTCGTAGAGACTTCATTTTGAGCTCAAACGAATTGCAATGGCCATGTTTTTATGCAATTTTTAACGCGAATAAGCCTTAAAATGCCCAGGAAAAAAGTTATGGACCAAAAACTGGGTTTTCAGTGTATTGCTAGCAATTATTACACGTCATGTTTATTTGATATCTCGGTCCAGGAAGGTTGTAGAGACTTCGTTTTGAGCTCAATAAAATCGCAATGACCATGTTTTTATACAATTTTCAATGTAAATATGCCTTAAAGTGCTCAGAATAATAGTTATGGACCACTTTTTGATCCATAACTATTATTCTGAGCACAACCCTATATAATGCTGCATACGAATGGGATTTTGCATCTCAGTTCAAGAAATACCTCCAGACTCTATGATCTTTTAACCTAAACACAGGGTGCTTTAATGTTAATAAAGCAAAATTTCAAGCCAGATTCACTCAGGTATTGTATGCAATTTTATTGTTGTTCAGATACCTGTTAATCTATTTTCTTAATTGCCCTTTGCTGCTTACTGCATAGTGAAAATTTGCATCTTGGTCAAGAAGATCATAGATACTTGGTCTTATTAAGCTTGAAAATCTGAAATGGCCATGCTATTCATATTCAATTTGTTATAACCTTAGAAGGACTCAGGGAAATGTTATTAAGTACTCATGATATTTACTTTCAATTCGGACCATGTGCTTTGATCAACCTGTGTGATGGAGGATTCTTGTAAATTGTTTCAGGAGCACATGAGACTTCGTTTCTTGTACAACCGAGGATATTTTAGGCAATTCTGAACCCAAATCACCTAGGTAGCTAGATAAATCCTGCACTGTGTCCTTTTTTCTTAGTAGCCCTTTGGCATTTCTTTATTACAGGAATAAATAAAATTCATATCTTGGACCAGTAAGATCCAAGGTAGTACAGAAGTAAACATTTACCTCATCGAGAACTAGCAATAAAAACGTAGCTAGGAGATCCTAGAAGCAAGAAGGTACTTCCTTGGTAGGATCCCCAAGCTGGTTTTCTTGCTAGCGCTTCTAGGAATTTAGTTGACTTCGTTTCTTGCACTTCAGAAGATTTTTAGGCAATTCTCAATCAGAATGAGCTAGGATCTCCTAGCTACGGTTTTATTGCTAGTTCTCGAAAGTTAAACCTAGAAAGTTGAAATTCATGAATAATCTGAACTTTTGAAGGACGAAGTGACAAACTAGCTAGAAGAAACTAGCTAGGAGGCCTTAGCTAGAAAGTTCCTTGATGGGTACAGTATATGAGACAAAAATTTACTTCTGTACTACCTTGGATCATACTGGTCCAAGATATGAATTTTATCTATTCCTGTAACAATAATTCCTGTTACTTAAGCTCTTAAGAAATGCCAAAGGGCAACTAAGAAAAAAAGGACACAGTGCAGGATTTATCTAGCTACCTAGGTGATTTGGGTTCAGAATTGCCTAAAATATCCTCAGTAGTACAAGAAACGAAGTCTCATGTGCACCTGAAACAATTTACAAGAATCCTCCATCACACAGGTTGATCAAAGCACATGGTCCAAATTAAAAGTAAATATCATGAGTACTTAATAACATTTCCCTGAGTCCTTCTATGTATAACATACTTACTAATGTTACCTATAACTCTATAACAAATTGAATATGAATAGCATGGCCATTTCAGATTTTCAAGCTTAAGACCAAGTCTCTTTGATCTTCTTGAAACAAGATGCAAATTTTCACTATGCAGTAAGCAACAAAGGGCAATTAAGAAAATAGATTAACAGGGATCTGAACAACAATAAAATTGCATACAGTACCTGAGTGAATCTGGCTTAGAATTTTGCTTTATAAACATTAAACCACCCTGTGTTTAGGTTAAAAGATAGAGTCTGGAGGTATTTCTTGAACTGAGATGCAAAATCCCCATTCGTATGCAGCATTATATAGGGTTGCACTACACTGAATAACCACTTTTTGGTCCATAACTATTTTTCTGAGCACTATACGGCATATTTACATTGAAAATTGTAAAGAAACATGGTCATTGCGATTTGTTTGAGCTCAAAACGAAGTCTCTACGACCTTCCTAGACCAAGATATCAAATCAACATGTGTAATTTGCTAGCAATACACTGAAAACCCAGTTTTTGGTCCATAACTTTTTTCCTGGGCATTTTAAGGCTTATTCGCGTTAAAAATTGCATAAAAACATGGCCATTGCGATTCGTTTGAGCTAAAAATGAAGTCTCTACGACCTTCCTGGACCGAGATATGAATTTTCACTATAAGCGCCTGAGGGGGATTACAAGAATGGCCCCACAGGGTCCATAGTAGCGATACAAATTGTGTACCTAGGTGATTCTGGTGCAGAATAACATGATAAACGACCCTGAACCGAGAAACTTTGTGGCCAACGAAGTGCACACTCAACTACACCCTGCTACTAGAGTAATAAACTCAATAAGATATTCTCAGTATATCCCAGTAGGCAAAAATAATCTAAGCACGTGGATGCTAATGATAGTCGACCAGAGAACACTGCTCAGAGACACTTTAGTAATAACGTAGTAAACTGCCTCATTCTTGAGCCTGAACAAAACACACTTTTTCGATTGCAAAAAGGACCTTAAGGACAGGAGCTTTACCTGCAGGAATATACAAAAAACAAACCAAAAAATAGAAACAAACCAAAAAAGGGTTATTCACTCTGTTCGCCCAATAATGAGGAACATGACACAGGACATTCTTTCCCATTACTTGTCCTAGAATTAAAGAAGAATGGGAGGAGAAGATTTGGTTGCTTCATCGCCTCAAAAAGAAGCAAACCGTATGTATTCGGCTCAAGTTGAACAGACAGATAACTGCTTGAGCTGGGGCCATTGGGGTCTATTACCCAATTGGAGAATATAGATAAGCGAACAATACTCTGTATAGATATCTGTCCTCTACTATATAGATTATTAGTTATGCCAACATATCAGCCAAACCGCGACCGTTGCCTCTCAGACTATGAGGGGCCATGTCGTATGGCACAGCGCCTCCGCGGAAGCGCATTTTACCTACCTACCTACCTACCCCACAGGGTCCATAGTAGCGATACAAATTGTGTACCTAGGTGATTCTGGTGCAGAATAACATGATAAACGACCCTGAACCGAGAAACTTTGTGGCCAACGAAGTGCACACTCAACTACACCCTGCTACTAGAGTAAATGGTACTAACTCCACAAGTTCCACTTGAAAATCATTGTTTTCAAAAAAGGTACCTATTTTACAAGTTAAATTACAGAAAATGATTTTTCAAAAAGGTACCCAAAAAGGTAACTCCATAAGTGTCACTAGATAAAATCATAATTGTTTACGAAAAGGTACCTTATTCACAGCGTACACTATCATAGTGTAACTTTTCTACATAGTCTACATGGTATATTGTAGAAAATGTTCGTTTTCATAAAGGTACCCATTTCACAAGTTTCACTCGAGGAAATTATTGTTGTCGAAAAGGTACCTATTTCACAAGTTTCACTAAAAGTTTAGAGGAAAGAAAAATTTCAAAAAAGTACACCTTTTTACAGGTTACTCTTGAGAAAATGGTTGTTTTCAGAAAGGTACATGTTTCACAAGTTCCGCTAGATAAAATTATTGTTTTCAACTTTTCAAAAGTTACACAAGAGAAAATGATTGTTTCTAAGAAGGTACCCATTTCACAAGTTGCACTACAGAAATATGAATGCTTTCAAAGGGTACCTATTTCATAGGTTACTGTAAAGGAAAGGCAAAGGATTCTTAAGTTTAGTAAAAGACAAAATTAGTAAAAGACAAAATTAATATTTGCAACATTTATAAATCAAAGAGGTACCTATTGTTCAGGTTAGGCACCTGCATCGTTACGCGTCGATCAAATGAACTGATCAAATGAAATTGGCACACAATCGTGTGCGCTTGCTTTTTTGAACGGATGTCTTCATAAAAGTGTATTTTGCGCGTTTTTCATTTGATCAATCCATTTGATCGACGCGGAACGATAAATCCACCTTACTCTAGAGAAAATCCAGTTTGTTTACTTGTTTTCGAAAAGGTACCTATCTTACACTCCTACAATAGTGACTCTAGAGAAAGTGATTGTTTTTAAAAGTGTACCTATTTAATAAGTTGCACTGCAGTGGAGAAAATGTTTTTTTCAAAAAGGTACCCATAATTTATAAGTTGCAACGGAGGAGATGATGATTCAAAATGTACTTATTTCATGTACATTTCACGAGTGGAAATCTTTGTGTTCAAAGAGGTACCTATTTTACAAGCTACTCTAGACAAATCATTGTTTTTAAAAAGGTGCCTATTTCATCAGTTGTACTAGAAAAAGTGCCCATTTCAAAAGTTCCTCTAAGAGTTTAGAGGGGAGAATAATAAAAAGGTACACCTTTTCTACTGGTTACTTGTGAAGAAATGGCTGTTTTCAAAAAGGTACTGTATGTTTCACAAGTTCCACTATAAAAAATCATTGTTTTCAAAAAGGCAAATAGACACCCATTTCACAGGCTAATCCAGAAGAAATGACTATTTTCAAAAAGGAACCCATTCCATTGGTTACCCCAGTGAAATTGCTGATTTCAAAAGTTACCCATTTCACAAGTTAATTGGAATTTTTTTTTGTGTGGTGTGATTTGTAAGGCGCCCGTAATGTTCGTCAGTTGATCGATTGGAATTGGTCGATCGATCAACTCCATTTGAACGAACGATGTGTTTCACTGGTCCCTATTGACGTGAATCGTGTTTAAATGAGCAATATTTTACTATTTTGTTGTTTTCCTACTAGCTCAAAGATTTTCTATTAAAACATATCAGTCGATTAAATGAAGTTGATCGATCAACCAATTTCACTCGATCGACCAATGAACGTTACGGGTGCCTAAAAATTGTGGAGAAGAATAATATTACTGCGCTTACCTAATTACTTTGTTTTCCTCTTCCTCAAATGATACAATATTTGTCAAAATTAGAGTATTAAAAATTATACAATCAACTATAAGTAGAACAAACTGCCACTATACACTACAAATATGCATATTTTGACTGATTGATTTCTGCTTAATTAATCAATTGTTTTTGGCAAGTTGAGAAGTGGCCAAAAAACCCCAAGGCCCTAATCACCTCAAACTCTCAAACATGTGCAAACTGCATTTGAGGTGCTTTTTATGTGTGTTTTGTTAAGGAATCCTACATGGTCATGTACACGCCAGTTTTATGATAGATAATAATAAACTGAATGTATTGTTTTAGAAATGCTGGATTAAATGGAAATGATTTGACTCAATTTTATGTACCTATAAGCTATTATATAGGTTTAATGCATTGTTTTCTGACTATTGGTCACCATGCTGCTATAGTTGCATCAAGGATGTTTATTGTCATAGGTTACATAATCTTACTACTTATAATTCTTCCTCATATATTGATAAATAAATATATATCTGTCTGTCCGGTCTTCCTTATATATACCCACAGACCTCTCTGACACCACTCAGTACCCAATCAAGCATACCGATGATAGGAATACTCATACGAAAGTAAACAAAGTTTTGACACCACCAGGTACATAGACATCACTTAGAGGAGTAGGCACACTACAGTAAGAACTACAGTACTACATTGTACTGTACGAAATACGAATTGCTGAAGCGAAAAATTGGTGAACGGTGGCCGGAGGCCACGGGCCCTACTAGTATAAGATAATGTACCTTTTCTGTAAATTTCACAATACTATGTATATTACATACTATGATACTATGTATATTTCATACAAAAAAGGTACATTTCAGATCCCTCAACACTCAAGTATACTTGATGGATCTGAAATGTGCCAGTTATGTCATCTTTGCAACATTGCTTGGTTACATCACATGACCAGCACATCTTTAATCTGCTGAGTATTGATATAATCCTTAGCGAAATTTATTCATAATCCTCATTCATGGTTTAGTGCATGCAATAAGAATTTAATTATGGCATCAGAACAATCTGGATATATGGATATTAGTTCTAAAACACTATTAGCTAAGAATTACTATTCAATGATCAAAAAAATAAATTGCCTCTCTGGGAAAAAACCATCATGCAGAACCCTACACCTCCTCCTCAATCACCAGATTACTCATGGAGAAATCTCATTGGGTATGGTCAAAAAAGTCTTCAAAAAAGATAAAAACAATGCCATTCCATCGTTAAAAATGTGCTATGCAATGAGGATGGGATTGAATGATCCAAGGGAAAATCTTATCATAAACAAAGTTAAGCAAGCTATTTGTTGTAGGAAAAATCAATCTGTAACTTCAGTATCCAGACCAATCTGTAACTTCAGTATCTTATACCTTGATTATACCTTGATTTTGCAACGATTTTTGTGCTCTCTTATCTATAGCTGATAACGTGTACATAACTGCTACCCAGCGCTGCATTACTGTGTGCACATTCTAGCGTGTATAGTAAATACCATACAGTGTATACGTCATCATGGTCAATGTGGGTAAAAGTCGTCAGCAAAATGACAGTGAAATGGTTAAGATTATCATAGGTAAACTGATAGACAAGGCTGACATATCTGTAAGACCTATCATTTCTTGCTTTGACAGTTTTCAAGCTCGTACGGTTAATATTCAGAGACTCAGTCAATTTACGGTAGTATTGCTCGAAAGCTGCGCTGAGTTCCTTGGATTCTCTCTTTCTGATAACAACGGGTATAAACTGTTCACGAAAACATCTCTTGTGAACCGCATCTATCTCGGTTTGATGGCGCTAATGCCAGCCAAGTGCGGTGAGTGCGGTGAGAACTACGTCAATGAGTATGATCCTGACACTCCGCCGTTCTTTCATTGTTTCAGGTGCTTTAAAGGGGCTCATTCGTGTGAACGGAACAGAGTACTGCATCAGACGTTGTCTGCTTTGGACACACCCTCTGGTTTCGTGTGGCTCTGTGACACGTGTCATGTGTTTGTGGACCCCATTGAGCCCAGGAAACAAAGATCACGCCACACTTCAGGGACGTTCTCTTCTGTTGAGAATCAGTCTGTCAGCAGTGCGTCTGATATCTCAAACGTCGCCCTCTCAGGGGTACTTTCGTCTACTCAAGCTCAACAGCCTGAGGAACCCACTCCTAACCTACCCCAGTCAGGTACAGCACCGGATGAGACAGCTGCTCCAGTCTGCCAGAGATTCTTGAACTGGAACTGTCCTCACGGAATCAGTGGCAAGAAGCAGATTAACGGACAGAGTTGTCCACATACTCATCCCAGGGTCTGCTTTCAGTTCAGAAATGCTGGATCTACTGGGAGGAACGGGTGCAAGAAGGGTGGAAACTGTGCCTTCTTCCACCCAGATATCTGTAACGCTGTGGTGCAGAATGGGAGATGCACCAAGAGAAACTGTTCGAAGTTTCACACCCGGTCTTCTAGGCGAGGAAATGAAGATGGAACTCATCCAGAACCACGCCCTCGTAACGACAGACAGGAGAACACAGGGCAGGTGAGAAACAGTAACAGAAACACCAGCTCGAGTGATTTTTTAGAGTTACGAAACCTGGTCGCAGGGATGGCGACCAAGTTAGAATCGCTCGAGAAGAAAGTGGACCAGGGTGCGTCAGTGTTAGGGTGTCAGACAGTGCCACGCCCAGCTGCAGCTCCACTTCATCCTCAACATCATCCCCAGATGATGGGCCCCCAACATCACCCCCAGATGATGGGCCCTATGATATAATATATATGATATAATATGATATAATATGATATAATATGATATAATATGATATAATATGATATGATATGATATGATATGATATGATATAATATAATATATATATATGATATAATATGATATAATATGATATAATATGATATAACATGATATAACATGATATAATATGATATAATCAAGGATATATATATGTGATTTGACCCCTATTATAACTTTCCCGATGACGACGTCCCCTGATCAGAATTCTCACATCATGCAAAGACTACCTATCTATCCGGATAATGTAGAGTACAAAACTCCCAAAGGACATGTTATTGAAGTTACGGACACTGCTAAAGATTTGGGGGTCCTTGTCTCAAGTGATAGATCATGGTCGCACCATATTGAACAAACTGTTCAAGGAGCTAGGAAAATGTCCTCTTGGGTTCTTAGCACCTTCTGTGACCGATCTCCCCTCGTCATGCTCACTCTCTACAAGTCAATGGTCCGCTCCATGTTTGAATACTGCTGCCCTGTTTGGAACCCTTCCAAGATAGCTGACATCCAGAAATTAGAGAACGTCCGACGCTGCTTTGTCCGAAAGGTAACTGGACTTAAAGATTTGAGTTACTGGGACCGCCTCAAGAAGCTGAAACTTATGTCACTTCAACGCCGGAGGGAAAGATACTGCATCATACAAGTTTGGAAGATAATCCACAACCATGCTCCAAATGATGTCGAGATGCAGTTTAAGCACCATCCTCGGCTTGGGATCAAGGCACTCCTCCCACAGATTAACACCAAAGCCCAGCTATCTGTGCGTAGTGACTACGACTGTTCGTTTGGTGTAAGAGCAGCTCAGCTTTGGAATATCTTGCCACCTGATGTCTCCCAACTGAATCTTCTTGAAAGCTTCAAGATCGGTTTGGGCATGTTCCTTGAGCAGTTCCTCGTCTCAAGCGATAGATCATGGTCGCCCCATATTGAACAAACTGTTCAAGGAGCTAGGAAAATGTCCGGGTTCTTAGCACCTTCTGTGACCGATCTCCCCTCGTCATGCTCACTCTCTACAATTCAATGGTCCGCTCCATGTTTGAATACTGCTGCCCTGTTTGGAACCCTTCCAAGATAGCTGACATCCAGAAATTAGAGAACGTCCAACGCTGCTTTGTCCGAAAGGTAATTGGACTCAAAGATTTGAGTTACTGGGACCGCCTCAAGGAGCTGAAACTTATGTCACTTCAACGCCGGAGGGAAAGATACTGCATCATACAAGTTTGGAAGATAATCCACAACCATGCTCCAAATGATGTCGAGATGCAGTTTAAGCACCATCCTCGGCTTGGGATCAAGGCACTCATCCCACAGATTAACACCAAAGCCCAGCTATCTGTGCGTAGTGACTACGACAGTACGTTTGGTGTAAGAGCAGCTCAGCTTTGGAATATCTTGCCACCTGATGTCTCCCAACTGAATCTTCTTGAAAGCTTCAAGATCGGTTTGGGCATGTTCCTGGATACACCTCCTGTTCCGGGGTTCACAGCTGTGAACAACAACTCATTGCTGAGCTGGAAGGAGACGCGCACGACGCAGATGTCCTGAGCACGCCCAGTCAAACTCACCAAAACGTACGTACGTGCCTTGGAGTCAGAGATAACTAGCCACACAGAGTTATCCCCGTTTCGCTCGCCGTACTCCGCTATTTTCCCTTGGCTGCGGCGACCACACACACCCCGACACCAGTGTGTGGCATGTCAACAAGGGTTAGGCGGAGTGCAGGTACTGTCATTACCTGTAGGTTGGCGTTAGCTCCGAACACTTCCATAACAGCTAGGAAGTGTTTTAAAAATGGAGGCGGTCCGCAGCACTCTGTATTTATTTTGTATTACTCGTCATAATAATCGAACATTACAGGAAGCCAGATTGAAGCCGAGGGGACGTGGACATAGTGAGATAGTGGACAAAGTTGCAGCTCCTTAGAAAATGCGGACAGGCTGCAGAGTGGTGAGTACTCAATATGAAATGAGTAGTTAGATAGTTTGGAATAGGGGAAAAAGTTTTTGCGATCGAATGATCATTACCGGTAGGCTGACATTAGCTCCGAACACATCCTGGCAACATTTGGAAATTTTCTTAAAATTGAGACGGACCAAAACACTGTGTATTGTTTAACTTAATTGTATCCTTTCCATGATGGCCAAATCTTTCAGGAACTGTCACCAGATAGAAACGGGGACGGGGACACTCAGATACTGCTGAATCTGAAACTTGAATGGTGAGTCAACTGCTACGACCCTATGCATGTTGTTAGAATAAGGTAAATAAAATGGGGACTCTCATACATGTCTCATCATGGTGAGTACAAAATGTCATGATAGCGTCAAACATTCGATGTCTATTACGACAGTACCTATGCATGTTGTTAGGAATAGGGTAAACGTTATATTATTCATGGTCTCATGGCCATGTCTCATGCCAATCTCATGTCATGTCTGTCAAAACATGGCATGTCTCAAGATTGATGTTACATGCCATGTCTCATCATGTCTTATGCCATGTCTCATGGCATGTCTCATGGCATGTCTCATGTCATGCCTCATGTAATGTCTCATGGCACGTCTCATGCCATGTCTCATGTCATGTCTCATGGCATGTCTCATGTCTTGTCTCATGGCATGTCTCATGTCTTGTCTCATGGCATGTCTCATGGCATGTCTCATGGCATGTCTCATGGCATGTCTCATGGCATGTCTCATGGCATGTCTCATGGCATGTCTCATGACATGTCTCATGGCATGTCTCATGGCATGTCTCATGACATGTCTCATGGCATGTTTCATGGCATGTCTCATGGCATGTCTCATGTCATGTCTCATGTCATGTCTCATGTCATGTCTCATGTCATGTCTCATGTCATGTCTCATGTCATGTCTCATGTCATTTCTCATGTCATTTCTCATGTCATTTCTCATGTCATGTCTCATGTCATTTCTCATGTCATGTCTCATGTACCATGTATGAAGTCTCATGTCTCATGTCATAGCTAACATCCGCAATTTATGTGACAGATTATTACTCTCAGATTGTTGCGTTGCTGTCAACTTTGGGAGAAGCTCTACTGATTGAACATAGATGCAGGTTTTGTCACAACTTGATTTGACTTTTCCTTCTCCTCTGATTCCCACTACTACTCTACGGGATGGAACGGTCTGATTTAATTTAAGTTTTAGTTATAATTGCCTGGAAGGAACTGTATTTAAAAATGTGGAAACTGTCAAAATTTGGTGCATGTTGTTATTTTAAAGACAAATATCTCTAGAATTGAATGATTAAAATTTATTGATTGCTTTTATAACTTAGTCGATATCCTCTGGTAAATTTTTATTTCTAAGAATTATTATGTATCATAATTATAGTACAAAAACAGTTTAGTTACGTTAGCAAAACTAGGGCCGTATTCCTACTGAGAATTTAATATATTTATGTGACCATGACTTGGTTTTTTCGATGTATATTTCAGTTTTAGCATGACTAATTGGTATTTTTTAGACTTATTCCATAGAAGTTATTATTTCAGTGGAACGTTATCAAATTTGATCTTATTGTAAACAAAAGTTTCGTGTTTGCATATTGACGACTTTGTATATTTCATGTCAAAAATCAAAACATCGATTTAAATTTTTTAGAAATGATGTGATCTTATTTTTCATTGAATGGTTAAAGCTAAATTAGTTATCATCAATAGTGTCCTCAATTGATAAGTGTATTAAGTGCAATCAGTATGTATGATTGTATGCGCGCACATCGAAAAATGCACGCGCATCGAAAAATGCGAGCGCATCAAAAAGGTGTGCGCGCCTCAAAAAGGTGTGTGGGTGTATCAAAAATGATGCGCGCGCATCAAAAAATGATCGCAGGCATCAAGAGGGTGTGCGCGCGCATCGAGAGGGTGTGCGCGCGCATCGAGAGGGTGTGCGCGCGCATCGAGAGGGTGTGCGCGCGCAATATCAAGAGGGTGTGCGCGCGCATCAAAAAGTTGCGCGCGCATCAAAAAGATATGCGTGCGCGTCAAAAAGATATGCGTGCGCGTCAAAAAGATGGGCGGGCGCGTCAAAAAGATGTGCGCGCATCAAAAAGATGTGCGCGCGCATCAAAAAGATGTGCGCGTGCATCAAAAAGATGTGCGCGCGCATCAAAAAGATGTGCGCGCGCATCAAAAAGATGTGCGTGCGCATCAAAAAGATGCGCGCGCGCATCAAAAAGATGTGCGCGGGCATCAAAAAGATGTGCGCGTGAATCAAAAAGATGTTCGTGCGCATCAAAAAGATGTGCGTAAGCATCAAAAAGATGTGCGCGCATCAAAAATATCTGTGCGCGCATCAAAAAGATGTGCGCGCGCATCAAAAGGATGTGCGCGTGCATCAAAAAGATGTGCGCGCGCATCAAAAAGATGTGCGCGCGCATCAAAAATGTGCGCGCGCATCAAAAGATGTGGGCGCATCAAAAATATGTGCGCGCGCATCAAAAAGATGTGCGTGCGCATCAAAAAGATGTGCGCGCGCATCAAAAAGATGTGCGCGTGCATGAAAAAGATGCACGCGAGCATCAAGAAGATGTGCGCGCGCATCAAAAGGATGTGCGCGCGCGTCAAAAAGATGCGCGCGCGCATTAAAAGGATGTGCGCGCGCATCAAAAGGATGTGCGCGCGCATCAAAAGGATGTGCGCGCGCATCAAAAGGATGTGCGCGCGCATCAAAAAGATGTGCGCGCGCATCAAAAAGATGTGCGCGCGCATCAAAAAGATGTGCGCGCGCATCAAAAAGATGTGCGCGCGCATCAAAAAGATGTGCGCGCGCATCAAAAAGATGTGCGCGCGCATCAAAAAAATGTGCGCAAGCATCAAAAAGATATGCGCGCGCATCAAAAAGATGTGCGCGCATCAGAAAGATGTTCGTGCTCATCAAAAAATGCTTGCTCGTCAAAAAGACGTGCGCGCGCACCAAAAAGATGAGTTGCAAAAGGCTCCGTATTCCTAAGCCCGCATAAGTGTGTGTAAGCGCCGCGCAATGCGAACAGGGATATATGTGTTTAGCAAGGCTCCGTAACATGGAGTTATCACCGGGCAACGCTTGCCCTAATTTAACCAGGGCCCGGCCCAAGTTTGCGATCGCGCACTAATGACAAAGCAAAGCGTTGCTAAACACTTATACCCCTGTTTGTTCCTAAGCCCGCATAGGTGTGTGTACGCGCCGCGCGCTTCCCTACGGGAAGCGCGCCGCGCGAGCCACACAGGGATATACGTGTTTAGCAACCCTGTTTGCGTTGCGCGGCGCGCTTCCTCACTTCCTCAGCGAACAGGAAGCGCGCGGCGCGTACACACACCTATGCGGGCTTAGGAAAGCGAAGCGAAAGCGAGCGGCGCTGAGCCGCACCTTTGTCATTTGTTGTATGGCCCGCCCAGCTGACGCCAGAGGTCTGCCTTCCTAAGCCACGCGGTGTGTGCCGCGCCTTTGTCGTACGACACCTGTGCTGGGGAAGCGCGCCGCGCGAGCCACACAGGGATATACGTGTTTAGCAAGAGGTTGCCCTAACCAGGGCTATGGTTACGCGCACGGATCTGTCAATTGTTTGTCAAACCTTCGGCGAAGGGGTCAGACAACGTCTGACAATCAATTGCTAAACACTTATACCCCTGTACGGCGCGAACACACACCTATGCGGGCTTAGGAAGTCTGTAAACGGCTTGTTGGACGATGTCTGACCCGCTGACGCAAGCCACGCATTGCTCGGAAGGGTCTTTAAACGATAGAAAATCATAATTTCCCGACCAAAAGAACTTATTCCAATCGAATATTAACTGAACTGCATGCGGAGTAAAAATTACAACACAGCATTGGCCTATTCTCATTAGAATATTAACTGAATTGCATGCGGAGTAAATTTACGGACCAAAATTCACTTATTCTCAATCGAACACTAACTTAATTGTATGCAGAGTGAAAGTTACTGTCCCAAAATCACTTATTCTCAATCTGATATTAACTGAATTGCATGCGGAGTAAAACTAACCGACTAAAAATCATTTATTCTCAATCGAATATTGACTGAATTGCATGCGGAGTAAAATTTACTGCCTGAAAATTACTTCTCCTCAATCGAATATTGATCTTAATTTTGGTTAGGAAATTTAACTCCGCATGCAATTCAGTTTATCAGCGATTGAGAATTAGTAAATTTTGGTCGGTAAATTTTACTCCGCATGCAATTTAGTTGCTATTTGATTGAGAATAAGCGAATTTTGGTCGTTGGATTTTACTCCGCATGCAATTCAGTTCATATTCGATTGAGAATAAATGATTTTTGGTCGGTAAGTTTAACTCCGCATGCAATTCAGTTAACATTAGATTAAGAGTAAGTGATTTTAGGCGGCGAATTTTACTCCGCATGCAATTAACTATCGATAGGGTCATTTTATGAGTGTGTTAGGGGTATGCTATCAGTTATGGGTAGACAGGGGTTAGTTATGAGTGGATAGAGGTGTGTTATGAGTTGATAGGGGTGCGTTATGAGTTGATGGGGGTATGTTATGAGTTGATAGGGGTGTCATGAGTTGATAGGGGTGGGTTATGAGTTGACAGGGGTGGGTAATGAGTGGATAGAGGTGTGTTATGAGTAGATAGGGGTGGGTTATGAGTTGAAAGATAGGTTCATTGTAGTTATGAGTTGATGGGGTGCATGAGTTGATAGGGGCAGGTTATGAGTTTGATGGGGTGGGTAATGAGTTGACAGAGGTGGGTAATGAGTTGACAGGGGTGGTTATAAGTTGATAGGGTGGGTTATGAGTTGAAAGGGGTGGGTTATGAGTTGATGGGGGTATGTTATGATTTGATAGGGGTGCCATGAGTTGATAGGGGTGCGTTATGAGTTGATAGGGGTGGGTTATGAGTTGATGGGGTGGGTTATGAGTTGATAAGGGTGCGTTATGAGTTGATTGGGGTGGGTTTATGAGTTGATAGGGGGTGGGTTATGAGTTGATAGGGGGTGTGTTTGTGAGATGATAAGGTGGGTTATGAGTTGGATAGGGGCTGCGTTATGAGTTGAAAGGAGTTGGTAATTAGTTGATAGGGGTGCGTTATGAGTTGATAGGGGTGGGTTATGAGTTGATGGGGTGGGTTATGAGTTGATAAGGGTGCGTTATGAGTTGAAAGGGGTGGGTTATGAGTTGATAGGGGTGGGTTATGAGTTGATAGGGGTGGGTTATGAGTTGATAGGGGTGTGTTATGAGTTAATGGGGTGGGTTATGAGTTGATAGGGGTGTATTATGAGTTGATAGGGGTGGGTTTTAGTAGACAGGGGTTGGTTATGAGTGGATAGAGGTGTGTTATGAGTGGATAGGGGTGGGTTATGAGTTGATAGGGGTGGATTATGAGTTGATAGGGGTGGGTTATGAGTTGATAGAATGATAGGGGTGTGTTATGAGTTAATGGGGTGGGTTATGAGTTGATAGGGGTGTGTTATGAGTGGATAGGGCTGCGTTATGAGTTGAAAGGAGTTGGTAATTAGTTGATAGGGGTGCGTTATGAGTTGAAAGGGGTGGGTAATGAGTTGATGGGGGTATGTTATGAGTTGATAGGGGTGCGTTATGAGTTGAAGAGTTATTATGAGTTGATAGGGGTGGATTATGAGTTGATAGGGGTGCGTTATGAGCGGATAGGGGTGGGTTATGAGTTGATGGGGTGGGTTATGAGTTGATAGGGGTGGATTGTGAGTTGATAGGAGTTTGTTATGAGTTGACAGGGGTGTGTTATGAGTGGAAAGAGGTGGGTTATGAGTTGATAGGGGTACGTTATGAGTTGATGGGGTGGGTTATGAGTTGATAAGGGTGTTATGAGTTGAAGGGGTAGGTTATGAGTTGATAGGGGTTGCGTTATGGAGTTTGAAAGGGGTGGGTTATGAGTTGATGGGGGTATGTTATGAGTTGATTGGGGGTGTTATGAGTTGATTGGGGTGTGTCATGAGTTGATAGGGGTGGGTTATGAGTTGATAGGGGTGGGTTATGAGTTGATGGGGTGGGTTATGAGTTGATAGGGCTTGTGTTATAAGTGGATAAAAGGTGTGTTATGGAGTTGATAGGGGCGGGTAATGAGTTGATAGGGTGCGTTATGAGTTGAAAGGGGTGGGTTATGAGTTGATAGGGGTGGGTTATGAGTTGATAGGGGGTGGGTTATGGGTTGATAGGATGGGGTTATGAGTTGATAAGGTTATGAGTTGATAGGGGTGGGTTATGAGTTGATAGGGGCGTTTGATGTTGATGAGGGTGTGTTATGAGTTGATAGGGGTGTATTATGAGTTGATAGGGGTGTGTTTTAGTAGACAGGGTTGGTTATGAGTTGGATAGGGTGTGTTATGAGTGGATAGGGGTGGGTTATGAGTTGATAGGAGTTTGGTTATGAGTTGATAGGGGTGGGTTATGAGTTGATAGGGTGTGTTATGAGTTAATGGGGTGGGTTATGAGTTGATAGGGGTGGTGCCCCAGGTTGATGGGGTGTGTTATGAGTTGAAAGGGGTGTGTTGAGTTGATAGAGGTGTGTTATGAGTTGATAGGGGTGGGTAATGAGTTTGATGAAAGGTGTGTTATGAGTTGATAGGGGTGGAGTTTATGAGTTGATAGGGGCGTGTTATGAGTTGAAAAGGTGGTTATGAGTTGATAGGGTGCGTTATGAGTTGATAGGGGGTGGGTTATGAGTTGATAGGGGCGCGTTATGAGTTGATAGGGTTGGTTATGAGTTGAAAGGGGTGAGTTATGAGTTGATAAGGGTGCGTTATGAGTGGATAGGGGTGTGTTATGAGTTGATAGGGGTATGTTATGAGTTGATGGGGTGCGTCATGAGTTGATGGGGGTGCGTTATGAGTTGATAGGGGTGTCATGAGTTGATAGGGCTTGGTTATAAGTGGATAAAGGTGTGTTATGAGTTGAAAGGGGTGGGTTATGAGTTGATAGGGGTGTGTTATGAGTTGAAAGGGGTGGGTTATGAGTTGATAGGGGTGCGTTATGAGTTGAAAGGGGTAGGTTATGAGTTGATGGAGGTATGTTATGAGTTAATAGGGGCGTTATGAGTAGATAGGGGTTAGTTATGAGTTGATAGGGGTGTGTTATGAGTTGATAGGGTGTGTTATGAGTTGATGGGGTGGGTTATGAGTTGATAGGGGTGGGTTATGAGTTGATAGGGGTGCGTTATGAGTTGAGGGAGTTTGTTATGAGTTGATAGGGGTGGATTATGAGTTGATAGGGGTTGCATTATGAGTTGACAGGGGTGTGTTATGAGTGGATAGAGGTGTGTTATGAGTTGATGGGGTGGGTTATTAGTTGATAGGGGTGCGTTATGAGTGGATAGAGGTGTGTTATGAGTGGATAGAGGTATGTTATGGGTTGATAGGGGTGCGTTATGAGTTGAAAGGGGTGGGTTTTGAGTAGACAGGGGTTGGTTATGAGTTGATAGGGGCATGTTATGAGTGGATGAGGGTGGGTTATGAGTTGATAGGGGTACGTTATGAGTTGATAGGGGTGGGTTATGAGTTGATAGGGGTGTCATGAGTTGATAGGGGTGGGTTATGAGTTGACAGGGGTGGGTAATGAGTGGATAGAAGTTTGTTATGAGTAGATAGGGATGTGTTATTAGTTGAAAGGGGTGTGTTATGAGTTCATTGGAGTATGTTATGAGTTGATGGGATGGGTTATGAGTTGATAGGGGTGTGTTATGAGTTGATGGGGTGGGTTATGAGTTGACAGGGGTGGGTAATGAGTTGATAGGGGTATGTTATAAGTTGATGGGGTGGGTTATGAGTTGAAAGGGGTGGGTTATGAGTTGATGGGGGTATGTTATGATTTGATAGGGGTGCCATGAGTTGATAGGGGTGCCATGAGTTGATAGGGGTGCGTTATGGATGAGTTGATGGGGTGGGTTATGAGTTGATGGGGTGCGTTATGAGTTGAAAGGGGTGGGTTATGAGTTGATAGGGGTGCGTTATGAGTTGAAAGGGGTGTCATGAGTTGATAGGGGTGGATTGTGAGTGGATAGAAGTGGGTTATGAGTTGATAGGGGTGTGTTATGAGTTGATGGGGTGCGTTATGAGTTGATAGGGGTGGGTTATGAGTTGATAGGGGTGCGTTATGAGTTGAAAGGAGTTTGTTATGAGTTGACAGGGGTGGGTAATGAGTTGATAGGGGTGCATTATGAGTGATAGGATTATGTGTTATGAGTTGAAGGGTGGGTTATGAGTTGATAGGGGTGTATTGGAGTTGATAGGGGTGGGTTTTAGTTGATGGGGTGGGTTATGAGTTGATAGAATGATAGGTGTTATATGAGTTGGGGGGGGTGGGTGATGAGTTGATGGGGGGGGTTATGAGTTGATAGGGGTGTGTTATGAGTTGATGGGGTGGGTTATGAGTTGATAGGGGTGCGTTATGAGTTGAAAGGGGTTGGTTATGAGTTGATAGGGGTGTGTTATGAGTTGATGGGGTGTGTTATGAGTTGAAAGGGGTGAGTTATGAGTTGATGAGGGTGGGTTGATTGATAGGGGTGGGTAGGGATAGTTTGTTATGAGTTGACAGGGGAGTGTTATGAGTGGAAAGAGGTGGGTTATGAGTTGATAGGGGTACGTTATGAGTTGATGGGGTGGGTTATGAGTTGATAAGGGTGCGTTATGAGTTGAAAGGGGTGGGTTATGAGTTGATAGGGGTGCGTTATGAGTTGAAAGGGGTGGGTTATGAGTTGATGGGGGTATGTTATGAGTTGATTGGGGGTGTTATGAGTTGATTGGGGTGTGTCATGAGTTGATAGGGGTGGATTGTGAGTTGATAGGAGTTTGTTATGGGTTGATGGGGTGGGTTATGAGTTGATAGGGGTGTGTTATGAGTGGATAGGGGTGGGTTATGAGTTGATAGGGGTGGGTTATGAGTTGATAAGGGTGTGTTATGAGTTAATGGGGTGGGTTATGAGTTGATAGGGGTGTGTTATGAGTTGATGGGGTTGTGTTATAGGGGTGCGTTGATAAAGGGGTATCATGAGTTGATGGGGTTGATATGGGTGGATTGTGAGGTGATAGGAGTTTGTTATGAGTTGACAGGGGTGTGTTATGAGTGGATAGAGGTGTGTGATGAGTTGATGGGGTGGGTTATCAGTTGATAGGGGTGCGTTATGAGTGGATAGAGGTGTGTTATGAGTGGATAGGAGTGTGTTGAGGTTGATAGGGGTGCGTTATGAGTTGAAAGGGGTGGGTTTTGAGTAGAAGGAGGGGTTGGTTGCGGTTGATAGGGGTGGGTTATGAGTTGATGAGGGTTATGAGTTGATAGGGGTACGTTATGAGTTGATAGGGGTGGGTAATGAGTTGATAGGGGCATGTTATGAGTTGAAAGGGTAGGTTATGAGTTGATAGGGGTGCGTTATGAGCGGATAGGGTGGGTTATGAGTTGATGGGGTGGGTTATGAGTTGATAGGGGTGCATTATGAGTGGAAAGAGGTGTTATGAGCGGATAGGGGTGCGTTATGAGTTGAAAGGGGTTGGTTATGAGTTGATAGGGGTGTGTTATGAGTTGATGGGGTGGGTTATGAGTTGATAGGGGTGCGTTATGAGTTGATAGGGGTGGGTTTTGAGTAGACAGGGGCATGTTATGAGTTGAAAGGGTAGGTTATGAGTTGATAGGGTGTGTTATGAGTTGATAGGGGTATGTTATGAGTTGATAGGGGTGCGTTATGAGTTGATAGGGGTGGATTGTGAGTTGATAGGAGTTTGTTATGAGTTGATGGGTGGGTTATGGGTTGATAGGGGTGTGTTATGAGTGGATAGAGGTGTGTTATGAGTGGATAGGGGTGGGTTATGAGTTGATAGGGGTGGGTTATGAGTTGATAGGGGTGTGTTATGAGTTAATGGGGTGGGCTATGAGTTGATAGGGGTGTGTTATGAGTGGATAGGGGTGTGTTATAAGTTGATAGGGGTATCATGAGTTGATAAGTTGATAGGGGTGGATTGTGAGTTGATAGGAGTTTGTTATGAGTTGACAGGGGTGTGTTATGAGTGGATAGAGGTGTGTTATGAGTTGATGGGGTGGGTTATTAGTTGATAGGGGTGCGTTATGAGTGGATAGAGGTGTGTTATGAGTGGATAGAGGTATGTTATGGGTTGATAGGGGCATGTTATGAGTGGATGAGGGTGGGTTATGAGTTGATATGGGTGTGTTATGAGTTGATGGGGTGGGTTATGAGTTGATAGGAGCGCGTTATGAGTTGAAAGGAGTTGGTTATAAGTTGATAGGGGTGGGTTATGAGTTGATAGGGGTTGGTTATGAGTTGATAGGGGTGGATTGTGAGTGGATAGAGGTGTGTTATGAGTGGATAGGGGTGGGTTATGAGTTGATATGGGTGTGTTATGAGTTGATGGGGTGGGTGATTTGTTGATATGGGTGCGTTATGAGTTGAAAGGGGTGGATTTTGAGTTGAGGGGGAGTGTTATGAGTTGATAGGGGTGTCATGAGTTGATAGGGGTGGGTCATGAGTTGATAGGAGTTGGTTATGAGTTGAGGGGGTGTTTTATGAGTTGATGGGGGTATATTATGAGTTGATAGGGGTGGATTATGACTTGATAGGGTAGGTTATGAGTTGATAGGGGTGTGTTATGAGTTGAGGGGGTGTGTTATGAGTTGATGGGGATATATTATGAGTTGATAGGGGTAGGTTGTAAGTTGATAGGGGTGCGTTGAGTTGATAGGGGTATGTTATGAGTTGATAGGGGTATGTTTTGAGTTGATAGGAGTGGGTTATGAGTTGATAGGGGCATGTTATGAGTTGAAAGGGTAGGTTATGAGTTGATAGGGGTGCGTTATGAGTTGGTAGGGGTATGTTTTGAGTTGATGGGGTGGGTTATGAGTTGATAGGGGTGCGTTATGAGTTGAAAGGGGTGGGTTATGAGTTGATAGGGGTGGGTGATGAGTCGATAGGGGTGGGTTACGAGCTGATAGGGGTTTATTATGAGTTGATAGGGTAGGTTTTGAGTTGATAGTATAGGGGTGCGTTCTGAGTTGATAGGGGTGCGTTAAGAGTTGATAGGGGTGGGTTTTGAGTTGTTAGGGGTGGGTTACGAGTTGATAGGGGTGCGTTATGAGTGGATAGGGATGTGTTATGAGTTGATAGGGATGTGTTAGAGTTGATGGGAATGGTTTATGAGTTGACAGGGGTGAGTTATGTGCTGATAGAGGTGGGTTGAGTAGATAGGGGTGCGCTATGAGTTAATAGTTGAGGGTTATGAGTTTATAGGGGTGGGTTATGACTTGATAGGGTAGGTAATGCGCTGATAGGGGTATGTTATGAGTTGATAGGGGTATGGTATGAGTTGATAGGGGTATATTTTGAGTTGATTGGGTTGGTTATTAGTTGATTGGGGTACGGTATGAATTGATAGGGGTAGATAAGGGAGTCAGTTGCTCCCCTCCGCCCCCCTCCCCCAAGTGTTATAAGACGAAAAAAACTAGGACATTACGAAAGTTCTGAAATTGAGGTGAAGTGTATTTACATCAGGTATTTACAAAAATATCGTTATAATATAAACATGCCATTTAAACTGCTGTACATAATATTTATTGATGATTATGACATTCACTGACAAACAACTAAAATTTTGTTCACGCCATAATATCACTGAAACTCTGAGTTGTGTTAACGAAACTGTTGAACATTTTGTTCATGTTTGGTAATATTATCGAAGTTCTCAGCAGCAACGGTATTATTTTAAACGGTTACCTATCAAGAGAAGACGTTACATAATCTTTAGAAAAATAATCTTTTTAAAGTCTCGAGTCTGGGAATTTATGTGACATCGTTCCGTGAGGTGAAGTTCTCATATCAAGAAACGGAGTTCCTACTCTTAAGTGTCTGTCTTATATTCATGACGCCAAATCAAAAGATATCTAATTGAAACATTTAAAACCCTGCCAATTTTCCAATTGAATTTGCAGTTTTCACTAATATACACAAATCAATGTTCACTGAAAAACCACTGAAATACTGAAATTTTAACCATGAAATACTACGCCAGTGGAGAGAATAGTCCTTACAAGAGTGAGATGTGAAGTCTATCTGTTCTGCCTGCGGTTCAGAAGTTCGGTCCTGGAGTTGCTCAGGCATCTGAAATATTTAAAGGTTAATTGGTGGAATATCAGCGCCAGAAAATGAAGGCTTCAATCAATAAATCATTGTTTCATGAAACTCATGCCCGTTTAATCGTGTAAGGCTTCAGAGCAAGGAGCTCATGCACAGTCTCGAATAATGAATCTAGTGACCTTGCTGCCTCATCAAGCTGACTCTAATAATTACATAATATTAAGCACATGAACCCATATATTATGTAGTTTAATTAATAAAAGCTTTTCATGAATCATGATTATTTGATTCGCTATCTTGCCCTGCAAGGGGGTGACCATTGTAAGCCCGTATCTCAGCAACATAGCTTGAGTTGGTGACGTCATCATCATAGCTCACAATGGTGAGTTGATGAAGTTACGCAGGCTCAGAGCGCTGCAGGTGTCTAAAAGAGTTAACATGAGCCCAACGATTCTTATCTCCAGAGTACGATCACACACGGTTCAATTCTCACTGATTATTTATAGCTTTGAGGTGAAATGATCACGGTGCTGGAACCAAGGTAAGAAGCATGCAATTAAACCAGTGAAAGATGCCATTGTTTCGGTTAATCTCTCGTTTTCTGCGACGAATGGGTTCTCAGCATGTTCTGCTGATTAATTAGATTAAACGTCTTTGGCAGACTTTACCATTTTATTTTCTCACGGTGCTTCAGTTAGTTTAGAGTTAGAGTTATATTATTCTTACATTGAATTGATTTGCCTGTTACAATTTCAGGATATCATCGCTAAACTATATCACCTTTCGTTGCGGAAGACATCTTATCTAAAAAACGTTTGTTTGAAGCTCTTGGAGTTGCGCTCCCGGAGGTTTCAATCAAATCTACAAAAACCGTAAAACATGCAAACTTCGGTCGATACAGTCCATCAAATTCAATCATTGTATGAAGCTAATGATTTTAAGCATTTTAAGCACTACTTGAGTGCCATGCATTGCGGCTAAAAGAGCTGTCTACATGTCTACTGGAGTAGATTCTTGTGATTAATTATACCCCTCTGGGTACCAATGCAAAGAATTCTATCAGTAGTATCAATCGGTCAAAGAATACCACATATTGATCAGGCAAACCTTAGTGTTTGATTTATCGGAGGTTTGTACGCTATTAACTACAGCCTGATGCAATACTGATGCAATAATCGGACCAAAACCAATGATGATACATTGCATCTGAGCATCCAGAAGCTTAGAAGGACCCAAACACATGGTTTGTGCCACAATTAACATTGGATTTGCCTGAATATTGGTTTCAGAGGTCCCACTGAGATGCCATACAACATAAAATCAGTTTTATGAAATTTCGAGAAAGTCGACATTTTGACCCGAAAAAATCCCCAGTGTATAGTCCAGTGTTTTTTCCGAGTCAAAAAATCGACTTTCTCGAAAATCCATCAAACCGATGGAATATCGTTTGGCATCATGAAATAATCTGGGAAACCAAATTTCAGCCGAAATGAACTTGATTTGTGGCCTACAGGCCAAAATAAAGGAGGAAAAAGGATATTGTCAAAAAATGCATTCATTTGAAAAGGCAATTGACATCCTTGGCCCAGGAGTTCTGGATGTCATAAATTAACCTAGATTAGATTTTACTCAATATTTATTGGCTTCAGAGGTCCCACTTTTGGTCCAAAATCACGAAATCGGTGATACAAAGTGGCGCCACAATCATGTAGCGTAGTGACGGGGGGAGCCTTCAAACCACCCAATGTACCTGCCATGTGGCATGCGATAAATCACATATTATGCCAATATGCGGAATGTGGCAATATATGTCATGTGGCATATGACTGACATATTATCCCATGTGCCATGACGTGCCATGCCATGACGTGCCAGGTTAGGTGCCACTGGTGCCAGGTCATGTGCCAGCCCAGGCGCCAAGCCAGATGCCAGGCTATGGCATGGTATATGCCATGTACCTTGCTGTGCATGGGTTAAGCTTTGTGCCATGCCGCGTGCCATGCTGCATGGTTTATGCCATGTGGCGCATGCCATGTGCCATGCGCTCAGCGATAAACTCACCACTTACTCCCCGCACTACTAACGTTGCTACTCGCTGAGTCCCTACGATCAAGTCCGGAGCCAGAGCCTGAATCTGGGTTACATACCGCGTTCATGGGCAGCAGTTGGTTTGTTTAGTTTAAACCATACTGCTTTTGTTCATTGCTACAATACGATGCCCGTCTCAAGGCGTGGAAGCCAATGTCTGATTCAATAAACTAAAGCCTTTCATTGCGTATAGTCCCTTCTAATTTATCTTGATATTTCAAGAGTTCAAGCCGCTATAGTAAGACACTAGTAGCGCATTCAAATTGAAAGACATTTTAGGGACCACCCGAACTATATGACTTCCTCAACATTTAATAGAAACTTATCATTTTGAAGGGGGTTTTAGTAGTCAGTAAATTGTAAAAGTTTCTGGGGCAATGTGCAACTGCTTGGCACCTCAGAGCATAAAATGCTGATGGTTTATTGGCTTAACGGTTATACTTTTAAGCGCATGATTCGAAACGTCTTATTGAGGGGGGAGGGGGGTATTTACTTCAGACGATTGAGTGAATTCAGCGTTCAGAAAATGAAATGGGAGCCAGCGCTGTTTTAGGCCTCTCCCTCTACGGCTCTTTTACACAGTTTCAACATCGTCGGCCCCTATAGCTTTGTGAAGTTGCAGTCCAACCAATCAGCAAACAGGACCATCAAGGTACTGGGTGCTGATTGGGTAGTTATAACTAAAAGCTCTCATGTTTTCGCTGCGGTTTCTTCTGAATCCTGCTGGCTGGTTTGGAGGCAGTGGAGGCGGGAGTCGCAGGAGCTTTGGACTTCTCTTCCTCCAACTCCTTCTCCAGATCAATGATCTTACCTGGGAGAGCCGAGTGGTTAATATCTTATCTGGGAGAGGGGAGTGGTTAATATCTTACCTGGGAGAGGGGAGGGGTTAATATCTTACCTGGGAGAGGGGAGGGGTTAATATCTTACCTGGGAGAGGGGAGGGTTAATATCTTACCTGGGAGAGGGGAGGGGTTAATATCTTACCTGGGAGAGGGGAGTGGTTAACATCTTACCTGGGAGAGCCGAGTGGTTAATATCTTATCTGGGAGAGGGGAGGGGTTAATATCTTACCTGGGAGAGGGGAGGGGTTAATATCTTACCTGGGAGAGGGAGGGGTTAATATCTTACCTGGGAGAGGGGAGGGGTTAATATCTTACCTGGGAGAGGGGAGGGGTTAACATCTTACCTGGGAGAGGGGAGGGGTTAATATCTTACCTGGGAAAGGGGAGGGGTTAACATCTTACCTGGGAGAGGGAGGGTTAATATCTTACCTGGGAGAGGGGAGGGTTAATATCTTACCTGGGAGAGGGATCAATATCTTGCACCTGGGAGAGGGGAGGTTAATATCTTACCTGGGAGAGGGGAGGGTTAATATCTTACCTGGGAGAGGGGAGGGTTAATATCTTACCTGGGGTTAATATCTTACCTGGGAGAGGGGAGGGGTTAATATCTTACCTGGGAGAGGGAGGGGGGTTAATATCTTACCTGGGAGAGGGGGTTAACATCTTACCTGGGAGAGGAGGGTTAATATCTTACCTGGGAGAGGGAGTGGGCTAATATCTACTTACCTGGGAGAGGGGAGGTTAATATCTTACCTGGGAGGGAGGGGTTAATATCTTACCTGGGAGAGGGGAGGGGGTTAATATCTTACTTACCTGGGAGAGGGGAGGGGTTAATATCTTACCCACGGGAGAGGGAGGGTTAATATCTTATCTGGGAGAGGGAGGGTTAATATCTTACCTGGGAGAGGGGAGGGTTAATATCTTACCTGGGAGAGGGAGGTTAATATCTTACCTGGGAGGGGAGGGGTTAATATCTTACCTACCTGGGAGAGGGAGGGCAACATCTTACCTGGGAGGGGGAGGGGTTAATATCTTACCTGGGAGAGGGAGGGTTAATATCTTGCCTGGGGAGAGGGGAGGGGTTATCTTACCTGGGAGGGGAGGGTTAATATCTTACCTGGGAGAGGGGAGGGGTTAATATTATCTTACCTGGGAGAGGGAGGAATATCTTGCCCACACCTGGGGCTATCTTACCTGGGAGAGGGAGGGTTAATATCTTACCTGGGAGAGGGAGGGGTTAATATCTTACCTGGGAGAGGGGAGGGTTAATATCTTACACCTGGGAGAGGGTTAATATCTTACCTGGGAGAGGGGGTTAATATCTTACCTGGGAGAGGGGTTAATATCTTACCTGGGAGAGGGGAGGGTTAATATCTTACCTGGGAGAGGGGTTAATATCTTACCTGGGAGAGGGAGGGGTTAATATCTTACCTGGGAGAGGGAGGGTTAATATCTTACCTGGGAGAGGAGGGTTAATATCTTACCTGGGAGGGGGGGGGAGAGGGTTATCTTAACATCTTACCTGGGAGAGGAGGGGTTAATATCTTACCTGGGAGAGGGGAGGGGATAATATCTTACCTGGGAGAGGGAGGGTTAATATCTTACCTGGGAGGGAGGGGTTAACATCTTACCTGGGGAGAGGGAGGGGTTATCTTACCTGGGAGAGGGGAGGGGTTAATATCTTACCTGGGAGAGGGGGGTTAATATCTTACCTGGGAGAGGGGAGGGGTTAATATCTTACCTGGGAGAGGGGAGGATGAATATCTTACCTGGGAGAGGGAGGGTTAACATCTTACCTGGGAGGGAGGGGTTAATATCTTACCTGGGAGAGGGAGGGGCCAATATCTTACCTGGGAGAGGGAGGGTTAATATCTTACCTGGGAGAGGGAGGTTAATATCTTACCTGGGAGGGAGGGGTTAATATCTTACCTGGGAGAGGGAGGGGTTATCCATCACACCTGGAGAGGGGGGTTAATATCTTACCTGGGAGAGGAGGGTTAATATCTTACCTGGGAGGGAGGGGTTAATATCTTACCTGGGAGAGGGAGGGTTAATATCTTACCTGGGAGAGCGGGGGGTTAATATCTTACCTGGGAGAGGGAGGGATGAATATCTTATCTGGGAGAGGGAGGGTTATCTTACCTGGGAGAGGGAGGGTTAATATATTACCTGGGGAGAGGAGGTTAATATCTTACCTGGGAGAGGGGAGGTTAATATCTTACCTGGGAGAGGGGAGGGGTTAATATCTTACCTGGGAGAGGGAGGGGTTAATATCTTACCTGGGAGGGGGGTAATCTTGAATATCCTGGGAGAGGAGGGATTAATATCTTACCTGGGAGAGGGAGGGGTTAACATCTTACCTGGGAGAGGGGAGGGGTTAATATCTTACCTGGGAGAGAGGGGTTAATATCTTACCTGGGAGAGGGGAGGGGTTAATATCTTACCTGGGAGAGGAGGGGTTAATATCTTGCAGGAGGGAGGGTTAATATCTTACCTGGGAGAGGGGTTAACATCTTACCTGGGAGAGGGGGGGTTAATATCTTACCTGGGAGAGAGGGGTTAATATCTTACCTGGGAGAGGGGAGGGGTTAATATCTTACCTGGGAGAGGGGAGGGGTTAATATCTTACCTGGGAGAGGGAGGGGTTGATATCATACCTGGGAGAGGGGAGGGGTTAATATCATACCTGGGAGAGGGGAGGGGTTAATATCTTACCTGGGAGAGAGGGGTTAATATCTTACCTGGGAGAGGGAGGGCCAATATCTTACCTGGGAGAGGGAGGGGTTAATATCTTACCTGGGAGAGGGGGTTAATATCTTACCTGGGAGAGGGAGGGTTAATATCTTACCTGGGAGAGGGGAGGGTTAACATCTTACCTGGGAGAGGGGGTTAATATCTTACCTGGGAGAGGGAGGGTTAATATCTTACCTGGGAGAGGGGAGGGTTAATATCTTACCTGGGAGAGTGGAGGGGTTATCTTACCTGGGAGAGGGAGGGGTTAATATCTTACCTGGGAGAGGGGAGGGGTTAATATCTTACCTGGGAGAGGGGAGGGGTTAATATCTTACCTGGGAGAGGGGAGGGGTTAATATCTTACCTGGGAGAGGGGGGTTAATATCTTACCTGGGAGACGGGAGGGGTTAATGGGAGGGGGGTTCATTTCCGAAGTAAGATAGGTTACAGTGAAATAATCAGTGATCACAAAGTTGGGGAATGGGTAAGGGGTAAATATCTTGACTGAGGAGTGGTTTATCAGACATTTATGAGTTTCTCAGACATTTGAGGGGGTGGATATCTATTTATATTCAAAATTCTAAGCACGTTCATTAGTAGTTTTAAATTCTGTAGAATTCCACTATGGAGTGACCGAATTTCTTGGATCGTGATTTTAGGAGCAAAATGTTTATTAAATTAATTGCAGAGAACTAAGTACTTTTTACTTCTTAGTTTCAACTAAATAGCTAAGGTAGTGAGGTACACAGTGCAGCGCGTTTCTTCTTTGATTGTATTTAAAGATTATTTGTAGTATACTATTTACTTAGTTCCTGAGTTTGTCGGTTGAATCATCGATATATTAGTATTCAAGAATATGATAATATTGAGGAACTTCCCCTCTTATAATGGCTTGCAAAGAAATCAACAGCAGATTTAGTGGGAGACCAGCTTGTACCGTTACAATCTCCTTTGAAATGTACTAAATCTTTTGAAACCCGCTTTAAGTTTGAGATAAGTGCCATGCTGCAAGTTACTCTAAGTTAGTGGAGTGATAAGAAGGTAGGTTGCAATAGGTGAAGCAGTGCTGTCGCAAGGTGTACTTGGGTGTAACCTTGACGCAATGAAGCAGACTTAATGCTTAATCAACCTAGCCCATCTTCATTCATACTCCCGAATGTAATAAGAGAATAGGAGCAGATGCACTTCTTTATATAGAGCTTGTGACAATTTGCAATTTGTTGTGTAGGTACACAATTGTCCGGTTGATACCTCCAACTATTACCCGAGCTATTGCTCGAGCATGCGAAATACCCCATTGTAGAAGGCTTTCTCAAGCAATTGCTCCTCAAAGTTCCCTCTCTAGAACGTGTCTTAGATTTAAAATGAAGAAATGAAATATAGCGCATTTGGTTGAAGATCATTCTGGAACATTCCATACGCTCGAAGACAAAGATTGAAACCACTAATCAAGTCACACCTCAAGTAGCCGGAAGTCTTTGTAGACTACTTCTATCATGATGGAAGATGTCTAAAATCTCAGTTAAGGTTTTTAGGTAAAAGTTCTGGTTAGAGTGATGGCTATGGGCTATGAAATGGTGATGTTCGGTTAAAACCACCATATTAAATGAAGATTTCACAGAATCAACCCCCATTTGATAAATTAATTGACAAATGAGTGATAAATTGACAAATTCATCCCTTACTTTCGAGTTAAATCATATTATTCGAGTAATCATAGGGTCTCGGTATTGCTAGTTTTTATTTGATTGTCAAATCAAATCATAATATTGTTTGCAGTTATTGTTATAAAAGACGTGTGCTTCTAATGATTTTCTTGTTACCGACTCTGTTCCTAGCTGAGGCTGCAACAGTTTTGTTAGAGTTAAATAATCTTCGTGAGCAAGAATTACTCGCAGTGTAAACTGACTATCTAAGCTCATGATTTACTTTTGATTATATTTAATATTGCAATGAGCAATCGAACTTGGGCCCTGATTATAATTCAGAACATGCAACTTTAATCTCCAACAACCGATTATCTTTCTCTTGTGGTCGTGCTCCTGGGTCAGATAATGTACGATAGTTAGATTGATGGAGCTGACAAGAACATTTTGTCTTTGTGCTGGGATTCCATTATCCTTGCCAATCCCTGAGCTGCTCTAATCAAAGAAATTTCGTGGCCGAGCTGCGTACTAGGAATGAAATTGACATATTGGAGCAATATATTAGATTGATCAGCAGATTCTATCAGAAGAAGCCCGGCAGTAGCGTAGATGCTCTGATAGTCTAATGGATTTGCCACCCCAAATTCACTCATATTTTGATATATCGCAAGTTCCCTGATATCTTGGCATTGTGTTCGTTTTCTGTACTTCAGTACTTCACGCCAAATGGCAACACGCGCGCGCGGAAAAGAAATGTGCACGTGCAGATTAATTTCGTGCGCGTTAATTTCTGTTTAATGCTCATAACTTCGTTGCTCCGTAACTTTTGATCTGATTTAATTTTTTGATGCTGTATAAAGTATTCAATCGATTTGAATTGCATAGTTGATGTGAGCAGTTGCTTACATCAATCGCTCTTCAAAATAAGTTTTGATAACATATTTATAGTTAGAAATATTATTTAAAGACTATGCAATGATTGCTATTGTTGAAGCGTACGCTGACTTATCAATAATCGCACAATGAGGAGCATATAAGGTCGCGAAAACAAACTGTCTGTAAGTTTAATTCCTGTAAACGATCACGTATATTGAATGAATTATAATTCAATGTTTTTCGCGGGTGCACAGATGTCCACAAAGGCAAGTGGGAAATTAGAAAGCACGTTGCAACCATTAAAAGTTTCATATAGTGAAGAAGAATTGTCGATTCTTTATTATTCCTTCTTTCTATGATAATATGTAGGTAACGGAAATACTTCAAACGTGAGAAAAGTAACAGATGAATGTGAATTATTATAAAAATCTTAAGTGAAACAATGCAGGTGTCGAAACAAACGAACAAATAGCAAACTTTTAAAGTTGACAACCATTCCACGATTCTATTTTGTTCTAAATGTTATCATTTATATTCTTCTCGTAGTTACCACTAATTTTCTAAACAAGAAAAGATCTGAGAACTTAGAGCAATGGAGATTATCATACTGGTAGGTTACCATGTTCGTCGAATTCGTGAACTTGATTGCTAAAGATTGAAGCTTCTTTTCCTCTCGTCTTACTCATCAAGTCGCAAATCGTGTATGTTTCCTGTACGTCACGCCCCATGGCAACGCGCGCGCAGAAGGGGAAATGCACATTCAGATTAATTGTGCTCGCGTTCATTTCTGTTTTGATTTCTGTTTTGATTTCTGTTTTGATTTCATTGTTCATGAATTTTGATCTGATTGGAATTTTTGATACGGTCAAAACTTTTCTAATCCATTTGTATTGCAGTGTTTACAATTTGTTTTTTAAGGGGGGGTTATTTTTGGAAAACACGTTTCTGAGATAATGGTTGACCCAAAAGGAGTACACCACGTGGGCCAACTTTTGGCCGGGTTTGGTACCCTAGACCCACTGAGCGCCATGCCCAAATATGGGTTTAAAATGGGCATATTTTTCAAAACGGTTTCTGGTCCCACATAAATTTTGAGTCGATTTTCAAAAAATTTGAAGTCGATATCTCAAAAAATGGCGAGTTATTAAGCCGAAAAACATGCCCATATTTGGCGCGCATAATCTATTTATTTTGATGAAAACCACTTTAAACATCAATATTTTTTGAATAAACCAACTTTATTCGATGAGTAAGTGGTTTATGTTATTCTCCTGCAAGTATGGGGTTGATTGCTACTAAAATGGCCATTTGAGGTCCAAAAACCTCTAAAAAACCATCCTCGACCAAAATCTCGGGGATTTTTGGTCCGAGGACCAAAAAATTTTTGGGGCCTAACTCAAAATTTCGATCAATAACATGGGTGCGAAATTAAGTTTCAAATATTCTGAAAATTTCTTTGAAAATATTAAAAATGGCGGAGAGTAGCGAAAATGTAAAGTCGATTTTCGCAAACCGCAAACCGAGAAAATGGGCGATTTTGTGGTTTTTGAGATTTTGACCTCAAATGGCCATTTTAGTAGCAATCAATCAACCCCATACTTGCAGAGAATACATAAACCAATGCTATCTATCGAATAAAGTTGGTTTCATTCAAAACATTGATATTTGGGCAAGTTATGGGCCAAAATAGTTTGTAAGGACGCGCGTATGCCCATATATGGGCATACGTTTTTCGGCCATAACTCGGCCATTTTTTGAGATATCGACTTCAAATTTTTATGGTAACTCAGGGGACCATTATCTATCGATTGCACACCTGATCTCGTCCAAGTCGCTTTGAAAAAATATGCCCATTTTAGGCCCATATTGGGCATGGCGCCACGGCGGCGCCAGTGGGTCTGGGGGTACCAAACCAGGCCAAAAAGTTGGCCCACGTGGTGTACCTTTGGGTCAACCATTATCTCAGAAACGTGTTTTCCAAAAAATTTAAGCCGAACCCCCCCCCCCCCCCCCCCCCCCTTAAACAATATAAAGAAAATTGATCGTATTGTTACATAATTGATTGTATCTATTATTATAATCGAGAGAGGTAGTTCAAGGTAGGAGCCTCCGCTCTCCCAGAAAATCTGACAAACTAGGAGTTGAAAAACCGCGATTTTTTGCAGGGTGGTAGAAAAAAGGTGTCTTCGTATTGCTACATCCTTCTTTTTTGAGTAAAGGCTTTAGATTTTTTGTGGTTAACGCTCAAAGTTGGAAAAAGGGTCGCGAAAAACATGACCGAATTTTAGATTTGATTCACCAGTTGAGCGCGTTGCTATGGATACATGGGCTAGCGCGCGCAAAACTGCACGTGCATTTTCACGAAGAATCTGCCATTTCGTTGTTGTATATTTTGGAAACGTTTCCACTGTTGAAATTCATAATTTATACGTTCCCAATAGAATTTTCGAGTTCGGTAAAAAGTTTTTGACCGAAGACTATCTTATCACCGTCGTAGGAGAAATGGTAAGAGTTCCATTATGAAAATTAGCGGTAATTCTTTCAAGAAAACAATTCGATGGTTTGCTGCGAGAATTCGACGGAATGAGGAATTCAATTATTTACTGAAGCTAGAAGTGGGTTATGAAAAGATAAAAATGCAAACAATTTTGATTTTAATGAGCTCGGATTCAAATTTGTTGCCCATCTATTCTCCTAATCTGAACTTAGGATTAAAAAACATTATTTTTGAGTTCTTCTTATTTAACAGCTGTTTGTTCGAGGTTAATATGCAATCGTAAAATTTGGTCTATATTTTCATTTATTTTCAAAGCCCTTATGTGAATATTTCGTAATTTCGTTACGTTGCACCCCCATCCCCAGTAACAAAAAATTGCATCAATGAAGCAATGACTAACTTAGTGTAAGATATCACATTTGACACTTCCGAACTTTAAAAAAACCGCTATTGTTCATTTTATTCCAATTTCATACGTTTCAATTGTTTTTGTCATTAATTTTCATAATTCAAATTCAATATCATTATTTATCAATTGTCAAACGCAAGGAAACATTTCCAATAGACAGAGGGTATAAAGCCAACTTTCGTCGTAGTAATAATGGGTGTCTATATGCCTAACCATGGTGAACTCAGTGTAGATCCTTGCACGGCATGCTAAACAAGGAATCGAAACTGAGGGGCTCCGTACAGGACATTATATTATGACGAATGTACTATACAGCCAAGATTTAGATTGCATTGTGGCTCATGAATTTTGAAAATACTGCGTACTTTAATGTCCATTTTTCAACTTTCAAGTCTATGTTCAGGGTCCCGACTAGGGCAGAATTATATGCCGGCATGGTGCCCCAGCCAGCATTGAAAGGGTCGGGTGATCCAGAAGGGCCCAACGGGCCTTCAGTCTTTAATATAAAGGAAAGAGGCACTTCTACGTTTGTGTATGAATAACTGACACAAATGAAGCTAAAAGCCATGATTTTTTGCAAGGCGGTAGAAAATGGATAAACTTAAAAGATAGCATGGCCAAAATAGGATTTGTGCTTTGATTTTTTCAAATAACGTCGAAAAAGTCCTATAAAAAATCCTCCCAAAAGAAGACGTTTTATTTTCACCCGTTGCGGGGTTTATGTAAGTTAAGGCGCAAGACTGCAGCAAACGAAGCATCGCCCTTTTTATCGGGCTTTTAAACGTTTCCTGTTTTAATTCAAAATTTGTTTCAAGAAATTTTTGAGTTCTAAAAAATTTCGAAGAAGCCATCAACTCAATAATTTGGGGGAAAAGAAAAAGTTGAACAATTTTTTCATTGAGAAATCATCGATAATTTTTTCATATATCAAGATAAATTTTTAATTTTTTAGTTTGAAAATGCTAAAATGAAGATAGAAATTAAACAAGAAGTTGTTGCCTCTCATCATCATGCACGTTACATACATGCCTCTCTTCATAAATAAATCTATCTACTAAGTAAATAAATAATGCGAAATTGTCATGAAAATCATGGAGCTAGAGTTAAAAATCATAATATAAAAGTACAAACAAAACTAAACGATCTCCGGTAATGTTAAGCATAAAAATATTATTATGAAGATAACAGATGGCTAAACACAACATTATCAAACCGTTTTGAAGACAAAACGTTTACCTCTATATGGCACTATATACTTATATAATATAGAGGCATTGAATACAACATGACTGGAAAATTGTACAGTATAGATAACTGCACTGCACTGCATATATAAAATAATATACTAGGTGAACGTTTAGAATTTAGCTTGGATTATTTTCAAATATATTACATACTATATTATACCTATGCTGACTTTATATTATACCTATATAGTTATATGATAAAATAATATTCTGTGTTGGACCCAGGAAATAATTATGTCTGCCTTATGTCTGGCTGTTCAGTAATAATTATTTAACTGTTTTAAATTCACTTGCATTGGTATACCTAATTGAAAATAGGTTTGGACAGAGAGGTCTATCATGATCATATAGATAACAGAAAAATCAGGTCTTTCATAAAAGTATAGCAGATAAATATATCTCAATGCAATGCAGCTGATTCTTTGTAAAATTGTTGCAGAATTTAGGCAAAACTGACCTGAAATACTCTGGGCCAATATATGTGATAACTATATGCATAGAATATGAAGAAAGTGGCTGGAACTTTCCATGCCTTGAAAAATTTGTGAATATAGTGCAGGATCAAGCCTGATCATCATGTAGTCTATGTTAAACGTGACCATGCAACCATAGCAACCAGAAATCCATGTCAGTGGTGCATGTGACTGCTTTTATCTGGCGGGAGAATACAAAATTTACCTGCCATTATTCAGGAAAATTATAAAATTGAGATGGATTATATTGGATTAAGAGTCGTTAATGTACATCATAATATATATTTAAAGCATTTGCATTACAAGATCTCTTAGGGTATATATAAAACATGTAAGGGAGGAGTTCCTCCAAGGGTAGTCCTCTAATCACACAGACAATTCCTAGTGGAAGTGAAGGAAGGGCTCATTATCTTATATATGTGATGCTTTGAGACTATAATACCAGACTTTAGGATATGTGTATGAAGCAGCTGCTCACTGCTTCTGGGAGAGATAGAATATTTGGTGAACTTCTGAGAGAGATAGAGCAAGGATTTGAGCTTTGATTTTTTTGAATGGCTGGAAATGACGATATGACCATTTTTGGTGTTCAGTAGTGGTCATTTATGGGTACTGGTGGGTCTGGTCACCAGACCCACCAGTACCCATAAATGACCACTACTGAACACCAAAAATGGTCATATCGTCAGACTCTGGTGCCCATTCTTCTCTTTTCGAAAATCTTTATAAAAAATTGCCAAGAACAAACTCCGGATAACCTAGAACAAACTCCAACAAAGAAGAAATTCTTCAATGCAATACTGTTTTTTCTCAGAAAAGCAAAGCAGTTGAAAAATTTTGAACTGGAAAATCAAGTTCAAATGAGGAAAATTTGCACAATTACATGACTATTTTCCTGCATCAACTGGCACTAGTACCACCTGGTACCCAGTTCTCAACTTACTATGATCCTTCCAATTGGGGTGTAGCAGTATGGAAATAACCCTATTTCTCTGATGCTTATGTTCTTAAATCCTATGTCATTCCTTTCTGTGTTTGTGAAAGGTACTATTATTACTAAGAATGGCATTTAACACTTCATTAGGCCTATTTAATGGAGTCAAACGTAACTGAGCACTTGAGCAGTGGTACTAACGATTTATATAATGTGAAGGAATGAGCAAAAACAAAATCATTTGCACTCCAACAATAAAAGTATTTGATCCTGATATAATTATAAAATTATAGTGCAGCAACATCTTCATTACGCACGGCACTTTCAACGTGACCTTGCATGAAGTATGAATTATTGATTTTATTTCCACAACAAGAATGTATTTTCGCTCAAAGAAAGGCTTGTCTCATCGGAACTCGAGTTTATTACTCATCATATTATATCCGTATTGCAATCTTTTAACTTATTCTAATTTCTAGTGATCATGTAGATAGGGATCATTGCCACACATAAAGTAGGTATTACTAAACCTGACTGTTCTGTCGAAAGTCTGCACCTATATGACTATTAAATCCCAACAAGTGCCTTGTACTGCTCCATATAACTGCACTAATCAGTTAATATATAGATATATCACGTCTAAACAACTCACCAAAGGTGACGAATACTGCCTCAGCAACCGCCGTGTCCCAAACCGGTACCCAATGGGGGAAGGACTGCTGTTCCACAAGGATTTGTCCGAGGAATTCATGGAGCCTTGCGTCTGTAGCCTCGAGAATACGGCAGGAGAAAAGTGCATTTTGGAGCAGATGAGACTTCTAAGAGAGATGTGTATATTATCAGCCGTCACGTCATGTTGACAAAGAAAATTTCAGAAGTGTAATGTATGTTTGTCCTACGGTCATATATACACTACGAAAGTGTATGTTTATAATGAGTTGCAAAGAAAGAAAATGAATTGAATTATCAATTCATGTTAAAGTCGTTTTGTGCCAGGAACATTTGGCTATTTGACTACAAGAAAAAACTCACAACAAATCGAAAAACGATCATATCGGGATTCAGAGCTTCACTGAAGGACTTAGTCGAGTTTAAATACTGCATGAAGCGTTCCTCTGTAACTGATACGATACTTTTGAGGTATTCATCATACGTTCTGGTTCGGTACTAATTAATCAAGGATGATTGTCATAATGATTATAACGAAACAATTAAAGCTGTCAATATGCTGGTATGCTGATTACCTGCCGAACTATATTAAATTACCAGATCAATTAATCGCATTAGCAACTCATTTGATATATTACATATATCCGACCACAAAATCCCCATACGCTGCATGCAACCTCTCCAGCCTAGAAAGCTAGAACAGCAAAATGCAGCAAAGCAGGATATATAGTACGGATCAAAATGTAGCCTGAAGCGGACATTGCTACAGCCAGTAATCTTCTGAGATCCAGAATACACATATATAATGCAGGATCTAGGAGTCTTGAAGTAAAAAGAAAGTAGGGGTAACAATTATACGCCCAGACATATCCTGCTAATTACGGCGTGGAAATTATACATTGTCATTAATATACGGAGCAGCACTGAACAGAACTTCACAGGACAGTATATCCGGCCCTGTGTGCAGCGAAACTTTCCTTGTACACAAGATATAATCTCAAGATAATCTGGCGAGATTAAGAGCAAAGTCGTAGTTGCAAATACATAGACGATTCTGCCATCATGAGAAATATGATACACCGCTATATTAAAAAACTTTTATTATTTATTAAAAGTTCAAAGTGACAAAGTGAACCTCAGCTGGCAGCAGCTGCTTAAAACAGTTAGAACTTGAACTCAATGTGAGCCAGTATATGAGGCAATCTAAATACGAGAAATATAGAAATATCAGAATCAAAGCAGCCCGTGACAGGAAAAATATTCTGATGTTTTAAAATCCTGAGCACTTGAAATGCATGGGTATTGAAAGACCTACTTTCTGTTTCTAAAAGTAAAACGCTTGCTCAATCACCTGAATTTTTCAAGTCACAAGATAAAACCCATGGAATTCGTATCATGAATCATGATGTGTCATGCACTGCTGAGAAACGTACATAACACTTGTAGGAAACAGCCAATTGGAAATGGAAATGAATCTCGACAGTGGCAATTGACATTTTTGTGGGCTCCTCATTAGCACATATATACTTAAGTATTTACATCTTAAATGTTCTACATATCGATCACTTGTTGTGACTGTCACTTGTCAGGTTGTGAGTCGATGTGTTGACTCAATAAGTCTTGTATCTGCCAGGATTAACAACATTGCATAGAATATGTATTCAACAATCAGCGTACCGACATATTTTGCTTAGTTGGATTGTGGTGACGCAGATAATGTAAAATTATGCTTGGATAGATCTACGAATCACGAATATTTTTACAGATTGGTACATGTAGACTGTATCCAAAAAATATCACTTTTAGTTTCAACTCGTGAAGATTACATATTATCAATATCAGATGATTACATCTTTATGTAGGTCCATATTATGTATTCACACTGTTGATCCAAGTTCATACTCATTGCCATCTGCATTGATCTTCAAGCTGTCAATGTATGCATCACAGATACAACCATAATTAAAAATTGAAATCTACCATTGGAAACGACCAGTTAATCGAACATAACCGAAATAACCGGTTAACCGGGCGTTTTTAGCCAACCGAAACCGGATTTATTGAGAAATTTAAACCGTTCATTTGCTCACTTACCATGATTATGGGGATGGGGTGGAGATTAGGATTATCCGGTACTTCCAAGGAGTCCATTGTTCTGTTGTGGTTACCATGGTAACCAGTTCCACAGTTACCCAGGTTACCATCGTTAACATGGTTACTACAGGTGTTAGAAGTGCTTGTATTTGTATTCCTGGAACCCTTGTAGCCATCCTCCTCAGCAAGATTTGGTATCTCTTTGAGCAGGTCACGTGCTTCCAACGAATGGGTTTCCTCTGCCCTGCAGACGACAAAGAATGTGATAGCGCACTATCTGGCTTAGTGTTGAGAAACATAATTTGTATAAACCAAAATTTGACACAAAAGCTGTTCGGACTGAACGGAACCTCTCAGCTTCCGTTCTATGTTTAACATGTCGTTCAACAAGGACATTCACTGAGCCCACCAGGAAAGGCTTTTATCAAATGATAGTGCGGTGACAGTGTGTGACAGTGTGAATGAAAATATGTGTAACAGTCTAGTTTGACAGTGTGTGTGATGAAGAGTGTCATAGTGAACAAGTGGCAGTATGTGACCAAGAGTGTGACAGTGTGTTTTACAGTGTGACAGTGTTTGTGGCTGTGTGTGACAGTGTGTGGCAGTGTTGTTTATAGTGTGACAGTGTTTGTGGCAGTGTTTGTGGCAGTGTTTGTGGCAGTGTTTGTGACACTGTGTGACAGTGTGTTTTACTGTGTGACAGTGTGTGGCAGTGTGTTTTACTGTGTGTTTTACTGTGTGATAGTCTGTGTGACAAAGAGTGTGATCGTGAACAAGTGACAGTGTGTGCGGCAGTGTGTGACAGTGTGGCAGTGTGTGTGACAGTGTGCAGTGTGTGTGGCAGTGTTTGTGGCAGTGTGACAAGGAGTAAGGTGATAGTGACTCAATGAAGTGCAATGAGTGTTGCATGGGATGATTTGTAACTCTGAAATTGGTATCAAAATACGGGCATGATGATTGAGAAGGATTTGATCTCAGCACTATCAGAACGTATGTAAGTTGAAAACGTAAACAAAGATATACGAGAAGTTTCAAGATCATGTGATTATCGAATATTCGAATATCGTCGTTAGCTGAGGATGGGGGATGGAAGGGGGCGTATCAGAACAATTCTCACCTCAAGGACGGGGGTGAAGGTTGGAGAGACTGGACGGAATCTGATCTCTGCTTCTTGTAGTTCTCGTGCGAAATCCGGCGACAAAATCCCATCGGACTTAGATCTGGTGTGGAAATAAACTAAAATCCATCACAAATAAAGCACAATGTCAATCGTCTTAACTCTTATAACATAAAGTTTCATGTGCATGGGTTGTTCACAGCCAATCGTTTGAAGACAAAGAACATGACATTATTGACAGAATGATCCAACTCCAAGGTAAATATAGAAATTGTAAAATTGAGACACGCTCGCATTTCTCCAGTCTGTCAACAGTAATCCTTTACTTGTAAGTCATTCAATAATAAAGTGGAGATTTAGCACCGTCCTTAAAAGCTTTAGCAACACGTAATGAAAACAACGGACGGATGTAATGTGAACTATCATAGCCCTGCTGAACTTTCTAATACTTAATAGGACCGGTCATTAATATGGCATCGAAAACTTTGTAGGTTTTTGTGTTTAACATCCTTTTGTGACTTTGTTACTATGTAAAAGTGTTGAGTGTCATGAATTAATATGGTATTTACAAATTAGTGAATTACAAAAGTAAGTTTCCACGATACTGAAAGGCATCTTTCAAATGTTAAATATTGCCTCACCAGCCTACCTGTAGGTAAATCGTTCGAGATGGGGACATACCGTCATACCTTACTAAACCATTTCAAAAAATACAATACAATACAATACAATACAATACAATACAATACAATACAATACAATACAATACAATACAATACAATACAATACAATACACACTTGATTTCTAACTGATCTGTTGCAAAATTATGAAAGAGATTTTGACGAAATGTTCATTGTTAAATTGAAATTAGAATAAGAAATTTCTGCATCGCCGAGAGTGGTGACAATGGTTATAGAATTCATGTAATCAATAGTGATCCGTTGACTACTAATGGCCATACAATGATACAACCATTTTCGAAAATGGTGAATCTAGGAATCGCCGTTGTCGATAATGACAAGGTAATGGCGTTCGTCATTGACAGGCATTACGACAGTGACGATCACTCATTGTCGACTATTGATATAATGATCTCAATCGCCATTGGCGATCGTCAGACGTCCATTGCAGACGATGGCTACAATGGATTCATTAGCGCCATTGCATTTGTCATCAATGAATTGTCATTCAATTTATAACAGATGCAAACGCCAATTGCGAGACGGAGAAATGAAACCATATAATACACCTTTGGCAAAAACTCAACAAATCTTGAAAGAATTAGATGAACTAGAAGACAGCGGTAATATGAAAATGAATATGACAATATGACAATGTATTTTCATCTTGTCATTGCTTAGTTCTCACTAGTACAGTGCGAGAAAAGGACTTCATTATTAACCATGTTATAAACATGAGGTGTGTATACGCTGAGCATTAAACTTATCACACGACCCCTGCTGAGATGAGAAGTAAAGTACGTATTTTTAAAATACGTACAAGTACGTACAGTACGTATTTTTAAAATAACCGTACAAATACGTACAGTACGTATTTTTAAAATGACCGTACAGTACCTATGTACTTTTAGCCCGGTATATATATATATCTCACGTACTTCTCAGGTGCCGAGCCTGCAAATTATAGATGATCCGTTGCACTTCACACTTCCTCACTTCGTCATACAGACTGACTTTTATTAAAGTAGTCGTATTACCCAATATTCAGCGCGTGAGTTTGCCATCAACTCGCACGCTGATTGGTTAATATTGTCAAACTCAAACGGACATGCGGTTTTAACCTTTATTCCGCCGAAAATAGGCTGCGTGCATCAGCATGGTCTTTGATCAATATCAAATATAGTCTAGGAAAATATGATTTAAAGCTCTCGCATACGATTTTTTTCAACTTTTCGAATCCTACAGGATTTAAATATAGAAATATCGAAAACCTGACATAGTTGACACGCCTGAAGAAGTCTGAGATAACCTCAACGCTTGCTCTAAAGTCTCATCCAGCCAGCAGTACTCCGAATCGAGCTGAAGCTCCATCAGATTCACAGGCCGATCATCTATACTTCTGAGAATGGTAAAAACTTCAACTCAGGATGGAAAGTGGTCAATTTCATCATGGCGATGGAGTTTTCTATACAAAAGGGCGTTTTTTGCCCGAAAATGTCAGAATAATCAGCATGCATTTTATCAACAAATATGGAACGAATGTACATTAAACCTGTATCGTGATGAAATTGATATAAATATTGATTTAATTATCATAAATAATGTTTTCAATCGTTAAAAATGATTAAGAAGATAACAAGAATTGCGCCTGCACCGACACAATTATTGTTGTTCCTACAAATATGAAACGAATGTACATTAAACCAGTATCGTGATGAAATTGATATAAATATTGATTGAATTTTTTTTCAATCATTAGAAATGATAAAGAAGATAAAAATAAAATGTCGAACACAAATGGAAAGTCTGAGGCAAAAATTGGTTTTACGTTTTTGATCAAATTGTGTCACCGTTATTCTTAAATTTATGTTAATAAACGGGTGATTTTCAAATAACTTTTGTTTCTGTTTCAATGCTGTCTCTTGTTCCCATAGGATATTCGTCTTTTTCAATCGTCATGACATTCAGAAAAAACTAATCAGCCTACTTGTTCCAAAACCGAAGTTTTCTCACTTCCTCTGATTGGACAAGATTTTAACTTTTTAAGACACGAATTCTTCAACAGCCTAATTAAATTTAGAACTTATTCATATAACAAGTTCGATGATAACGGATCAACAAAATAACATTTTACTTTTTCACACTTCCGAATTCATGTGATAGGGACGGACGGAGGGACGGACCTTAGACGGAGAAATTTTAGTTGAAGATTCAGTGATATTATTGCCTGAGGGACGGAAAGGCCAATGACATTTTGCGAAATGTCGGACCAAAGTAGTCTTTGTCAACAAAAATTCAAAACCTCGAAATTCATTGGAACTCGTGCTCTAACTGCACTTCATGTCTTTGAGTTTGACTCGCAGCAAATTTGACCGGCAATTTACAGCTATGTAATATTTACGGACCAAGAAACACCGTCTATATACTTGGAGAAAATCTACAAAACCTCAAAAGCCTTCGAATAACGTACGAATTACAACAAACAACCGTACCTCTGAGCTGTATTTTCACTGGATATGAATATTTAATTTTACACTGGCTAATTGAACAGCGCCCCCAATTGAAAATGGTTTTCTGGAACCGTATTTGTTATTTGGACTCGGATGCAACTGGAATCGCACCCTCGCCTCGCGATCCGGATGCAACCGAAATCGTGTGATGCTTCTACTCGCAATCCGCGGAAGCAACCAGAATCGTGGAGTACTCGTGATCCAGATGCAAACGGAATCGCAGATTACTCGTGATCCGGATGCAACCGGAATCGCTGATTACTCGTGATCCGGATGCAACCGGAATCGCTGATTAATCGTGATCCGGATGCAACCGGAATCGCTGATAACTCGTGATCCGGATGCAACCGGAATCGCTGATTACTCGTGATCCAGATGCAACCGGAATCGCTGATTACTCGTGATCCAGATGCAACCGGAATCGCTGATAACTCGTGATCCGGATGCAACCGGAATCGCTGATTACTCGTGATCCGGATGCAAACGGAATCGCTGATTACTCGTGATCCAGATGCAACCGTAATCGCTGATTACTCGTGATCCGGATGCAACCGGAATCGTGTGGTACTCGTGATCCGGATGCAAACGGAATCGCGAAGTGCTCGTGATCTGGATGCAACCGGAATCTTGAGGTACTTGCGATCTGGATGCAACCGGAATCTTGAGGTACTTGCGATCCGGATACAACCGGAATTGCGTGGTACTCGCGATCCGGATGCAACCGGAATTGCGTGCAGGTTCTCGCGATCCAGATGCATCCGGAATTGCGTGGTACTCGCGTTCCAGATGCAACCGGAATTGCGTGGTACTCGCGATCCGGATGCAACCGGAATTGCGTGGTACTCGCGATCCGGATGCAACCGGAATTGCGTGGTTGGTGGTACTCGCGATCCGGATGCAACCGGTATTGCGTGGTACTCGAGATCCGGATGCAACCGGAATCTCGTGGTACTCGCGATCCGGATGCAACCGGAATCTCGTGGTACTCGCGATCCGGATGCAACCGGAATCTCGTGGTACTTGCGATCCGGATGCAACCGGAATCACGTGGTTATCGCGATCCGGATGCAACCGGAATCGCGTGGTACTCGCGATCCGGATTTTACCGGAATCGCGTGGTACTCGCGATCCGGATGTAACCGGAATCGCTTGGTACTCGCGATCCGGATGTAACCGGAATCGCGTGGTACTCCATACTCGCACATCGCAATCCGGATGCTTGCGCTTCCCGTAGCCGTAGGGAAGCTCGCGTAGCGTACACACACACACACAGACCTAGACCTTTGCCGGCTTAGGAACTGATGCGCGCCGCGCGCGAGGCCTACGTGCTACGGTGGCGCGCGCAGAATAGGGCACTGGTTGGGGCGCAATGCTAATGCTGCATAATGCGCACATTAATGCGGGCTTAGGTAACGTTGCTGGTTGCCCTAACCAGCGCGCGGTGTGCCGTCGTTCCTTCCTAAGCCCGCATAGGTGTGTGTACGCGCGCGGCGCTAGTTCCCTTCTAGGGAAGCGCACCGCGCAACGCAGACAGGGATATACGTGTTTAGCAACGTCGTTCCTTCACAGAATCTAGCTGTAAGCCGCGCGCACGTAAGCATCTGGTTTGCTTTAACCAGATCCCTAATTTTACGCGACACCCCTGGTTAGGGGAAGCATCTGGTTAGACAAACGTCGCTCAGAAGATTGTCGTACGATGTATGACCCGCTGATGCTAGCCGCGGATCAGCGCCGCGCGCGCGGCGCTGATTCTCGAGAGGGTCTGTCAACGTCAGAAAACTCGGAAGATTGTATCATCTGCATCAATAGACGCACCAGCCTCTGTTCTTTGTCTGGCGTTGACAGACCCGTCTCGAGAATCAGCGCCGAGAATCAGCTTCGCGGCTGGCGTCAGCGGGTCATACATCGTACGACAACTGCTTCTCAGATTTATGATCAATTTCTAAATTTATTCTGCTACTGCGATACACCATCCACAATCGGCCATTATGAATGTTTGATGCTATTCAATTCACTTTGCCAAACATGCTTATCCCTGTGTGTCTTGTGCATATGCACTATGCACACTTATGTGAGCTTAGGACAATGTACTGTTTACTTTCAGAGGCAGGAAGAAAGGTATTTGGTTATAAATGGAATTTTGAGGAAATGTTTAATTGCACTCTCCATAAATTTGGATAATTCATGTAGTGTTGATGGTGACAAGGAAATTACGAAAACAATACTCATTTGAAGATCTAACACTTTTAAACAGCCTTGAGTTATTATGCCCCTCTTTAGTTGTTTTGTTTAGTACTTGTAGTATTCAGTATTGGTCTAGTCGACACATTTATGATAGTTTTTTGCATAGTAATTTGTGTTTGCAAAGAGAGTTGTTTCCCTGTAGATTTAATAGTTATTAAATATTGCTAGTAAAACCACAACCAGATTCATTGAGAAATTGTAACTGGTCATTTGTTAAACATGATGTGATTATTTTTTGTAAGTAAGTCTAAGTTCTCATGCAGCTCCCATTTGTATGTCTAATCCATTGCATTACTTATTTTTAAACCCCTTCTCATAACTAGGTGATTTTGTTGCCTCATTTGAGGTAAAGTGGTGTTCAGAGATTTAAGGAATTCAGATGCTCTACAGAACTCATCCCTTCAAAAACTTGATTTCTTATTCAAAGTCATTCCTATCAACATTGAGGAGCAGTGATGTCATTATTAAAAGATCAGAGAATGGCAAGGCCAAGCCCCAAATTGATGAACTTGTTTTTGGTGAGGCTACTTGAAACTCATTTGTCTAATGTAATATTCATGCTAAAAAGCTAAATTTTGTTTATGTCAAATGGGTTAAAGAATAAGACTTTTCAAACACCAATGTAGTGGGATATTGGCAAGTTGGAGTACAGTAAGGAATTAAAATGTCTTTAAGTAAGATGCTTTGATATCTTTATCTCTAATCAAAATTTCCTCAGGTAAATTTTTCTCAGATCACATGCTAGTCTGTGATTTTAATGAAGACAAATGGCAAAAACCTGAAATTCTCCCTTTCCAGGTTTTGATGACTTTCATAATTTACATTCTTTTTGCTATTGTAACTGGAATCAAATGTCAAAAGTGACATGTCTTAAAGTAGGTTGAAAGGGCACCTACAAATTATATAAGGTTATGTATAGCATATCCATAGCTTGTTAATTTCTTTCTTGAATGGCCCCAATTCCATTAGAGGTGGGGAATGATAGTTCCAGAAGAACAATCTGTAAGGAAAGGCAATTATGAGACAATGTTTGGTTTTTTACCTGTCAGTTCAACCACTTTCAGCCTAATTTTCTCATGTTCCTTTTGGTCTATGTCTCATGAGCACACATACGAAATTATTCTTGTCATATATACTGAATTGGCTGATTGCCCAGATTTCCGACAACCTTTCATGTGATCTCGTTTATATGTGATACCAATTGGACCAACCAGATGGTTGATAGTAATATAAGATACAACCATCTGATTGGTCCATTTGGTATCACATACTAAGGAGATCATATGATTGGAGCAATCCACCAATTTCTCATACTGCAAGTATAATTTCAATGCATTTTTAATTCCAAGTATCATTTGTAATTTATATACTGCAAGGTATTAATCCTGAAAAGAATGTTCTATTGCCCTTCATCCTTTTTTGCAGGATTTCAACTTATCTCCAGCAGTTACATCATTGCACTATGCTATTCAATGTTTTGAGGGCATGAAAGCCTACAAAACAGTGGACAATGATGTCAGGTTATTCAGACCACATCTCAACATTGCAAGGATGCAGAGAACAGCTGACAAGCTTACTCTTCCAGTTAGTATGATGCACAGTCCTGCAACCTTGTTTTTTACTTTTTCAACTGCAGCATCTTTCAAATGAAACTTTGATAGTTGACATGTGAATAGTGTATGTTTGTGCTGCCATGTGCAATAGATGGACCTTGCAAAGAAAGTTGCTTTTTGGTTTCACTGCCTCATGGCAATAGGGAAATAGAACATGCATAGCATGAAAAGTATGACTATGAATTTGCTAGTATAGCAATTATGGCTAGAAAAATAATATTATTACAATACCTGTCGCCGCACCTGTCAAATGTAAAAGTTTGAAAACCTCAATTTTATACAAATCTTTGATAAATATACCTATCTGAGTATCTTTCAGGAATTTGATGCTAATGAGTTTCTGGAGCTGTTGAAGCAATTCCTGAGGATTGACAGTGACTGGGTCCCCGACTCCCGTGCAGCTTCACTCTACATCAGACCCACATTCATCAGTACTGATGTAAGTCTTTATTTACATTGAATTCTTGATGTTAGTCTTTAATAACATTCATCAGTACTGATGTAAGTCTTTAATTACTTACCTTACATTCATCAGTACTGATGTAAGTCTTTAATTACATTCATCAGTACTGATGTAAGTCTTTATTTACATTCATCAGTACTGATGTAAATCTTTGATTACATTCATCAGTACTGATGTAAGTCTTTATTTACATTGATCAGTACTGATGTTAGTCTTTGATTACAATCATCAGTACTGATGTTCATCAATCAAAATATAGAAATAATTACTGTATGGGTAATATGCAACATAGTTTTTGAGGTACTGTTCTAACTTACAACCAAAAACTGATACTCAATAATCAATTCAGGCCCATCACAGTTGCGATGAACTGCCATTCTCCTCTTTCACAAACAAAAAATCCAGAAATCGACCTCAGGCCCCCTTAATCAAAAGTCGAAACTTTAGAAAAATATTATTTCAAAACCTTCTGTTGTACACAGCAATATGCTCTGTATATAACATAATAATTACTGCATAACAAGGCTTCGTCAGGGAGAGGGTTGTATCCTCTTGGGAATAGAGCACACTAATATAATACTGTGCTGCGCTGAAATATGAGAATACTAATACCATAATTCCTGTTTTGTGTATTGCGTCACAAGTGTTTGAGTCGTTAATATAATATTATTATTATGTGAATTATGAATATGAAGTGGTTTTTCACTTCATGATTAATGATGGAACTTCGTTGCTGAAAACGACCTGGAATTTTACCAAACATTTATTCTGACCGAATATTTATTGTTTAAATGGCGTAATATTCATCTTTCTGGTTTCCTTCAGCAAATTTGCGTCATATGCGGAATCATTTTTATCGACAAATAATGAGTTAGCCGAAAAGAGTATAAATGACTAATCATTTGAATTTTAATGAAAGATTGTGTCTGTGTAGGTATTAAAAACATAGGTTTGTCATTTGGACGTGGCACTGGAAAATAATGGAGCTGTGAAGCTATGAGCAGATTTAAGATTATTTGGACTTAGAACGTTTTAATCGTGTTTAAGATTTTTGGGTTATTAGGTACTGATGTTATTGTAAACGTTCGCATTGCAGGTGAAACCGGGTGAAACGGATAACTGTTCCAATATGTGGAGTATTTCTTGAACAAAATATGTTGTCTTTAGTCATGATGAGAAATGTGAATGTTTCGTAATTTTCCCAAATTTCCGTGTCCGCGTATAATTTCATTACGAAATGAAATAAATTATGTATTCAAAGTAATATGCACATAATGTTTTCATATTTCTGGCTATGACTTCATTTTCACTTCAATGCCTTGATTAAACCACCATAATAGAGGAATTAACTTATTTCAACTTTCACTAAAATTGAGATTAGTGTTCAAGGATTGCATAAGTAAGGTAGAAGTAGATTGCAATACCCGAGTCCCATTTGCCTAATCCAATGTGTTTTCAGCCCGTTATTGGAGTAAAGCCCCCAAGCTCTGCTCGATTATTCGTTATTGCTGGACCTGTCGGACCTTACTACGAACAAAAAGGTATCACTTACCAGTTCGTCTATTCAATATTTAATATTAAACTAATAAAGTTATTATGAAAAGTGTATTGCTTATCAAAGTAACAAAATCTTCCTTAGTCCTTACACATGAAGATACTGAGATATCTAGAATCTAGATCCTGGTGGTTCTAGCTTTGTACTATCTATCTATCTATAAAATATGGTCAGCGGTTGTAGTTCCTTCGTAGAAGATACTCTCACCGTGTTCCCAAGTGAAACATCTGCTCGCTGCACTTAGGCTCTCAGTTGTAACACGTCTTCTTGTTTCAGGTACAGAGCTGTTTAAGTCTGTTAGACTGATGGCAGACCCACAGTACGTGAGGGCATGGGAAGGTGGCATCGGGGCATTCAAAGCTGGCGGGTAAGTTGGGTGAGGTGGCATTCTCTCAAAATACCATGCTCACGTAATGTTTCTTCACGCCTAGAAAGTAATTAACATACTGTGCTTTTCAATGTACATTGCAAAATGTACATTGTACAGACGTACAGTCTCCATAGCAAAACATATTTTGTGCATTGTACTCGGCACACTACGTACATTTTCCGCTATGTACATTGTACACAATGTACATTGTACACTGGCCTACCGACAAGTGTGCACATAAGAATCTATTTCCCACGGTCTAACAGGGTGGCCTGTCAATGATTTGAGCTGAGTGAGCACTTCAGATGCTAAAAACGACAACTGCGCACATTGCAGCTCAGCCAAGTCAGAATCTGATCCAAACTACAACAAACGACAAGTGCGCCCCATGTTTCTAGTGGAGTCTGTGAGTGAACTTGAAGCGGACTTTGGCGCTACCTCTGAGTACCCCACCATGCGCACAGATGGCTTCACCTACAACTTACGGAAGCAGCACAACCACCCTCCTGACCCCCAGCTGCCAGAGAAGAAGACCTTCATCTCCTCCTTGAAGCGGAAGGCTGCAGACAAGCATCTCTCACCCACACAGAACGTCGTGACAGAAGCCCTCACCACCGCTACTCCAGAGCTGAATGTGGAACTCCCCAAGATCGAATCCCTCGCCCGGGTTGCACAGTCTAGAGCTGAATCCTAGAGCTGAATCATTGAATGTGCGCACTTGTCGTTTCAGATGCAGTCAATCTACTGATTGGGCTAGTCCCCAAATTTTCCCACGCTACCCTGTCAATTATTGAGCTCCCATGTGCGCACTTGTCCGGCAGCCTGTACACTATGTACTTTATACAATATGTACCTATTAACTACCGCTCAATTTCTTTCAGTAACTACGCTCCCACTCTGTCTATACAGAAGGTTGCAGCCAGCAGGGGCTGTCAGCAAGTCCTGTGGTTGTACGGTACAGACAGACAAATGACAGAGGCCGGTACTATGAACTTCTTCGTTTACTGGATGAATGAGGATGGAGGTAAGAGGGTTGGAGTGTTTGGAAGGGTTTGATCTGGAGAGGTATTAGCTTCTTAAAAACTTAAAAAGCTGAAGGATTCAACAGAGTCCTTTGAACCTTCAAATTTGGGCTGACATGGTTTTCAAGACTTAGTTTCATACAACGGAACTCGGAAGTCCACTGTGATTTTCTACCGTATAATGATCTAGGATGTTCTACACCTCAAGGCCACTTCACTTCCTTTTCCTAGAAAAAGTACTGGTAAACGCAATGAGAAAGTTTTCTGCTATTATCAATGTTTAAGAATGTACACGTTTATGAGTAGCGCGTACTACTGCATCATTTACTATAGTCACTGTTTCATTCTCCGGACAATTCTGTTTAACAATAAGAGTTGGTATCAATCCAACAACTCATGCAACAGTCAACACAGGGTAACAAGTTCTAGACGAAAGAGGACATTCAGTCGGTCTTATTTTTTGGAATCTTGCTCTGTTTCAAGTTGAAATCGGTTTTAGTTATTACCAATTCATTAAGTCCAGTGTGGTTCGATATGGGATGTCAATTGAGGCTATTACGTGGCAGTGCCTCATTACTACACACATATTCATATTTTGTGTGATAATTTAGACTCTAATTGGCTTGACCTTATTAGATGTAATCTTATAACAAAGGATTAATTTCCTTTCACGTATCTTCTAATGTTGTACACGCTATAGGGTGTAAATTTCTAATTGGTAAGGTGTAAGTTGCTGCTAATTAAGGGAACCTCATTAGAGGCTCATCTAATTAGGAGATGGTGTAGACCATCAATCAGCACATCAAATGAAATTAGGAAATTTATCTTTCCTGATTTGGAAGCAATCACTCGTCAATTAACAATAGTTTGTCGCAGACGACGCTTGATATAATTAGAATTTATGACATGTAAGAGTCTTTCATGTTTTCATAATCTTTGATTTCTTCAAAGATCATTTAAGTGTATAGCGAATGTAAACTATGCATGCGAACATTCTTAGAAGAAAACGGACGTTGCATCTGACACTCATTTATCATATGGTTTTCACACATCACGTATGCAAGAAATATTAGCATATTATAGACGAGGTCCAGTTTAAAAGACGGAAGTGTTCGAAAAAATCGCTTAAGACGAGTACACATGCGAAACTGTTCTTTGCCGTATCAAGGAAAATGAAAGTCGTAGTAGGAGGGTCTGGTCATCACTCGTCAAGGAAGACGTGATAAGAGTAGGAGGGTCTGGTCATCACTCATCAGGGAAGACGTGGCAGGAGTAGGAGGGTCTGGTCATCACTCTTTAAGGAAGGCGTGGTAGGAGGGTCTGGTCATCACTCGTCAAGGAAGACGAGGTAGGAGGGTCTGGTCATCACTTGTAAAGGAAGGCGAGGTAGGAGGGTCTGGTCATCACTCGTCAAGGAAAGAGTGGTAGGAGGGGCTGTTCATCACTCGCCAAGAAAAGTTTATAGTAGGATCAGGAGGGTCTGATCATCACTCGAACTTGGCTGTGTGAAAGTACGGTAGGGCGGAAAAAGTAGTGTGGCAAACCGCGAGAAGGTGTTCTAGCGTTTTTGTCATAAAAGTGTCAGGATTTTACAGGATTTTACAAGAGGTTCCTCTCCATTCTTGTCATGGATTTTACGGAATTTCCGTCAATTAAAGTATCAACAAAGAGCTCCCTGGCTTTGCGGCTTGCAATATGTCTGCTCGATGTCGTTCTATGTTTTAGGCGGTTCGGCTGACGTAATTTTAATTGAGCAGAGTGGACGCTTGATTACGCCCAATTGTCTACTAGCTTGAATGAAACTATGTCCGTATCATGATATCGATTACAGATATTCTTAGAAATTCGTAGGAGCTTGTTCGTGTCCAGCTACGGAACGCGCCGCATGCTCTGTCGAGGATCAATAGGTACAACTCCTGTAAAATCATGACATTTTTGGGCTAGAACATCTACTGCAAACCGCAGAAATTTTGTACTGTATGTATCGCGCGGCAAGAGTTTTTGATGATTGTTTGCGCGTTTGCGTCAATAATTCGCGCGCGCGCGATCGATATATCGACGCGCGGCGATCGATTGATGATTGAGCGAATTCGTTCGACTTTCTGCCGCCGCCCGATCGTAATTTGATTGAGCAAAATTTCTCACTAGGACCGGGTGAAATTAGGACGTCCAACCTTTTTGAGTTTAAAGTTGCTTTAAAAGGTTTATTTCATCTGACGGCAAACCCCCACACTTTCAGAGAAAGAGCTGATCACGGCGCCGCTAGAAAGTGGGCTTATCCTCCCAGGAATAACGCGGCAAAGTGTGCTGGACTTAGCAAGGGAATGGGTGAGTTGAACACTTCATTCTCACTGTTATATTGACTAGAATTTTTGCCTTCATGCGTTGGAAAATTGTGATTATTCCACAAGTTTTGCCAACTGAAAATAATTATCAACTCGTAAAAATCAGGCCAACAATTTTATTCGTCTGCAACTTAAGATCTGTTAGAAGCCTATTTAAGTTGAATTCACTGACTAAGTTACTATTCAGGGCGAATTCAAGGTCACTGAGCGAATGGTAACCATGCCCGAGTTCATGAAAGCGATTGAAGAGAAGAGAGTGATTGAGGCATTTGGGAGTGGAACAGCATGTATGATTTGTCCTATTGACTCCATTCTCTATAATGAGGAGGTAGGTGGTTTGTTAGAATAAGTAATCATTTGACAATTGATGCCCATTTGGATTGAGATATCCCTAACATGACAACCCCTGGCCTGCTTCAGTTGTTACCCATTATATTCACGGGGAACGGAATTTACACCCCCAGACATATTTCACTGGGGCCTGGGTTTGAGTTAGGGTGTTGGGTAATGCTAGAATTATGGTAAGCGTCAAGGCAATCCATAAGGTCAAAATCAAATGTCGCGAGATGAAAAGTCGGACTCCCGATAATACCATATTTACCATTTCAGATTGTTGATGTTCCTACCATGACAACTGGTGCTGAGCTCTCTAAACGTCTTTTCAGCGAAATCACAGCAATTCAGGTAGATAATCCAGCGTAATTAATAATTAATCATAGATAGAATCATGTTCTATTATAGAACATGATTCTATCTATGATTCTTTGACAGTGATATCTGTGCTACTACCGAAAGCTTTTATAGATTTAAGTAGTTTGACAGTCTTTGCTGTTCCATGTGAGTAGCTGAGTCATGATTGCAGTTATTATTGTTTGTTTCATGAAATCTGTTTCATTTAGAGTTAGAATTAGAAGTAATAGTTGCATTTCCGTTGAAATATGATCAAAACGATCCTTGCATTCGTTCTCGTCAGAGTATTTGAATTGTATATTCGGATTTATCATACTTTTTACTACGGAGTTGGGCTAATGGCATCATGTGGACAAGGACTTCAAATTATTGACAGGAATTTTACTTTAAATCGCAATTATACCCTTCAATCAAATGACAGTGCTGTGTTTGAAGGTTTGAGGGATAAAATGAAGAATCTATACTTTACTCCTTCGGTGTTTCAAACTGCTGTGCAAACGTTCAACCATAATTAAAATTTTTGGGGTTTTAACTGTGCTTATTTTGAAGTTTTGTTTCCATTTTTCACTTCAAATCACGTGTTTCAGACGGGACAAGTTGACCATCCCTGGTCTATGAGCATCTACTCTTGATTCCAGACATCAGAACAGGCGGGTGAACTCACTTACCCATCGAGTTATGATGGACTCTCCCGAAGTCAACACACGTTCACATTGGACAAGAACTCGTGCGTATATGTGTGCAGATCGATCGATTGACAGTGTGCTCGATAAAGACGAGCAGATCTACTGTTCACTCGTCAACTTTCGATATAAATTTTATCGAAAGAAGAGCAAAATTGCGCGTCATGATATCAAGCCTTCCGTCAATCGAGCGATCTGCACACGTGTACGAAATGTATCACGCTCTTGGCTTAAATATCAAGAGTGGCTGAACTTAAAGTTGCCAGTTCGAGAAATTAGAATCACTCTGCGCGTCTTCATGCAATGTACGTTCGTGGAAACAGCACGTACATACAAATGACTGCCGCGTGGAAATTACAGAATGCGTTCTCAGAACTCGCGACATACTCTACGCCATATTGCTTAGGGACTTTGGACTGAATATTTAATACAGTGACCAAAAGTATATAATTTAAGACAGATTTTAGATTATTATTTTACCGTACTTAATTTATTACTTACAAAATACAAGTTGAATTCTCGTGAATTTAGAAATTTGTACAAGGTAGATGGTAGCATTCTTCAGATATTATGTTGTATAAGGATTAGGTACTATTCACATATTACGTAATCAACTTTGAAATTTCATAATATTTCAATCGTTCAGATTTGGTTTTTTTCAACTGCACTATCGTGGAAATTTAAGGTAATTTTTGTTCCCAATTTGATTACGTAATATGTTGTAGGATACTGTTCGGTATACAAGGATGTATACAAGGATGTATACAAGGATGTATACAAGGATGTATTTGTATTATACTCAGATAATATTATGTATTGTGTATTTTGGTATTGTATTATGTATAGTTAGTAGTGTAGTTATATATAATGATACATCAGATAATTAGATTAGTTTGTAAATGCAGGTTTATGTATACCCACTTCCGAAACAGTTTTATTTGCTATAACATTTTGATAATTATGGAATTATCAAGTTTTCTGCTTCTCTATCAAATCATCTGCCTGTGAATTATTATCATCGAGATAAGATATCAGAAGTTAATATTGTAATACGCATTAGCATAACATTTGGGATTTTGCCATACTTTTTACATCGGCTGGGCTTCAGATTTACGTTTGCAGATTTCTTTCTGGCCTTGTAACAGTGAAATATGTTTCAAATGTATAGTATTTACTAATATAGAAATAGTCATTAAAATAGATTTGATATTAAAAAGCATTTGTTTCTTTTTGACGTAGTCTATATCTAATCATGCAAAATCTTATCATTTGCCAAAACAAGAAGTCATATGCAATGAAATTAACAAAATGGTTTACTTCTCCATCAGAATTCGAGGAAATTTAATTGATTTCTTCCTATTCAAAATTCGTCACGTGCAATTCATTCCCAAAGTATGCGGAAGTAAATTCTACGTTCACGTTGTAAAAACGTACGTGAAACTCTGACAGTTGTTGCATCGCGCGCGCACCATATTCTAACAAAACTTTAGCATCGCGCGTTACAAAGACAAATAAGATTTATGGACCAAGTTCAGCAGTTGTTCCAGCCCTGTCTAATTTAACGTACCTAGCTGATGACGCACGGACGGCCGCAATTTACTCCGGAAATGCCTCTATTGTATGAAGTTTTTTGATGAGTGGAGATGCTCGAATATAAGGATATACGCCTTAGTAGTACGAACTAGGATCGTGGTTTGAACGAGAGTCCATTCTGGATTAGAGATTAGACTCATCTCGCCATTATTCGAATTCCATGAATTCAAGCAAGGTTCGGATTCAGACTCCAAGACAATACATAAGGAGCTATTCATAAAATACTAAAATAAACACTTGTACTCTGAATAGGGGTCATTCATAATTATGTGAACAGTAAATTATTTATTCGCCTTAAATGTCAGAAAGTTCTCCTTACTCATTATTTTGACATTGACTTTCGTCCTGATAAACTTACTGTCAGTCCCCGAATAGGGAATAATAAATAATAAGGTATCAAATTTATCTTATTCTGAAATAAAATCGCTGTCTTAAATTAACTAAATTCAATTTCTTTAGGTTTGACACAATGGCAGAACTAAATTACATCATTTCTAATTTCTGCTGCGTAGGTGCTGAGTGAATGTGGCACCAATTTTCAGTGTGTGATGACATGACAGTGGCAATCGAGCCACAATGTGCGGTGGACACATGTTTGTTTAAGGCATCTCAATGTGCTTAAGGTCTTGTGGTCTTGATTATGGCCATTAGTACTGTACTCATTTTATTTAATTTCAAAGCCCTTTAAGCTTTTAAGATGGGTACCCTACCGTGGGTTTTCAAAGAAACGAAAATGTATGACATACTGTGTTCATGTAAACAACCAGCCTCAAGCATAGTTCTTAGAGTTGGAGAATGGCGAATGACGCATCTGAAGAATCTTAATCCCGCTTAATTAATTAATTATGAACTAAGCAGGAGTCAGGACTTTGCTAAATCATTCCTTATCTCTTCAGTCATAAAACCCAAAGTTATTGACAGTAAAATGTCCACGACAGTTAGGTATAGGTACATAATATACAAACATTTACCTCCTTTTTTTTTCATAAAACGCCCATTATCTCATTATGTCACTGACATACCAGCCACACACACAAACATGTTCCTCACTGTTAAAGATTCATAGCCCGAAATCGTCATGACGTTGCATTGACCAATAAGCGCTCTAGTTTACGGTCAACTCGCGCGCTGATTGGTCGATGTCAAATAAGCAAGTGGTCTTTTGGCTAATTATAAACCGCCGATAGACGTCACGACCAGGGCTTAGAATGGGGAATTCATTCATTCACTATTCAAGATCCATCAGGGATCGTTCACCTAAATAATTTTTCAGCACTTTTTACGTAACACGAGGACAACGCCTTGTTCATTTACTAACTGCTCAGCATTTAACACGCCCTCCAATATGTATGTCATTCTGTTGCACTAATAATTGCAGGGAAACCCATCATGGTTCATACATTTACCAACTTTCAGCGAAAATGGGCTATGAACCTTGGAGAAAAACACCGTTTATCTATACAGCTATAGTCAAAGCTATAGTCAACTACTGTCGACTGTGTAAATATTGACCAGACACGCATTATAGGTTTTCTTTGCGTCACAGAAGCGATGAATACCGAAATGTGTCTTATTAACACCTTTGGTCGAAGAAACAAGCACATCACACACGTCACACGCACACAAATCCATAGAAAACCAATAGGCGCACAAACAAACAAACTGATACAAACAGACAAGTAAACAAACAACCATTTATAAAATACCTAGGAACATAACATTCATTTAAAACATTCATACATACATCTGCTTAGGGGCCATCCATAAAGGACGTCCGCAATATTTCGGCCATTTCAGACCCCTCCCTCCCCCTTGTCCGCAAACGTCCGCAATCCAGAAACCCCTCCCTCCCCTCCGGACGTCCGCATTTTTCTTCAAAATCTTTTGGGTCATCATTTTTGGCACAGTAATTTCATGATTTTCTAGTGGAATAGCCGTCAAATCGTCCAAAATTTCCATGAATTGCGGACGTCCGCAATAAACACGTCCGTAAACGTCCATGGCCAGACTCCCCCCTCCCCCCTCATTGCGGACGTCCTTTATGGATGGCCCCTTAGGTATCTGAAACACAAATCTACAGAGATTCACGTTTCACAAACATAACAGATTTATAGGTTCACTTGAACAATAGAGTCTTGTTTCAGTAAAATTAAAAAACTTAAAATAAAAAAGAAGTTCCATCAGATTTCACTTATTTCCTTTACATGCCATATTTGCCAGGAGCCAGATGGTTCTATCACACCATTATAATATTATTTATCACGAATCGACGACAAAAAATAAGGGGTTGAGCTCGTGACATCGGAATCATGACTTACAATGGAAAATAAGTGACGTCAAACCGCCAATTTTTTCTCGTCGGGACACGCATTATAAAGCATTTTATATGTCAAGTAGGTATGATTTACAAATTACAGTGCCCAACTGCTCACAGCATGTAAAATGGGCTGTAAAGCAGTAATTTGCACTTAAATTTGAGAATGACGTAGGTGCGAAGGGAGTATTGAACCTCTGGCTAAATTACAGGTGTTATAGTTGCTATTTTTAGCACTCAACACCCACACACACACACACACACACAGTTGAGCCCGCGTCGTTGTCTTTCTAAAGGAGCAGAAGGTATTATAAAGGAGTAGGTAAGTGAGGGAGAGAGAGAGCTGACAGCATCATTATTTATTCATTTTCACAACAAAAGGGGGAAGCAACAACAAGCTAACTAGTCCTTCATGTGCCTACACAGGGACACACAGAGTTTATGGATCATAGACTTGCGAATATACAAATGGCAAAGGTCAAATAACCGAGTATAATTGGTGGTTGTTAAGGGGCGTTCTCCTCTGATATTTTGGGGTACCAATTGGCCAGAATGACCAGGATATTTTGGGATATTCGATGGGTTCAGGTGAAGAAGACTTGCGAACAGTAGCTGGCTTAAATTCAATAATCGAAATGTACTGGGCATAGCCCAAAATTCTTTTATAATTTTAGGCCCAAATAAATTTTTAAAAGCAACGTTGTAATTATTTAAATGATAAAATTTGATCCTGAATTATTGAAGTGTCCAAAGGATTTCTAAATTCTTGATAATATTTTTTCTACTTTTTTAATAAGCCCGTTGAAAAGCAGAGTCTCTTTCCACCACCTACATCATTTTGTGGTAGGTTCCAGGTAGGTTCCGTAGAACGTAAGTAATTAGATACATCTGACAAAGTGTATTTCGCACACATGTGGTATACTAGCTTTTAGGTCATCAATTCACCATACTAAATCATGATAATGACGTCATCTTTGGCTGTCCACAGACTCAGAAGCCCTTGCAAAGCAGTGTGTACATGAAGATATTATATTACTGTTCTTTTTATATCTCAAACCAAACTTTTATATGACTCTGACGTCACAGTACCTAGATAAAAAGTCAGAAAGGTCAGAAGACCTGTGACGTATATCATACCATGAGCTGAGGTTTTTCTTTTTTCTTCTTTTTTAGAGATGGCAGAGACCCGCCCTATGGCATTTTTCTAACTCCAGGCTCCATGCAAACAATACGGGGCATGGATGTAGGCATTTGCAGAACATTTTATTCCAGATGCCTATTGTATATCTTCAAGTTTATGCACGATAGAATCAGGAAAGGAGGACAGCCTCCTTTTTTATTTAATCTAATTAAAGAGGACATATATTCCTAGAGACTGTAAAAATACATCTCACGGGAGAGCTTGACTCAACAAAATGCCGGGAGCTGTGGACAGGAACTGTCTTTGGCGTGCAGTAGAGAATTGGGGCTGTTGCGGAATGCGGACAGGTTGACTCCAATCAACCCCTGGGCCGCAATAGAAACTCACATATTTCTGTTATTCTTTTGGTTTTGAACAGTGTAAATTATTCTAATTACCCCTTTTGAAAAGGGTCAATGTTCACTTACAATCAATGGTTCCATTAGAGAATTCATGACTGAATAACCCACTTTCTAAATTTATTGTTCCTACAATTGATTTATAGGCTTCTAGTCACATAAAACTGTTAATTTTCAAATTTCCAATTAAAACAAAGATAACTGGTTATAATATAGAATTCAATTCATTCATACAAAAATTTTTTACATCATTTGGTTCAATTGATAGTTCCGGTCAATAAATCAACCATATATCAGTGCAACTAATAACAGGAAATAAATTCACATTCAACAAAAGGTACTAAAACTAGTCTCTACTGAAACACATTTAGTTCATACTTCAAGCTTCAAGTATACATCATACTTGATAATATCACCTACAACTCATCCTACGTTCCAATAATATCGGAAGCAGCAAAACAGTTTCCCTAATATAATACACGACCAAAATGAATAGGCAGTCTCTATCAGCTAAAATAACTCATCGAAAGATCAAAGAAGCATTGAATAATTCGAACATGTGATAACCCAGTTTATTCAGAAAACCCTGATAAATTGTTCAAAATTCCTAGATATTTCTGAGTTGTCTCAATGAGATGCTTTAAAATTAGCGGAACTTTATGATAAAGTTCCACTAGTTTTTGCGTCTACAGCTGCAACCCTGATGAAGCAATCAAATTTTCTAGAAATTGCAATTTACTATGATAGATGGTTGGTTTCAAATATCTATGATTTTTAAGAGACCAAATCTCATTTTCATGGCGTCTCGGGTTGTATATCATATCATTACGCTTTTATAAATAATAAAAATTCATCTTTTTTTTAATCTAGGTACCTACTTTATCTTTTATTTGGAATATTATTTTATTACAAAGATATCATCTTCGAATCGCTGTAATCATTAGTGATTATTTAATGTGAAAGTCATATTTTTCTCCATTAATTGTTGGAAAATTTGACGAACATAGTAAAAATGATCTTAAATCATACACATTATGCATTCAATTACTTAATTATACAAGATACAGTAAACAATTGAACCTCAAATAATTCATACAATACAACAAGACGTTTATATACATACTCAATGGTCACGCTACGTTTGGCGGTTTGACATTGACCAATCAGCGCACAAGGAGACCGTCAAATAGCGTACTGATTGGTCAACGTCAAGGCAAGTTGGGCGTCCAACGGGTTTTGGATAAGCTTATAAATTTTTAAGGCAGCTATTGACGTCATCAATTCGATGTTACATGCTTTGACGTAATCCTTCATTTTCTCACGTTTCCACCCCCAATAATGACGCCATCAATTCACAAACTTGACTGTTGGCTCATTTTCATTCGACCAAAAGTCAAAACAACTACTCCTTTCAGAGGCATCACGTTTCTACATTCTACACAGGTGTAGGTGCTACACCCTTCGGCAAAAATTCAATGTGGTAAAATTCCTTTAATAACACAGTTACACATACATTTTTGAGATCATGAAATTCTTTCCAGGAGGTTTATAAAAAGAGAAATGAAGATGAAAAGATGAGAGGGCTTTTAGAATTTGTGAAAATTCCAAAAATATATAACCTTGAAATTCCATGTAGAAGAATCTAAACTTCTATAGGTCATGCCTTGCATGTTAAAATATTAAACTTGTCCCATTGAACTTGACCCAGTAAGTTGCAACTATCTAATGTTAATTTCTTTCTTCTGTTTGAAGTGTTCATTTTCATATGAATTCATGAGACCAATGATAGATAAGAATGAAGGTACGAACGACTTTTCAGTCGTAACACGTGAGGTAATGCGTAAGAAGAAGTGCGTGAGAAGAATTTCGTGTAACCCGTGAGAAGAAGTGCGTGAGCGGTAGCGCGTGAGTGGTAGCGCGTGAGAAGGAGTTTGTTACGACTAACACGTGGCCTTTAGATCGTGAGAAGTACCACGTGTCACGTTTCGCTGCTACTACTGTACACCTCACTCAGCTCCTCCTCCTCTCGGAGGTTCACTTCGTTCCTCGTTACCGCCCGGTGGAACCGGTACCAGAACCAGAGTAGGAAGAGAGACGCGCACCACGTGATAACACACGTCCACATGGCGAGGAAGAAACTGTCCTGCGGAGGTGATTGGTTGTCAGCCGTCAGGGTTATAGAAGTTGTTTGATTGGTTAGTGGATACGTCAGGATGATCACGTGACTTAAAAAAATACGGGATTGGTTGTCAGGGTGAAGAAAGGAAACTGAAGAGAAGGGATGCTTTCGATATGACCACTTGAATCCAACATAAATGATTTACTGTAGTCTTGCTAGCACTTAAAATTGTAATTAATAAAAGGATCAATATCCCTATACGTCCGGCTACGTCAAATTAAGATAGCATTAATGATCGAATAAAATCTATCCAATTAATATAATGACGTAATCCTTCATTTTCTCACGTTTCCACCCCCAATAATGACGCCATCAATTCACAAACTTGTGTTGGCGCATTTCCATTCGACTAAAAGTCAAAACAACTACTTCTTTCAGAGGCATCACGTTTCTACAACAGTCTACACGGGTGTAGGTAGGTACTACACCCTTCGGGTGTAGGTAGGTACACGGAAGTGTTTTCTTTGATAATTCAAAATTGGAATGAAGATAGATGAAAACAAAACTTAATACTTTTACGGTAACTTCACAATCATGAATCAATAATATTATATACCATTTAAGATATCAAACCATCATTATTATTATCTCTGTAGTCTAAATTAAATACCTTGTTACAGTAAGTGGGAGAGTCTGTGTGGTAGAAATCAGGTACCATGTTGGAAAACACCCAGTATCCACCTGGAATAAGATAGGTAAACATGACGTTAAAATGGTGTAAACATGACGTGGTTAGTGAGTAATTTGTTTTTGAAAGTATAAAAGTTTAAAGTTCTCGATTTTTGAATTATTTATGCTTTTTGGATGTACATTGTACACCAAAACTTAGAGGCGACCAGTATGTTGGCAAAAGTTACTTTTTGTTTTGAGAATTTTGTCTATCATTAAAAAGAAGTGATATAAATCCCCAATTTCCTTTTGAGTAGACTCGTGTTGAAATGTTGACGCACGAGATGTTATAATTTACATTGGCAGACAGTGTTTTGTTACTGAACATTGAATACTGGACAGTATTACTTTCCTCGCGTTATTTATTAGAAACTAATTAGAACCTACTGATATTTTCATCGCTGTCTATTTGATATAGAGCTATAACTATAAACTGTATAGATAATTGCCTGATTGGGTACATATTGGTTTAGAACCTTACCTACGGGCTGCGGATAAAGATGCATCTCTTAGACTTCTCCCTCGGGAAATATACCGGAAAGGACCCGATAGGCGTGTGTCTATATATGCATATTTTATAACTAAGTTATAAACGCCAAAGCCAAAAACATCCATTAACGTTACACTTATTCAGCATCCCTCTTTATCGGAAAGAAATCCTCCACACTTCAATGGGTTTCAAATGCTGTGCAAGGTTTTATTAAAGAAAAATATGCCCTTCCACATCATCACCTCACCACTTTGAAGCAATTAAATGGGTTTATTTCTTATTAATGAAGTAGTGATGTTAGGTCCAGCTACCTCCAATTGGTGCACGATATTGGCAGCAACAGACTGAACCAATAACTTACCACACTCCCACAATAGACCTTGACCTCAGTAAAAAGATCCCGTGTATTTTGCAATGTGCAAACAAGCCATCAAAGCTGCTAACGTTTCTACTCAACAGGTGTTTTATCGGCAAATATCGGGCTGCTGCTTAAACAACCCGCGCACGAAGAATAGGCGGTTAAACGTCATCAACTTACTTCATTGCTCTTTGATAATTACGACACTTTAACCGCCTATTTTTCCTTGGGGCACGTTACTCGACCACTCCTCTATGTTCTCTAAGACACCGTGTTCGCTGTCTCAGTTATAAGGCAAGTTACACGTACAATATTGCTATTGGGTAGGTGCGTGTGTCTATGCATTTTGTAGATGGCAGGATATCACGCAACCTATGAAGAGAGGAGATGGCAGGATATATATCACATCCATATTGGTAGAAGAGGACGTGACGTATTATACATATCGCTCGAATATTGAATTGCTGCTACCCCTGTACACACATACATTCAATGTTCATAACTCATGGTATTGCAAGACGAGACAAAATATACATGGAATAGCAGACATAGGCACTAATATTGAGATTGCGAAACTCTGTATTGTTCCCATTTTTACACAATACCATTTTAGGTATTGTTATATATAGTTTATACGGGTTCTTGATACTGATTTCATGCCAAGGGCCGTTAGCAAACGGGCAAATATTAGACCTAGCAATTCCATTCTGGGCGTCAACTCTGTGTACAGTCTGTTTGACAATATTATGCTCTTTACAGGGCCGCACGATCAGACCCAACATTATCAGATAATATTGTTCCTGGGACATAAAGTTCATGGTTCATATCAGCTCATCTAAATCATGTAGGCACTGCTTAAATAACCAGTATAATTAACACAAGAGCACCATCACAGATGTGCAAGGTTAATTCAATATTCATTGATTTGGGGCTATCTAAGGATTACCTAATCACATTGACTGAGAAGATTAGGGGCGACAGTTTGACTCGAATCTTTGGGGGTACAGCACAATGGCAAGATGCATCTAATCTCATGATTATATGGGTAGTGTATATATCCTTCATCAGTGTGATGAGAGAATCATCTCACATTGAGCCTGTATTGTGATTGAGATTGGCAGGTTAGAAAGAGGCCCAATACTCCAATAGCATAGTAACCATCAAAATGGTTTCATTTCATAATTGTCAAAAAATGTCAACATTTCTGGTTTCCCTGGTTTTCCTGTAAAATCCAAAAAGCCCTATTTTAACCCCTTAAAAACGATGATATGTCTGTCGATTCATTTTTGAGAGCTGAAAGTTATAGTTTGGCTAATTGAGCTGAGACATGAGCTCTCTATATACCACAAGGAACACTTATTTAAACATCATTTAAATATACGGTCCTGTAAACTCTCACACGGGCCATAGGATACACATCATGCATGTACGTAGTCTCTTCTCCTGTCCAGCTAGCATATATTATATTATGCTTGATGGCATCAATTAGCCAGTTCTTGCCCTAACAGTGATGTCACTCCTAACTACCAATTATTCATCATGTGCAACCTTGAACCTTTGTATCCTGTACAATGTAACCTGTGGTAAAACTTCCTCTGAAGCATAAGCCACTGCTCGCATATTATATCACTTGTCTCAGCATGGACATAATATAATAGAAAATATACATATATAATATACATGATGAAATAGGACATGTATTTAAGAAGAACAGGCTAATTTACCTGGTATAGACCAAGCTACATTGATGAGTAGAGCAGAGAGATTGAGAATGAGGTTAGGCCATCGTCGATCTATAATAGCTGCATCTGAAAGGTCAAATATGGTGATAATTGTAGTTCTGACAGTTTATAACAAGCCTTTACAGTACTTGTAACAAGGATTTTTTAATATTATATTGGCTAAAGAATAATGATAATAAGATATGGTATTTAAATGGTATGGTAAGTTTAAAGAGTACCTAGGAAAGTTTTGAAGAAAATGAAATTTGAAAACAACTTTGATTTAAAATATATAGAACTGCAAAAGCTTATATCACATGCAAAGCAATGAACCTAATATCATAACCATTATCACATCTGGCTACTGACATTTCTTGTTGATTCTCCTTTGGATGAAGACTCCAATTACAGAAGATATGACAACTGTGAGGCCAGAACCAAGAAGGTAGAGCACAATGCCAACAGAAGCAGGGCAATTAGTTAGATTACCAGCACCTGCAAGAAACAATTGGTAAGCAACATATCAAATGGATAATTGGGTCATAACCTTAAAAGACACATCAAATCAATCAATATATATACGCATATATAAATCAAAAAAACCTATCATAACTTCATAACTGCTGATAATCTTCTCAATAGGAAACTTAAAGAGAGAAGTGAACGAAATTTTGGCCACTCACCTAGTATGATCATTGCAAATGCAAGCATGTTAACACAGATTAAGCCTACTGCTGTTCCAATAAGAATATTATGTTCACTAGTTGCCATGAGAGATCAGTGGGCATAGCATAGTAGAGAAGAATTCTTTGTGTGTGTCTTATTTGAACCTCAGTTATCAAAAACAGTTTTGGCTTTCATGTTGAGCTGTCAATGAAGTGTTTCTTTTCTGCTTTTAAGATCCAGGGACATCATAGCTGATAAATATAAAGCATTAAGTTAATCAAGAAATGACCATTTGTTACCATTTGTTCATTCACAGTCTTATGCATAGCATTTCTCAGGGAATCATGTTAAAGTTCAAGTCCAGAGTTGGAGAAAAGTCTTGCAGATCTATGTGTTTTAAAGGATTGATTCTTTAATTGTTGATATATATGGTCTAATGTCATTTTATAAATTGTAACAACTGTCACTTTAGTAAATTTGAACATGAATTATTATATTACAAATGTTTCAATTTTCTTTTCAGTCCTATAGTCCTAAAGGCTAAAATAATTAGATTAAGACAGGAGCTTGATATCTAGGGAACTTTGATGACAAAACTTATTTCAAAGACAAGGGTTCTGGGCATACCAAACCACTTTTAACTCACAGTCAAATTTAACAAGCATGAAAGACTTATATGTGCATCACTCTGGAAACGAAATTTACACCACCAATGGGAATTTCCAGTACAACTGAACTTTAAAAAATGAAAAGTTAGTATACTATGGCGTTGGGCGCCCGTCAAATGCATTCAACCCCACAACACGGTCGCAAGTCCGTGTGCCACAGTGTTAGGTTTCAGTACACCATATCATTATTTGGATCTGCCTAGCTCTCTGATGAAGGCATTTCTTTCATGGATCCCGTCAAAGACTATGGTTGGATTTGTTGGAGGGTTCTGTGGCTTGACTACAAAGATGACCATATTTGTTCTACAAAGAAGATGTTTTTAACCTTGCTAGCAAGGGCAAAGTCACCCAGAATGGAGTCCCATTGTTTCTCTGGTTCATTCTCGTCTCTTCGGAGTCGCAGCCTGATTTATGTTTACAAGTAAACACAGTCGACTTGATCTTTTGATCTTGTTAGGACCAGATGGAACTTTATCTTCCCTACACTGGATAAAGACATTGATGAACTTAATTTCCTTGAGGAACTTAATTTCCTTCTGAAACTAACACACTACATCTTGTGGTTGGGGGAGCGTTGGGTGACCGTCAAATGCATTCAACCCCACAACACAGTCACTAGTCCGTGTGCAACAGTGTTAGGATTCAGTACACCATATCATTTTTGGTGTCTCATGATTTATTTGGATCTGCCTAGCTCTCTGATGAAGGCATTTCTTTCATGGATCCCGTCAAAGACTATGGTTGGAGTTGTTGGAGAGTTCTATGGCTTGACTACAAAGATGACTGTATTTGTTCTACAAAGAAGGTGTAAAATTTATGATATTGAACCATCACAAATCTGAACAATATTCATTATTCAATCCATTGGTTTACATTAAGAACACACCTTTGAACACAGGTATCCATTTATCAATAACATTCCGAAACATTTCATATAGAAATAGGAGTAAATAAATGGAAATAAATTATGAATTATAAAACGAATAACTTAGATTTGTCGGCCATTGACCATGACAGACCATCTTGAGATTCAGCGCGCGGCGTCAGTGGGTCGGAAAAAGCTTAGATCTGTTGATTTTGTTTATCGATGATTGATGATAGACCCTTCAGAGCAACGCGCCGCGCATTGCAATTGCATTGCTTAACACGTATATTGTATATCCCTGTTAGCCAATTGCGCGGCACGTTTCCCTTGTCAGACGCGACGTTGTCTGACCCCTTCGCCTTCGGCGGGCGCGCGCGTCGCGTCAGACAACGTCTGACAACGTTTCCCCAGAGCACGCACTTCCCTAAAAAAGCTTGCCAGGCGTTGCCTGGCCCCCTGTGCGCGCACATATTTTTGGAGCGCGCCGCGCGCACACCTTTTTGATTTTTTGAAGCGTGCGCACATCTTTTTGATGTAATCCCACATCTTTTTGATGCGCGCGCACATTTTTGTCGTGCGCGCACGTTTTTTATGCAAGCGAACATCTTTTTGATGCGCGCGCACATCTTTTTGATGCGCGCGCACATCTTTTTGATGCGCGCGCACATTTTTTTTGATGCGCGCGCACATCTTTTTGATGCGCGCGCACATTTTTTTTGACGCGCGCGCACATCTCTTTGATGCGCGCGCACATCTTTTTGATGCGCGCGCACATCTTTTTGATGCGCGCACATTTTTTCCATGCGCGCGCACATCTTTTTTATGCTTGCGCACATCTTTTCGATGCGTGCGCATATCTTTCATCTTTTTGATGCGCGCGCATCTTTTTGATGCGCGCACATCTTTTTGATGTGCGCGGATACCTTTTTGACGCGAACGCACATCTTTTTGATGCGAACGCACATCTTTTTGTTGCGCGCGCACATCTTTTTGATGCGCGCGCACATTATTTTGATGCACGCACATCTTTTTGATGCGCGTGCACATTTTTTCGATGCGCGCGCACATTTTTTTGATGCACGCACATCTTTTTGATGCGCGCGCACATCCTTTTGATGCGCGTGCACATCTTTATGAAGCTCGCGCATACCTTTTTGATGCTTGCGCACGTTTTTGATGCGCGCATACGTTTTTACTTTTTGATGTGCGCGCACATCTTTTTGACTCGCACGCATATCTTTTTGATGCGCGCGCCTATCTTTTTGACGTGAACGCACATTTTTTTCATGCGTGCGCACACTCTCTTGATGCGCGCACACACCCTCTTTGCTCTTGATGCGTATGATCATCTTTTTGATACGCGCGCACATCTTTTTGACATACCCACACACCTTTTTGAGGCGCGCACACCTTTTTGATGCGGGTGCATTTTTCGATTTGCGCGCATAAATACTGATTGCACTTAATACACTTATCAATTGAGGACACTTTGATGATAAGCAATTTATTTAGCTTATTTAGCTTTAACTTATTTAGCTTTAACCATTCAATGAAAAATAAGATCACATCATTTCTAAAAAATCATTTCTAAAAATTGAAATCGATATTTTGATTTTTGACATGAAATATAAAAAGTTGTCAATATGCAAACACGAAACTTTTATTTACAATAAGATCAAATTTGATAACGTTTCACTGAAATAACAACTTCTATGGAATAAGTCTAAAAATACCAATTAGTCTTGCTAAAACTGAAATATACATCGAAAAAACCAGGTCATGGTCACATAGATATATTAAATTCTCAGTAGGAATACGGCCCTAGTTTTGCTAACGTAACTAAACTGTTTTTGTACTATAATTATGATACATAATAATTCTTAGAAATAAAAATTTACCAGAGGATATCGACTAAGTTATAAAAGCAATCAATAAATGTTAATTATTCAATTCTAGAGATATTTGCCTTTAAAATAACAACATGCACCAAATTTTGACAGTTTCCACATTTTCAAATACAGTTCCTTCCAGGCAATTAAAACTAAAACTTAGAATTAAATCAGACCGTACATCTGTTATCGGTTCTATCCCGTAGAGTAGTAGTGGGAATCAGAGGAGAAGGAAAAGTCAAATCAAGCTGTGACAAAACCTGCATCTATGTTCAATCAGTAGAGCTTCTCCCAAAGTTGACAGCGACGCAACAATCTGAGAGTAATAATCTGTCACATAAATTGCGGATGTTAGCTATGACATGAGACATGATACATGAGACATGAGACTTCATACATGATACATGACATGAGACATGACATGAGAAATGACATGAGACATGACATGAGACATGACATGAGAAATGACATGAGACATGCCATGAGACATGACGTGAGACATGGCATGAGGCATGCCATGAGACATGACATGAGACATGATATGAGACATGCCATGAGACATGAGACATGACATGAGACATGGGCCATGGCATGAGACATGGCATGAGACATGACATGCGACATGAATAATATAACGCCAAAATTTTGTTACCCTATTCCTAACAACATGCATAGGTACTGTCGTAATATCAATGTTTGAAGCTTTCCTGTTTTGTACTCACCATTCAAGTTTCAGCCCAACTTCATCTGCTTTTCTGGGACAGCAGTATCTGACCCATGAGATTCAACAGTGTCCCCATCCCCATTTCTATCTGGTGACAGTTCCTGAAAGATTTGGCCATCATGGAAAGGATACAGTTAAGTTAAACAATACAAAGTGTTTTGGCCCGTCTCAATTTTAAGAAAATTTCCAAATGTTGCCAGGATGTGTTCGGAGCTAATGTCTGCCTACCGGTAATGATCATTCAATCGCAAAAACTTTTTCCCCCTATTCCAAACTATCTAACTACTCATTTTATATTGAGCTATTGAGTACTCACCATTCTGCAGCCTGTCCGCATTTTCTAAGGAGCTGCAACTTTGTCCACTATCTCACTATGTCCACGTCCCCTCGGCTTCAATCTGGCTTCCTGTAATGTTCGATTATTATGACGAGTAATACAAAATAAATACAGAGTGCTGCGGCCCGCCTCCATTTTTAAAACACTTCCTAGCTGTCATGGAAGTGTTCGGAGCTAACGCCAACCTACAGGTAATGACAGTACCTGCACTCCGCCTAACCCTTGTTGACATGCCACACACTGGTGTCGAGGTGTGTGTGGTCGCCGCAGCCAAGGGAAAATAGCGGAGTACGGCGAGCGAAACGGGGATAACTCTGTGTGGCTAGTTATCTCTGACTCCAAGGCACGTACGTACGTTTTGGTACGTTTTGGTGAGTTTGACTGGGCGTGCACAGGACATCTGCGTCGTGCGCGTCTCCTTCCAGCTCAGCAATGAGTTGTTGTTCACAGCTGTGTACCCCGGAACAAGAGGTGTATCCGGGAACTGCTCAAGGAACATGCCCATACCAATCTTGAAGCTTTCAAGAAGATTCCGTTGGGAGACATCAGGTGGCATGATATTCCAAAGCTGAGCTGCTCTTACACCAAACGAACTGTCGTAGTCACTACGCACAGATAGCTGGGCTTTGGTGTTAATCTATGGGATGAGTGCCTTGATCCCAAGCCGAGGATGGTGCTTAAACTGCATCTCGACATCATTTGGAGCATGGTTGTGGATTATCTTCCAAACTTGTATGATGCAGTATCTTTCCCTCCGGCGTTGAAGTGACATAAGTTTCAGCTTCTTGAGGCGGTCCCAGTAACTCAAATCTTTGAGTCCAGTTACCTTTCGGACAAAGCAGCGTTGGACGTTCTCTAATTTCTGGATGTCAGCTATCTTGGAAGGGTTCCAAACAGGGCAGCAGTATACAAACATGGAGCGGACCATTGACTTGTAGAGAGTGAGCATGACGAGGGGAGATCGGTCACAGAAGGCGCTAAGAACCCAAGAGGACATTTTCCTAGCTCCTTGAACAGTTTGTTCAATATGGGGCGATCATGATCTATCACTTGAGACGAGGACTCCCAAATCTTTAGCAGTGTCCGTAACTTCAATAACATGTCCTTTGGGAGTTTTGTACTCTACATTCTCCGGATAGAAAGGTAGTCTTTGCATGATGTGAGAATTCTGGCTGGGACGTCGTCATCGGGACAAGCTGAATAGGGGTCAAACACATATATACCTTGATTATATCATATTATATCATGTTATATCATGTCATATCATGTTATATCATATTATATCATATTATATCATATTATATCATATTATATCATATTATATCATATTATATCATATTATATCATATTATATCATATTATATCATATTATATCATATTATATCATATTATATCATATTATATCATATTATATCATATTATATCATATTATATCATATTATATCATATTATATCATATTATATCATATTATATCATATTATATCATATTATATCATATTATATCATATCATATCATATTATCATATCATATCATATCATATCATATCATATTATATCATATTATATCATATTATATCATATCATATCATATCATATATCATATTTTATCATATTTCATCATATTATATATATATTATATCATATTATATCATATCATAATTATTAATATAATTATCATTACTGATAACACACGGGTACAAACACTACTACAGTACTACAAACAGAAAGGTCAGTCCATCGTCTAATATAGTGTCCAGTCAAGTCCCTCACCCTGCCCCCTCCCACCCCTTTCCAACCTCCTGCCAAACTACTTAGGTGAGGTGAATTTTGTGGGAGATGATCGGTGAAAACACTGGACATACGGACTGATTTTATATTTGATTTTTATTTGAGTTTATGTTTATTATTGTTAAGGATTAAATTTGAGTTTCACTTTTGAGTTTTGAGTTTGAGTTTGAGTTTGAGTTCGAGTTTTGAGTTTTGAGTTTGAGTTTTAGTTTTGAGTTGGGTTTGAGTTTGAGTTTGAGTTTTGAGTTTTGAATTTAGGATTTCAGGATTGAGTTTTTTATTTTATTTTTAAAACGTTTATTAAGTTTAGATCGGCCCGAAGAACTCCACCATACTTTGTCATCAAGAGTTTGAGTTTTAAAGTTGGGTTTGAAGTTTTAGAATGAGTTTTGAGTTTCAGAGGAACTCGAGAACCACAGTCAGAGTGAAACTTATCTTTTTAAAAATTTACTGATTCTTCTCGGTAAGAGTGCGTCTATCATAGATTAAGTCTGCTCCGAGCCTGGAAAGTGCCACCAAGAGCTGAGAAAAGTCGCAGGTGCCAAGAGTGTCAAAACACAGCTGTGCCAACTCGTCCAAACATCACATGAGGAAAAGCAGCGATTAGTATAAAATAATGATATTATATTATCGTCGAAGATTTACTGATTCTTCTCCAGTGCGTCTATCAGAAAGAATCTCACCTTTTCTCCTCTTCTTCAAAATTGATACAACCTGTAATCTTTGATTGAGAAGAAGAGCTGTCGAGATAGGTATAGGTGCCAAGAGAAGGATACCAACACAGCCATCAGCCTCGTGCCAAGTCGTCCAAACATCACATGAGGAAAAGCAACGATTAGTACAAGATAATGGTATTATATTATCCTGAGAAGTAAGTTAGTGCCCCCCTGTGGCCTTTCACTTCTTTTCTCACCTTTTCTCCTCTTCTTCAAAATTGATACAACCTGTAATCTTTGAATGAGAAGAAGAGCTGTCGAGATAGGTATAGGTGCCAAGAGAAGGATATCAACACAGCCATCAGCCTCGTACCAAGTCGTCCAATCATCACATGAGGAAAAGCAGCGATTAGTACAAAATAATGGTATTATATTATCCTGAGAAGTAAGTTAGTGCCCCCCTGTGGCCTGCTTCTACCTATAGAAAATGTAGAAAGATTCTCACCTTTTCTCCTCTTCTTCAAAATTGATACAACCTGTAATCTTTGAATGAGAAGAAGAGCTGTCGAGATAGGTATAGGTGCCAAGAGAAGGATATCAACACAGCCATCAGCCTCGTACCAAGTCGTCCAATCATCACATGAGGAAAAGCAGCGATTAGTACAAAATAATGGTATTATATTATCCGTCCTACGAAGTAAAAGTTAGTTCTTCTACCTGTGAATTCCTTTTTTCTGCTTCTACCTATAGAAAATGTAGAAAGAATCTCACCTTTTCTCCTCTTCTTCAAAATTGATACAATAGGTAATCTTTGAAGAAGGAGAAGAGCTGTCCAGAGATAGGTAGTCGTCCAATCATCACAGAGAAGGATTACCAGTACAAAATATCAGTATTCGTTCCAAGTCGTCCAAACATTCTTCTACCAAAATGTAGAAAAAGCTCCTCTTCTTCACAAAACAACCTGTAATCTATTATATTATCCTTGCCAAAGAAGTTAAACACAGCCCCCCGTTCCAAGTCGTCCAAACATCACATGAGGAATGAACTAAAATTAACAAAATAATGGTATTATTACCTATAGAAAATACAGAAATTACCCCCCTTTTTCTCCTCTTCTTCAAAAATTTATACAACCTGTAATCTTTTGAAAAATAAGAAGAGCTGTCACCTTTTCTCCTCTTCTTCAAAAGAAGGATACAACCTGTAAGTCTTTTGAACATAGAAAAAGCTGTTGATAGGTAGGTGCCAAGAGAGGATACCAAAATAATGGTATTATATTATCCTGAAGTAAGTGCCCCCCCTGTGGCCTGCTTCTACCTATAGAAAATACAGAAAGGGTCTCACCTTTTCTCCTCTTCTTCAAAATTGATACAACCTGTAATCTTTGAATGAGAAGAGCTGTCGAGATAGGTTCAGGTGCCAAGAGAAGGATATCAACACAGCCATCAGCCTCGTACCAAGTCGTCCAAACATCACATGAGGAAAAGCAACGATTAGTACAAAATAATGGTATTATATTATCCTGAGAAGTAAGTTAGTGCCCCCTGTGGCCTGTCCTACGAACTAAAGCTAAAGCGCTTTCCAGCGCTTCTACCTATAGAAAATACAGAAAGAGTCTCACCTTTTCTCCTCTTCTTCAAAATTGATACAACCTGTAATCTTTGAGAAGATAGGAACAATAATATCAAATCAAATAATTCCAATCAAATAATACAAATCAAATAATATTAATCAAATAATAACAATCAAATGATAGCCGCCCTTGCCAGGGCGGAATAACAAACAGAAACAAACAGTAGCCCTTTCCAGGGCCCTAAATCTATTTACAAACAGAAACAAACAGTAGCTACCTACGAACCCCTAACTAAGATCGTGCGGTGCATCCTTAAGCTAAAAAGCAATAACTGAGGCGAAAATATATATGAATCAACGAAAGAGTAAAAAGTATATCTAAATTCCTATGCCATCGCCAAGACTGTGCACATTATAAAAATAGTATCTTCTAGTGATACTGTAAATCTGGACCTGCTTCATACATATTCTATTTTTCTCCTCCCCAAACCACGATCTCTGCTAACCCTTCCGATGACAAAAGAAAAACAAAGTACTTTGGGGAGGGAAAATAGCGAAGGTAAAACCACAATTATGGCATCATTGACTAACTTCTGACAGTCTATAACAACGATAAACATGCAATCGGATAAAACAGCTATTTTATGGATGTTATCAGTCTGGCGATGACATTTGAAATGGTACCCTGGTAAAACTATGGCTTAAATGTTCCCTTTATGGGAAAATGGAATAAATGAAATGAATTATCTTCCCTCTTTGAAAAACAATATTGGCAGCCCCGGGCTGAATAAAGCACAACAAATAATTGACAAATTACTTACGATTCTACTCAATGTGCCCATACAATTTTTTGAAAATGCCCGGGGTTTAAATAATTTAAGGATTTAATTTAAATTTAACATTTAAATTAAGTTAAATTAAAAGTATAATCAATCACATATACAGATACAATGGACATTCAAATAATAAATATGCAATCAAAACAATGTGGTTGACCGTCGAATACCATTATAACAGTTGGAATCCAAGTTACTGAATGAGACCTGAGTATGTATGGACGGCGCCCTGATCCTGCCAGGACACCGGGAGCACGAGTGGAGTCCGCCCGACCATAGAAAAAGCAAGTTCCTCGGTACTCAATCCACCGACCACATTTGTACTCAAGCTTTCCCAAGATAACCACAAAATGACACGTACGCAAACGAGTGACGTGACGCCTCAAGTCATGACTAGCAAGGTTCCACTCACGCAGAAATGTGATCCCACAAAATAGGCGGTGGAAAGCCAAAGATCCGCCAATCCCAGGCACTAGAAGGAACGCTGGCATTAAGCTCCCCACACGAACCCACCCCTTATCTCGACGGCTCATCGAAACCATTGGCTACAAAGTATAGACGGTCATATGAGAAAGACTGGCGTAGGCTCCTATCCCGGACCGGTTACTCAACGCAAACGCTTGCATCCCCCCGTAACACCAAAGACAGGACTGGCTCGCTCCAGCAATACGGAAGTCCGCTGTCCTGCGCTCAATGAAACAGAGGTCCGCCCAGTCAAGTGTGCCAGGTCAACTACCCGACCACACCCGTTTCTCGTATAGGTACTCGTTACCCCCAGATATCAGACCGAAGAGCTTGGATCCAATCATGATAACACTATCCGATCATAAACATATGTATATGAAAAGTGAAAAGTACCCAAATAGAATGTGGACAGCACACTTGTATGACCTGAAACCTCAGAGGATTGGGTCGCTCTGCCACCGTATTCATGCTGCCAACATGACGCTTTCGTGATCTAGTTCCCCGCGGGGTTTTCTTATTTAAGCTACGTTCCAATGGATTCCTGAATCATATCTCAATCGGAGTACTTGTGTGACTTACAGCACAACTTGTTGTGACAGATTATGCGACGCAATTAGAAGCATAAGCACTGTCAGTCCACTTGTACTCGATCGCATAGTGTGCGTGTCTCAAATGCTAAAATATAAAGCCTTGGAAAAACTAACCCAAAATCAATCATAAGATTATATATTTTCTATGGAAGTAATGCAATGTAATCATAATGTAACACACAGAGTCCTTAAAAATAACAGCAGTTTAGCAACCAATTTACTAACTAGTTACAACGTGAAAATTTAAGCATGTTCGGTGCCCATGAACATGCTCATAGGGGGGCTTGATTTCCCATTGCGGTTGATCCAATTTAATGGATTCTATCGGGTGGTAAGGTTCTTTTCAGGTTCAAAACCTGAGTCAGGGAACCAGCAAGACCTGGAGTCCCCAGCTGGGTGGAGTCCAGCTGAGGGAGGACCAAGGTCCAGGCGACCTGCTATCTGTAGAAATGATGGCACCTCTAAAAGGGTGGCTCCACACCATATGCAGGTCTGAGTCCATGAGAGGTTATAGGTTGCACTTCAGGACTCTAGAGCTATTCCCACATGGTGGCATAGCAGAAACCGCTCCACCATGAGCGGAAACCGCTCCACCATGAGGTTATTCACTCCTCGCCATCAAGATCATGACTTTGTTAAATTAAATTTATTAATATTGTTCAATTTGATTTAATAAATTATGAAAAACATTTTGAAAAAAAAAACAATTCAATTTTCAATTTAATAATAATAGTAATAATAATATCAATTTTTTACAGCACATGAACTAAAATATCCTTCCTTCACCCATGTATATCCAGAAACATTTTCCTTTAATTTAATTCAATCATATGTTTCACAGCACTTTAAGAAGAAATATACTGTCTTGGCCCCAGTGTTGTGTTGATAACTGCTTAATGATTGTTTCTTCACATGTTACATGATATGTTACATAATATAAGTTATGCTTTGTGTTTTCTGTCAGTGCTTAAACTCAGCATGACTCCAGCTTTTGAGTTAACTTTGAATTATTTGTATATTAAGTTATTTGAAGCACTGTCATTGCTTTTAACCTTGAATCTGTTCTCGTGGCACAGCTGTGCAATAATTTAAGTTGATCTGCCACTATAATGTAAAAGTTTAAATTAGTTTAAAAAGTTGAATGTGCTGTAAAAATATATAATTGGATTGAATTGAATTATTATTATTATAATCCATATTGGCACCATAACTGAGTTGCTTAAATCACATATATAAAACTAACAAACTTTCTGTTCCTAGAATGAAGTTGCTAATATGGATGATATCCTGCATGGTTTTCACAGGTTTGTATTATCTTATTTCTGACCATGTATTTGAGATCACACTTACACCCATGTTAGTGTGACTTACTACTATCTACCAGAGAAAGTTGATTCAATACACATAATTATATATATTTTATTTGGTTTAATACACATGATTTTACAATATTTTGTGCCTATTTAATCTAGCACAGTGACATGGCCAATGAAGACTATGCATTGCATGTAACCCTTCAGTACATTGGGCTCACACATTGTATTGATTATTGTTTTAAAGTTTTAAGAGGGTCCTACAGTTTCATAATTGATTTCCAAGATAACTAACTCAGCATTAGAGGATTAGATAAATCTCAATAGATATTACAATCTTATCAAGTGAATGTTATGCCTACGTGTAGAGGTTCGATAGTACTTGTACTATTCTGATTTAATAATAATAATAATAATCACATATAGGAGTCTATTAGATCGATTAATTTCATTTATTACATTCATTAATTTCCAATAGGCTTATTATTCTACCTGTCAATGTTGAAACTCTGCATACCCTGGGAATATTTTGCATATCTTGATCTCAAACACTGGCTACATTACTGCCATATAGCAACTGTATTATAGCACCTTTACTCATTTTCAATACTTATTTTAATCTGTTAACAGGGGTCAGATCAAATTGTACTCACGAAAGTTTTGAAGAGAAATGGACCAAAAAGAATGGTTTGGTGACCTGGGCCGATTCTGATGATACTTCCCCTGGCTCTCTGAAATGTGGTGATGGATATGTCCTTGATTCAAAACATGACGTGGTTTATTGCAAAGGAGAAGAATTTGTGCTGATGGACCAAGACGCTAAGTGCGTTGATAGTTTTGATGGTGAGTTCCGAATTTATGAAATCCCTGTGTATTCTTTGTGTTCACTTCCCTCAGTAGGAATGACGACTGGTGTTAAGTTTCAAAAATGAAGTGTTAAGGTTTATGATGGCCAGCATAATAATATGATAATATCATAATTCCTGACACCTGTTTGTCAGAGTATGGGTTGGTCAACAAGTCAGCACTGAAACTCAAGCAAAGTTAATGTTATTGATCATTACTCTGGTCAAATTTGCTCCTGGCTCCATTTCATTCATGCAGAATTCGCAGGAAACTGTAAGTTAATTGTATTAACACAATAAAATTGTTTCAGTCAAGGAGAAGAATGTGACATTTCAGACTCAAGAGTACAATTTCCAGCAGATTAAAGTAGGGAAAACATACCAATTCCCTGTCAAAAGTCCCAATATCACATATGTGGTAGCAACCAATTACACTGCTACCAAGGTAAGAAGATCAGTCGATCTCCAGTTGTGGAAATCAACATTTTGTCCCGATATTTATGCTTTTTAATAGACAGTACACTGCCATTGTTTAGATTCATGAATACTTAACGTCCCTAGAAATAACGTCAACATTTCAATAACAACTACCTTCCAGACCACGCCGACAGTTCGTGTGCGAGTGAGTTTGGTCGGAAAGTCCCACCACCCTGTTCTGGTGAACATCCGACAGTCGACGGAGAGCGTGGGCTTCGAACTGCCCCTCAAGGTCGTGGGCAAAGGATCCCAGGAACTAGCGTGAGTTTCGATGTCGGCTGTTATAGAACATATGTACATTGTACAATGTACATACTATGTACATTGTAAACTGTACATTGTAAACTGTACATTGTTTGTTGTACAATTTACATTGAGGGCCTTGTACATTGTATAGTTGTACATTGCACAATGTACGTGGCAGCTTGTATAAATAAAAGCAATGTACATTTATTTTACATTGTCAATTTTACATTGTACGTTTGATGTGCTGTTATACAAGGGTTACTGCTGTTTAGTGTATGTATCTCGAATAAGAAATGAAATAATGCATGTTATATACTGGGTATACTGGGTATACTGAAGGTACTTTGTTACTCAAGCAACATATTAGTTTTCCTGAAAATATGCTGGATTCGAAATGAAAAAGAAATTGTTGCTTGGAAAATTTTATTCTATGTTTTCATTGTCAGTAATAATTATGATTTGCATAAGTTAAATCTTAACTTCGAAGTAAGACTAAAATTAAGCCGATTATATTTTTGGAGGTTTAGGTTTGCTATTTTGCGTCTGTATAATCCACACTCTGCAATTGCCAGTCAAAATTGCTTCCAATCTATGTATCGCTTTTGATTATCAGTCAATAGTCATCACCTCCACGGGACATCCTGTTAACTGTTTTTCATGTCAAGGTTCTTGACTATTTCATGCTGGGAACGGAAAACATGCGCTTCATCGTCACCAATTGACCAGTTAAAGCCATGAAAATGGTGTCATCTTCTCTCGACTTTTGTTTGTTGACGGCCCCTCCTTGACGTAAACGTGAGCGGTACTATTTGTACTATTCTATTTCATCGTTGACAGTGAATTACGACGAATAGCATGGTGCCCACGTGAAGGATATGTAATTTAAATTAATTAACAATACTATTTACCTTCGTTATCTAGCTCTTCTCATAGCAACATGGAACGCATTCATGCAGTAGTGCAATGTCCACCCACCAAGAAACATAACTATTATATACAATAAATGATAATTGTATTCATAATACAAGCTACCCCTGATTGAGGACCGGAATTAGGACACTAATTTGACACATCGTATACGGGTATACCTGAATCTCAGGTATACTACAATGTGCCAAATGTTTCCCCTAAAGAACATGTTAGTGATATTCCCCTGCTGACCTGCTGGGGAGATACTACAGGACGCCGTCCCATCCACAGTACGCCAGCTGGTGACGTGGAGGCATCCACCGTGCGACGTCTCCTATCCTGGGGGACTGGCTGGATCTCTTGCAGATCCATCTCTCTTTTAGTTGTATTTAAATCTACTGTACAAACTACAGTGCTGAAGTGCTGTAGTTTGATCCGTACATATCTCTTTGTTACAAAAGGCAACAAATTTCGAACAGGGTGCCCGCTACAATGATAATTAGTGCACACTGTACGCAGGTGTGTCAAATTCCCCAATTGATGTCAATGTACTCAGCCCCTACACCGTACATGTACATGATGATTGGCAATTTTATGGGAGCGCTGTTGTAAAAGAATTATTATTTTGGGCACCTTATGAATGGGTCTCGAATGAACGATCACGAATATGTTCGCTAAAACTGGTAATTTTCGCGGTTTTATGTTACTTTTGGATGGTTCACGCCTCGCGGCATACCACATGGTGACCATAATTTTGCTGTGAAATGTGTGAATGGTCGGGACACCGCGCTTATCATTCTAAATTGTTTGTGATGTTACAATATTTTTCACTCAGGCCCACCGCCCATTATTCAATAAATGCTTATAATTATAGCTGATACAATTGTGGTAAGTGTTCGAAGTTAAGCGCTTATTATCCTATACTATGTCCCGTTTAAGTTCGTAAATTTCAAGTAAACATTTTCATTCTTAGAAATTGACTTATGGACAAATGACTCACGTCAATTCAGAGCAAAATGATGAACATTTATGGTAAATCAACTTCTATAACTGTTGTTATTGACACAAATTTTCCATTACCTCTCAACTTAAGACGTCAAAAGAGCAAAATTACCCCTTTGCAGTTTCTTGAATCCCCTCATATTAGCTCGTTTCAGGAAAGTCATAGAGGTAAACCGCTATTGATTTCTATCGAAAATGTTTCTTTTGAGTGTCAGCCATAGCCAGAAATCAACGGGAGTCAAATCTTGGGAGTAGGGGGGCCATGACACGAAGATATGTTTCCTTACTGCTCTCCTTGGCGAATGCATGCCAATAATGGCTCGATTTTTGAGTGCCATTTGAGGTGTTCTACTAACTTGCATGAACCATGACGACTTCAGCATGTGTTTCTACAATACCTGACGCGAAAACTACGACAGATAATCATAGCGAATATGCTCATTTACCTTGTTGTGGGAGCCATTTTCGTGGATTGATTAAGGAAAATGAAGATTTTGAGGCTAAAAGCGCCTCAGACCATGACTTCAATTGGTGTAAGCTGACTTCCAAGAGGCTGAACAGTGTCTCTGTTAAACGTCCGAAAATATTGATGCCCATTCTGGGATATCCTATGACTGTAGAACCATGATTTGTCCGGAAACAAACTAAGGGTAATATGCGCTTTTCTCTAAGCACGCCCCTGCAGGCTGCGAACTAGGCCTTCCTCTGCTTCATTATCAATCAGATTTAAACTTTTGCCTCATGGGCTTCCATCAGAATTCTCTGACGAACAATCGTGGAAAATTTCAGCTTCAATGAATGATGTTTGGTTGACGTTTTTTGAAATTACGGGAGCTGGGTTATTTGAAATGAGGTTTGCACACTTTCCACCTCAGCTTCTTTGATCGATGATTCCTGTCGTTTCCGCTGTCATGAACAGTTCCATGGTCACAGAATTTTTCGTTCATACACTGGAGATTACCAAGGGTAGGTAAAATTTTGGTGTGGTATCCAGGTTGCTTCCTGGACGACCATTGAATCTTTCAAAGTGATGACCTCAAATGCACGTTTCAATAACATGTATTTTTAACACTTCCAGTCAACGTGAAGAAATATGGACTCAAACTTCTCCAAGCCAAATCAGGCCACGATATGCCTAAATGTTCATCTATTTGCTCCAATCTATAGTACCATTTAGGGTTTTATCTCTATTGTGGTAGATGCAGTGTGTATTTCAAATTTACGAACTTAAACGGGACACACTATATAAGCAGTGGCAGTGAATACTGAATAATTGGATGATTTAGGGGGCAAAGGATCCATTATCATAGGTTCCCGTAATGTAGTGATCTTCAATGCCTTATGAAACATTAATGTATATTCCCTTCAAATCTGCATAATTTTGGCAGGTAAGTTGATAAGGCTATTCTAATCAATTAAATTGATAACTTTGGTAAGTATACGATGTAGAATGTAGATAATAGGCATGTAAATGACTTGTACCCTTTTTGATTAACTGACATCCAAATGTGAAATGGAGCCTATATATAGGACGATTGTCAGTCAAGCAGAGATGTACATCTCAATGTAACGTGTAACACAGAGATATAATCGGGTCAAATCACAGCACTACTATAGAATTATTAGAGTCAAGCAAGATTAATTTAACAAAGGCCTCTAAATGGTAATTGTTCGGAAACATCTAAGGCACTTCAAGTCAACTTTTATTGTACAGTGTATGTGTGTATACGAAATTATAGTAGGCTTAGTGTACACTGAGTAGTAGAGAATGTAGCTTGGGGTGTAGCTTTGATCATAGTGAAACGTCTCCCACGAAAGAAAGGGGTTTAGCATCATTGTTCAGAATTTGGAAGTCGGCTACCTTCTTTCGAATGAAGCTGTTTGATTGGCTGCCCTCCTGCGAATGAAGCCGTTTGATTGGCTGCCCTCCTGCAAATGGAGCTGTTTGATTGGCTGTCAGGCTGCCCTTCTGTTAGTTGCTACCTCTGCACGCCTTTTGGTTGGTCGTCGTTATAAGATCGAGGCTCTGATTGGTCAGTAAGCGTCAAATAGTTCTCCTGGTTTGTTTCACTGCCGCACTCAGCACTAAAACTCAGTAGTGTTTTTACTTTATTTATCTCTTATTTTTGTTGTTCATGAAATCAAAGCTGTTTGTTCATTGCTGTGAGTCTATTCTTATTTAAATATCCCGCAAATTTGACCCTTTTAATTCTTTTCCTTCGCAAAACCGTCCCGAAAACAATGCGCATTTGTCTTTATCTTATTTATGTCACCAAAGGCCATGGTTACACATGTACGAGTTCAATTATTTCTTACAACACGGCTTGCACCTGTTATACCACTGCATATGAGCATTTATTAGCGTGTACATAATACATTCTAGAACACCAGTTCGTGTCAGATTACCAGCGAGAAGCTGTGAACGAAAATAAAGACAAATGTCATTGAACTGCATTTTTACGTCCTCACTTTCAGAGTCTTTGAGTCATGATAATGACGTCACTCTCAACTGCGTATTATTTCTACTTGAAATCTAATTTTTCTCTCGTACAGCTGTTATTGAGTCCAGATAAGGACTTATTTGACGCATGTACTATTTTAAACCTCCAATGGAAGATACATTAGAGACATGAGATACGCCACTACCATGATAATATTTTGATGACGTCAAAACGGCCTTATTTTTAAAAATAAACTCAAACTTTCACGAAAATTTACTGTTATATTCAATTTCTGTTCAGTGCTCCTTAGGCCTTTAGGCGGAATTTTTCAATTTTTTTATAATTCATGTAATTTGAATTATCTGATAAGGAATTATGTTATGGCTGTACTTGGGCAGGTGGTCCAATGGTGGAAATGAAGTACGCTTTGAATTTCAAGAAGAATAATTCTGATTACGGAATGAACCCCACAGTAATCGCATTTCCATGCCTGTTCATTATTCAATGAACAAAATGTGGAATATTACCCCCACTTCTATTCAAACAGCTGTGCGGCCAATGACAGGAATATAAGCGTTCATGGTTTTAGTTTTTAGGGGTGAAGCAATCGCCCGAATTAAAAAAGTCTGTTTTTAGATCAACCTGCTGTGTCAAGTGTTGGTTATTCAAAGGATGTTTCTCAACACAAACCCAGATTATCAAAATGTTGGAAAATTTTGACAAAAGTGTTGAAAGTTTGATTGCACTAAGTGCTCAAGCGATAGCGAACAAATTACAAATTGCACTAATGTATCAAAGAAATTTGGTGACTGTACCAATTCTCCTTTGTACTTATTATGGCCCCTATAAATAATAAATTTTGTGCGACATGAAATTAATTCGGGTTGGCCAAATCGGTTTGAATTATAGATTTTGCGTACTATGGTTTTCCACAAATGAGGCTGATGGGGCTTCTACCAGCGCTCACCATTTTTCTTGTCTTGGTTGAACCCCAACTTGAAACCCCAAATCAAACCCCAAATGTAACCTTAAACTGCGCCCAAGAAAGTGCCCAACTTACTTTGAACTTTAAAAGTTATTTAATTTAAAGCCCAACTTGAAACCCCAAAACCGCACCCATCCCTTTATGCCTAACTTACTAATGCCTGGCGCCCACCTTGTAATGGTACCATGATTTTCAACTTTTAATGACAGCGATCTCGTTTAATTTTCCCACTTCTATCAATTGACGACTGGCCTCTTTTTTCACAATCATCAAAATATTATGCTGTAATCCATGATACGAAGTTCAAAAGATGACCGACAGTTAAATCCTTTTCGCAGCTGGTGTTGCAGTCATTTCAGAACTTGAATAATAAACGCATAATCCAGTCAAATCTTTGTGGTAAATTAATGGTTCCAATTACAAATTTCAATGCGAGAAAATACTTCCCTACTTTGAAGTTTTTAAATACCGACTACCATTCATTCATTTCTTTTTGAATGGTGTCTGTATTTGTACCGGCATTCATCTACTAAATTACAAATTTTCTTGATAACAGCTACTCAATAGATTGTAGGAACGATCTAGGTGCTCAGCATCTTGTTTCAGATCTTCAGTGATTTGTCCCATTATGGGATGATGCACGGGATTTGGAACATTGCCAGAAACTCATACAAATGGCTGTCAGGGATAAGGTCAAACAGGGGTGTTTTGATGTAACGCGCGACCGCCGAATTTTCAATCTTTGTAGGCTGATAAATTTCACAAGCACGCGCCGACAATTTTAACTTTTGTAGATTTTAGCGGCGGCTTTTTGGTGTTTTATTTTTGTAGACGGCCGGCGGACCAAGGACCATGGTGTTTGATTAGGATTGAAATGATGCATCAGACAAATGGAAGCTTATCATCAGTGTGTCAGACTGGTGTATCTTGAAGTGTGAGTGAGACCCGATATCGTGATATCAACGAGGTCCAGTATTCTGTATCCAGTGACTGAGGCTCAAACCCAAAGTCCATCATCGTTCCTCCCCCGATCTGATTCATGTTTGATTCTTGTGTACTCGTATTTCAATTGCTCTCTGTTCCATTTTCGTTTGATTCTCGTATCATGTTCGTCTTCATTGCTCGTTCTTAACTTGAGTAAACGAGTTGCTCGTTCGTTTTCCAACTTCAGCGAGTACTCCTCATCTCGTTTTCCTCCTGACACCACCTCCCGCAGGATAAACTACACCACAACCGTCCGGGAAATGTGTAACACCCGCAACCTGTCAGAAGAAACCCGCGAGGAGCACCTGCTTTTCACCATCGTGTCCCAAGAGCCCCTAATCCACGTCCATAACCCTAACTTCTCCGACCCTAACATTACCATTAACATCAAGATAGCCCAGGACGCATTCCGACCGCTTAACGAACTTCATGCTGCCAGAGCGGCCCCAAATGAGGACCAATGGTTTTTCTTCTCCTGGGAGGGGGTGTCAAATACCACTCGGTTTGTGGTGGTGAACATCACCTCACCCACTCGGCAGTGTGCCACGGTTGCTGTACGGAACACCAGCTGTGCCCTCAACAAGGAGAATATCTTGGAGTGGGATCATGGACTCCACATGACAATGACACGACGAGCAGCCATTATAGTTCACCGGGACATGTTTCCGGAGCTGTTCTACGTTTCGGTGTTGTCGGAAACGGACGATGAGCCGTGCGGGCTGCCGGCTAACTACACGGGCAGGAGCCGGACTAAGAGCTTCGAGTTTAACATCCACGAGCACAACGAGTCCATCGGCTTCTGTTCCTGCCCCTCGTGATCATCCCGATATGCTCCCTCGTCTTCATCTTCGGTTCCATCTACCTGAGGTACAGCAACGAAAAGGACAAGAAGTCGAGAGGGGAGCCCGATAGTGAGCTCGACAGATCCGAGACTTTGGACAGCGAATCAAATCCCGCACAAATCACCACCGGTAACTCCGACAACCGGCGGGCAACCCTGGAATCGCTCTCCGACCAACTGGTGCCGATGACTATCGCGGGTTTTGAAATCCCGCACACCCGCGTGGATTTCATCCCGCTGATAATCGCCCTGATCATCCTGCCCGTTTTCCTGGACGTTCTATCCAACCGGATGGATCAGTTCCACAAGTACGGAATGTTGGATTCGTGCCAGTTCAATATGGAGTGCAGCTTCCCAGTGGGATACCTCCCGGACGTCGGTCGGGCTGTGACCAGTCTCTCCTATCTCTTCGTAGGCTTCACCCTCCTTCTCTTGGTCTTCGCACACCACCGCCGAGCTGCCCTGCAGAACGTATCCGACATGATAACGGGGGTGCAGCACGACTACGATATGCTCCGAGCTGTCTCCTACTGTCTCATGTTCCAGGGAGTAATAGGGTTCATGTACCATGTCTGTCCGAATGAGAGTGTGGAGTCTCTGGCGGATGTGTTCTTCCTGCTCGCTGTCTCGTACACCATTCACAAGACCTACCAGAACCGGCACCCGGATGTGCGGCACCAGATCTTCCACCCTATCTACGTGACCGTGTTCTTTGTGGGACGTGCATGGGATGATCAGTGTGCCCATCCACCAGGGAGGCAGTGGTCACGTGGGTTATATTCGGGGGCATGCACGCTGTACTCACCTTCGCTGTGCCCATCCAGTTCATCCTCCTGGAGTCCTTCACCATTTCCCTCCACCCCTACCTGGTGTACCAGCAGCTTCCCATGTTCCGAGCCAAGCTCTCCAAAATCCCTGCCACCCAAATGATCTGCCTGCTCGTCGGTACGATCACCAACTTCCTCCTCGTCCTCCTTTTCTGCACCTACCAACCGCCCAACTTCAAAACCTACCTGATCCCGGTGTTCGTTCTCAACCTGATCCTCTACCTCGCTCACTACCTGGCTATGAAGGTCCTGCACCACCGGGAAGCCATATCCTCCCTGGCCCTCAGCCTGGTTCTCCTCGCCCTGGTTCTCTGGTTCTTTGCGCTTTACCACCTGGTTTTCAACACCAGCATCTCTCCAGGGATAGCCCCGGCTATCTCCCGGGAAGGGGCCAAGCCGTGCGTGGTGCTGGATATGTTTGATGGGCACGATGCTTGGCACTTCCTGAGTGCAGCTGCCCTGTTTGTCAGTGTGTTCCTGGTCATGATTGTTGATGATAGGCAGCGATATAGACAGACTTGTCATCTGCCAGTGTTCTAATAAGGGGTGGTAGTTGACACGCGCAGATATAGGAGGTTTGAAATTTGAACGTTTTGAACCGTGCTAGTGTCCGTGTGTGAATTATGTATTCTAGAAAGTGTCATCGAAATTTTGATGAATATTCAGTGGTTTTGAGAGGCTTTAATTGAAACGGCTTGAAAGGATGTTAGCTTTTGTTTAGAGGACTGAAGGACGATTAGAGATTAGATTTTAGAAACACAAATTTAAGTGATCCTTGCTCGTTCAGAGCTTCAGAAATAAGAATTGATTCAAATCACTTCAAATCAAACTTGAAGACACTTCGATGAACTTAAATAGAATGAAAGTCAAAATTCTGTTTTCTCCCTTAATTGTTGTCGGTATCGTGAGTTGTACATGTTTGTGACTGGGATAAATTATAAGCAAATTGTGTTTGTTGTTATAAATATTATGATTGGGGTACTACTTCATTTCACAATTTTGTTTTGATTTCACCCAAAACTGACAATATATTTACTCAAACAATAACATAATTTTTACCAATTTGTTTGTTCTATTAAAAAGACCAAATTTCATCGAGCATTGGTCTTGGTCAATTGCTATTTCATTTTCTCGTCAGAAGTTATCAATAACCAGGCAACGCAAACCCTTACTTAACCACCCTGTCACCAGGCCCCTCAATGATCAAACCATCGAACTGTGCCCGGCTAAGTTGGATTATGATGACAAGGGCAAGGAAATCCCACTGCCGGAGTCGGTGGAAGTAGTTCTGACTGGGGGAGGTGCTACTAACCCAGGTAAAAGCACCCTCTCACCTATCATTTTCAGCTGACGAAGATTTAATCACATGATTTTCGAGAGCTCCTGATTTTAAACTTAATCGTATTATTGAACGTTTCAACTTTTTGATTAGGTTTTATTTGAAGGTATCGCTTGTTGAGATATTGAGAATGAAAGTTTCAATTTTTGGGTCTTGTTCGATAGAGTAGAAACATCCATTTTCCTAACAGGGAAGAATTCTTCAGGAGGGAATCCCGTGGTGATGATCAAGGCTTCCGCTGTGCAACACCTCGACTTACTACCAAACAAATTAACAGGACCAACCAATGTGAGTGTTTTCGTGTTATGTACATGTAAGTAGTAATACAGTTTAGACATAAAATGATTAGTTATTTGACCAGAGTACTGCCTCACCCTTATTGTTACCCTCCCTTTTGGTACTTTCACTACTGCAATTCTGTTCTTCATTAGACGATATTGTTCCAGACATGGGTACAAACTGTAAATCATTAATTTGATATAATTCCTTGTTTCACTCAGAATTCCCTGTTTCACTCAGAATTCCTTGTTTCACTCAGAATTCCTTGTTTCACTCAGAATTCCTTGTTTTACTCAGAATTCCTTGTTTCACTCAGAATTCCTTGTGTCACTCAGAATTCCTTGTTTCACTCAGAATTCCTTGTTTCACTCAGAATTCCTTGTTTCACTTAGAATTCCGTGTTTCACTCAGAATTCCTTGTTTTACTCACCGTTTTTTAGGTGGAGGAGACGGAGAGTCTGGTTTATCGATATAACTGGCCCAAGGATGGAAGCATCACTGAAGTCGACATACTTGTGCAGTACTTTAACGGAGGTGATTACAGTAGTGACTCATAATTCATTTTCATGTTTTAATTTGGATTTTGTCTAACTTAAGTCATAGTATAATTCGGTTTTGTACCCAGCATGGCGATTTCAGTGGGTATCCTTGCTGTAGGGCATGTACAGACCGATCTATTGGTGTCCATTAATGTTTTAGTAGACGAGATCTAGATAAAACCGTGTTTCATATTTCAGACAAAGGCCACAAACCGGGTAAGGGACCTGATGTTTGCGCTAAGATCTCTCTCCGTGGTGGCAAGTGTCCGTTTGACGAGATAGGAGTCCATGAGTTGACCTTCACTAGGTAATGTTTTATCTTGCCAAGATGAGTCCTGGCAATTGTGTACGCTGATTTTCTTGCTATTTTAAACCGTCAACGGTATTGATGAAAATATGTAAATTGCATGGCCTTCTTGAAAGTGTTATTAAAAAATGTGACCCTCCTGTGACCCAGCTTTAAAAGATATCGAATCATTTCGTCAAATTTCAGACAAGCCTTTTGAGTGTTAACAAGCACGACAAGCGTCTAAAGGACAAAGGCATGAAGGACGGTTTTCTCATCGCCATCAGCATTCTACCTGATGATTACAAGTAAGAAATGTACTAATGTGATGTCAGCTTTGCAACCGATTCAAAGTGACAAAAGTCTGTGAGTGTTATAAAGAATTAATTTCGAAGGCGAATGAATTTTTTGCAACGTAAAATCGAAATTCCTGACAGACTCCTTCTCTTTTACAAATGTCGATCCGATCCCGATGCCCCTTCATCCGCGGGAAGAACAAAGGGCATTCAGGTATATTAAACTCCGCGCAAGAGAAATAGGCGGGTAAGATGACGTCATTATCAAAGCTCAATATAGTGAGTTTATGACGTGGAACCGCCTATTTCTCACGCGCAGCGTATAAAGTTTGTACTTCGTACACGAGTATATGATTGGTGGTTGATACCAATGTGATTCTATTGAAGTCCAGGGGGTCGTTTCCGGAAAACGCTGTCGAACTAGAATCTTATAATCTTGGTCTAGATCAAAGTTTAAATCATAATCTTGGTCTCTAAGACAAATGTCTAAATCACATCACAGGCTACTATATAGTCTCTAACGTCTCAAAGTCTCTAGTCATTAAAAGTGTAAATCACACCTCGCAATCACCCACAGGTCTACTCTATAACCTCCAAATCACATTACAGATCTACTCTAAATCACATCATAGAGACTACTCTAAATCACATCACAGATCTACTCTAACCTCTTAATCACATCACAGATCTACTCTAACCTCTAAATCACATCACAGATCTACTCTAACCTCTAAATCACATCACAGATCTACTCTATAACCTCTAAATCACATCACAGATCTACTCTAACCTCTAAATCACATCACTGGGGCTAGTCTAACCTCTAAATCACATCACAGAGACTACTCTAACCTCTAAATCACATCACAGAGACTACTCAATAACCTCTAAATCCCCAGGTGTCTCTGACCCCCCGTAATCAGCCTCCCCAACACATCTACCTTGCTGTGCCCCTCACCACATGTGTTCTTCTTATCGCGCTGACTGCTGTTATAGCAATCTCTTCATCCGACCCATGGTGAGTGACATGAGGAGTTCAGGTATTCCCTTATATGGCTTGTTATGGTGAAAACTGAGGAATTAGTGAGGAAATCTGATTGTTAGAGAATTTTTTGTAGACTTAAATTCTATGCCAGCACAAATTTCGTTTTTAATTGTCAAAATTTTACTCTTTCGCTGACAATGGAATGATTCTTGCTAGAAATACGAAGAGATGGACGATTCAGAGATTATTGATACCAGTGATGAGGGTGCCTTGGTGGCCCAAATCGCTGTAGACCCACCTTTCGAGCCTAAAATTGCGGAAATAAGTCCCAAAATGGTGGACTTAGGTACATGTGTTTCTTACTTTGAACATCCAAACTTTTGGTGGTCTTGTTGCAGAATTAATTGTCATATACTCTCAATTTGGACTTTCTAAATTCTTTTCTGATAAAAACAAATTCGTTTCTGACCGGATTAGCTAGATACTGACGAGTTGATTCACTAGGTGGATCTTAGAGGAGGGAGAAGATATAGATATCGGAACCGGAAACAGTCACTTCCACGAAGCTCCTACACCGGAATCTTCTGGTAAGAGAAACTACCCAAAGTTGCAAGGCCTTTTCCATTTGTTCGGACAAGCCACGGTGCTTGTTAGAGATATTCTCGGGAGATTTAATGCTGATTCTACTTCGTACGCAAGTTGTTTCAAGATAGTTGAAAGACTTAAAGACATCCTTTTCGTATGTCAAGACGCAGTCCAAAACGTTGCCGAAAAGCTAACGAACGTTCTACATTTCTTAGATGATGCGATCCCTGATTTGACGAAGAGTTCGTTCTCCTTCATTGACCTCCTGGATAGAGTCAAGAAAAACGACATGGTGGTTAACCTGACTCAGACCATCGGACATTGCTCTGTGCCTCTACTGGTCTTCCTGAACTGTTTTGATTCTGCCATTGTGGATATCCAAGGTATGTATGCATTTGAATTCAATGAAAATTTTCTCCGACGGGCTCTGACAAAAATTTAATTAAAAATCTTGGTGCAAAAAGACACGGTATAATCATTTTTTCTCCCTCAGGTAATCTGAAAGAGTTGACTCTGGATGGAAATCTTGACGCGTGCTACGTCAACTCCCGATGCGCTTTCCCCACCAATATCACAGATTACCTGATTTATTAAGCAGTGATGCTATGCTTTATTGGTTTATTTTTAACAGTAACTACTGCGAGTGCCATAATCCAATTCACAATAATCTTTAAATTACACACCAACCAATAGGCAATAGTCCCCTATTATCCCCTACCTCCTCAGACTACCGAATCCCTGACATCTCCCGAGTGACTTCCAACCTTCCCTACCTCGTATCTGGCTTGGGATTCTACTTCCTGACTTACCAGAAGAGCAAGGTCATGGCCCCCATCAACGCGCTGGGCAAGGGAGTCAAGCACGACTTCGCCCTCTTCAATGCCATCGCATTCATCACCGGTGCGGTTTGTAATACATCATCAAATCTCGTTGAATTGACAATTGACAACCATATGCTACCTTAGTAACAACAAGTTACGCATGACGTGATACGTCACGATTAACGGGGGTCTAATTTCACTCGAATTCTTCTTTCCCCTGCAGTTCTGATCGGCGTAACGTCTGATAAAACCACCAATTCCACCAGGTTTAATCGGCGTAACGTCTGATAAAACCACCCAATCCCTCCAGGTTTGATCGGCGTAACGTCTGCTATCTACCACGTGTGCCCGAACCAGACCCAATTTACATGTACCAGAGATTTAATCGGCGTAACCAGAGCCGGGTACCTGATATCAGGTGCCCGGGTTTATTATCGGCGTAAACGTCTTATAAAACCAGTTAAAACCCTTTCAGTTTAATAAACCACTTTAATTGCCCAGTTTCACGTTACACGAATATAACCACAACGAGTTGACTTTTAAATGCAAAGTTCTTTCAAATCATCATCAGACATAAGGCTTTGTATAATATCAGGGAGGTCTACTACGTACCTGGTTAGTTTATTATCGGGTTATAAACGGGTTATAAAACAGGTTTTTCTTCATAAGAGCCGGGTCCCTGATATCAGGGAGGTCTACTACGTGCCCGGTTAGTTTCCTGAGATCATTATGTAGTTAAAATATTTGACGCATTTAATTTGTTCCGGCTTGGTCACAACTCACGTATCTCGCTTCTTTGACCGAAATTATCACGATATTCACCCATATACCAGAACTGAACCTACTCCTTATCAGTGATAACTATCTGCGTGCTGAGTGCTATTGAACGGCTGTTGGGTGGAACTGAATCTAGCCTGGAACCTCATTGGAGGCGTACACCTTTTGACCACTTTCTGGGTTTCAGGTAGGTGTTTAGGCTATCTTTCTTAATCATTTTCTTGATGTCATCTAGGCATCGCTGAAGAGATCATTCATTGTTATCGTGAATTGGGGCAACCCCACTGAAACCCCTTTGTGCTTTAGTGAAATTTATCGGGGTAGCCCCCCATTGACTGATCCTGATTTTAGATTCTTCATGATAAACGTCTTGCACATTCCCGCACTATTCACTAACTAGCCTGATTTTTTTTCAGTGCAACTTTTCTTCATGGGCAAAGTTTCCATGAATCCTCTGACCATGATCAAGGAAAGATCAAAGTAAGTTTGCACCTTCTGTCGTACGATCTTTAGGATTTTCTGAAGCTTATATTTAAGAGTTGAAGAAACCTATTTTTCAAACGTTTTCCAAACCAATTTAAATTAGCTAATTCTAAACATTCTCAGGATCATGGATAAGATCCGACTAAACTACTTCACCCCTGAGTTCAAATACCAGATCGGATTCTTCTCTCTCGCTATTGCAGCTACTCTTGGCATCGCTGGGTCAGGTCAGCTAAATTCATATCATCTTATCTGGGTGTTGAGAAACACACTTTGTATACACCAACACTTGACACAATAGCTGTTCCTTGTTTAACATGTCGTTCAGCAAGGACATTCACTGATTTCGCCAGACTAGGCAGGTGTCATGTGGCATTTTCACTGATCGCGTTTAACCTCCTTTTTTTCTTGATTTTTAGTTGAATTCCGCCACCGATCTCCCTTTTTATTCAGATTCACTGATCATCGTTGTATCCTGATTCACTGATCATTGTTTTTGCAGCATTCCTCGGAAAGTGGAAGGATCAGTCCATGTACAACGTTTTCGCGTTGTCCACTGACATAACAATCTACATCGTCTACTACGTTCTGACCAAGACAGTCCTGCGCAAGGAAAAGGTAACATTTCTCATCAGCTTTATCTCATGTTTATCTCATTTTTATCTCATCTTTATCTCATTTTTATCTCATCTTCTCCCATCTTCATGAGTCTCAAATTACACCCAACATTCTTCGATATTTCTTGACTCTTATTTATCTCGTCTCCTTGGTTTATCAATTAAACATAATATACAATTGTATTAATTGTATAATTTGTATTACTTTTTAAATGTTATATGCAAGGGTTGACCTATCTTATAACTTGCAATTAATTTCAGATGAAGACACGTTGTCGTGATGATTGCAGCTAGCTGTTTCATCTGGGTCATCAGCTTCATCTTCTTCTTTGCTTACAAGAGCATTGACACCAGTGCCAGCCCAGCGGGTAAGTTAGTAAGCTTTATCTCGTTCTTTGCTTACAAGAGCATTGACACCAGTGCCAGCCCAGCGGGTAAGTTAGTAAGCTTTATCTTCTTTGCTTACAAGAGCAATGACACTTACCCAGCGGGTAAGTTAGTAAGTTTTATATTTTTGCTTACAAGAGCATTGACACCAGTGCCAGCCCAGCGGGTAAGTTAGTAAGCTTTATCTTCTTCTTTGCTTACGAGAGCACTGCAACTTACCCAGTGGGTAAGTCAAGAGATTGAAGTTTAAACGGATTAAGTGATACGAGATAATTGTAATCAGAAGCTTTCGAAAATCTTGTAATTATCGTCGTCAGCGGGTAAGTTTTTCATATCTATATCAACGTACATTGCCAGGTAGCGGAGTGATTAAGGCATCAAATTTTCAATTGAGAGGTTGCTTGTTTGATTCTCTCGTGGGAAGGATGAGAATTTTCACTTACGCATTCTCATCATGGTTTACAAACCGCGTCCAAATGAGAGAGTTCAATGAGAGAATGAGAAGCTGGCCGCTACTCATTAAATTGCTGCGAAATCTCCTGCAACTGAATGAGGCGTGGAATACACTGCACTTGCGGGTTACTCTTTACTGGCTTGATTACACAGGAGTCCTTCGATTCCTGTCATTGGCTATTGCAGCTCTTGGAATGGAATAAAATATAGTCAAAAAACTTGGAAATAATTTATCAAATAACCAATTTTGGTGCCCCCCAGAAGGCATCTACCAGCCCGAGGCTGGGACACACTGTCTGAGGGTGGAATGGCACCATTCAAAAATTGACACCTTCCGAGGTGCCACTGTTTCGCTAGTAGCGGCACAAAGTAAATTCATTTAAATTACGCAAGTAAAAAATATCCTTGTGTTTAGGATTGTATAGTTCAAAAGGATTAAATTGTTCGTTTTTGAAGACTATTCGAAGAGTACACAAAAATTCCGTGAGATTCAAGCGAAAAACTTGACGAAAACACAAAAAAACGTGAAATTCAAACGAAAAGCTGAAATAGTATGCAGAAATCCTGTGAAATTCAAAAACGAATAATACCTATTTCATTTGACGTCTGATAAGACGTCTCATCTGGCCTAAAGCAGCCTATCTAAAGCAGCCTACCAAGTACCCAATTGTGGTGCCCCTCAGAAGGCATCGACCAACTCTAGGCTGGGACACGATCTGAAGTTGTGGGTGGCACCATTTCAAAAATTATTCAACCTTTAAGGGGTCCCCCCTGTTAGTGGTGGAATATAAATTTGAAACTTACATTACGCAAGTAAAAATATCCTTGTGTTTAGGATTGTGTCGCTGAAAAGGATTAAATTTTTCGGGTTTAGAAGTGTGGTTAAGTGCAAAAAAGACATGAAACTACCTAAAACAACGTTTGACAAATAAAATAGGACCAATCCTGAAATTGTTTCGTTCAGGTCTCTTTTCTCGCTAAAATGAGTGAGAATGTGTCGCAGTTTTTCGTTAATATTACTATTTTCATCTTTTCATGTTATTCAGGTATTTTATGGCAAAAATACTATCGCATTTTAACTAATTAGTTCTGGAACTAAGTACGAGACAGTGCTAGACAAGTTTCCGAGGAAACGAGGAGCGAAATATGAAGTACCAAGTAAAACGATCGGGTACCGCATTTTAACACGCAATATTACTGACGTGTCGCCACCTCTGAGATCGGTGTCTGAAACTTCCACAAAACCACAATTTGTACGCGTGTGATACTGATTTAACAGTATATTCACCTACGTACATAGCGCCGCGCGATCGGAAATTTCAGAGGAATTCTCATTTCTCGAGGTGGCGACCATATTTTGTTAAAACACGCAATATATTATCCTTTTTTCCCCTCAGAATCCCGATGCCTGAACAAAGCCTGCATCGGAGGCTTCCTTGACGGCCACGACCTGTGGCACTGCCTGTCCGCCCTGGCCATCTTCCTCACCAACAACATGATACTCATGTTTGATGACGACCTCGTCAACACCAAGACCGAGAGCACCTACTTCTAAATCCCGGAAATAGGCGGGAATACGTCATCAACTTACTACGTTGTGATGTGATAATGACGTCTATTTCTCGTGGGTGAACAACATATGAACAGCAAATTTTCCTTGTGTAGAATTCAGGATGAAAAGGGCCACGATTTCTAAGCACAGTCGATGGTTTCATTGGACAGTAAATCAATATTTCACGCCCTGATATATAATCCATTGATCGTTTGCGTGTTATGTGATTGGAAGTCAAATATGGTTTATTAACTGAGCTCGACACCAAGTATTAAAAGTAAGCATTTTCCAACCATTACCCCACCCCATAATGGACATTGTCATGGGACATGAGGCACTGGATTTGTTCCAAGGTACTGTGAAACTGTGGTATTATATTAGGATTGTGAAACTTCATGGAACTGAGAGGAGCCTGAAGTGAATTCCACGGTGGTGTGTTCTGGCTTTGTGGTGTACCCAATGCCTAAGCTTTACGTCCAGACGTCACCCGGTGTAACGTCCAGACGTCGCGTCTGGCGCATGTATCGTTGTCCATCGATTGATCGAAGTGATCGATGAAAAACGCGCAAAAGTGCTCGCGCAGCTTTGCGCAGACGTCATAGTAAAACCTTTACGTACATATTATGACTTACGCAGAGAGCCGCGCGTTTGCAACCAGTTTTTTTTGCGTTTTTCAATCGAAGGGTTCAGTTGATTCACGATTGATGGACAAAGATACAACCACATACGTAGACTTGGTCGAGACACCAACTTGGTCAGTTGATATTTCAACTCATCGATTAGGATATAATGAGCTATTCGTGCTATTATCATCATACTTAATTTTATTAATTGTACCTATTTGATTATAACATATAAATTTCTTGAACTTTGAAATAATCCCCTTATCCCAAGTATTGGAAATACAGTAGTTTTTATAAATTTATGATAATCCTCTTTTTGAGTGCACGAGAATTTACTTAAATGTACTTAATGTTTTCTAATTACAGGTGAATAATTTTTCTTTGAACTTTTTATTTCAAAATATTATATATCGACAAATCGTTTTCAGGTCTGTCAGTTCTTGGTTGAAAATATACATTTCATTACGAAGAAGTTAAATGATATAAGAATATACAATTTCAGTGCACTTCGAGACCGTCTGTTTAGCATCATCCTAAAACTCAATTTTCGTTAAAAAGAACCAGATTTCGGTCTAAAGAGGGCCTTTTAAGGACGAGTTTGTTAATGAACTATGGCCTCATAGGTGGAGGATGTCCTTCATCACTGATCACGGACGGTCTCGGTTCATATCATGATATGATAGTAGTGTAGTAGATTAGTTAATGTTTTTATTTGTTTTCACCAGCTATTAAATATGATATATCTATTGCTTAATTATTTAAGCCGTGATTATTCCAATAAGTATACTTCGCGTATTAGTAATACGCCGGTTACGTCATCTTTTCTAGCGCGCGGCAGTGCTTGGTGACGTCACATAACGGGCGCATTCCTAATACGTGAACCATAATCATCAAAGAGTGTTTCCTATTCCCATTTATTTAATTGATACATGGTTGATGGTGTTCGTACTTCGTTTTAAAATGTATTAAATGTCATCACGTTAAGCACGTGATTTGGTTTAATAATAACGGTTAAAAGCTGACATGTCATGGGTTTTGGTTCGACCAATCAGCGAGCAGGATTCTTATCGTCTCTGAATCGTCTTGAATTGACCAATCAGCGTGCGAGTTGTCGGTCAATTTTTCCGTTGATTGGCTTATGGCGAAGGGGCCTGTTGGTGAACTAATACACCGTTGGTACTAACCTTGACACACCATTTAGTGGCCGGTAACCAATTTGAAGAAAATATAACCGTCGATTGGAATTTGGTTTTTCTCGCTGAATGGTCGAGCCAAGCTCTGCTGCTCTGTGTTGGGGGCAAACTATTTGACCTTAGTTGCGAATGTGTGCTATGGATTTCAAGTGAAGGGGAGTTCAATAAACGTTATATCACTTAAAATTATCAACGATTTAACTTCATCTGTTTTACAATGTAACTGTGTGTTAAAATGTCAGTTTCAATGTCATCAATCAAGTCAAAATCTTAATTATTTAATGATTTTCATGTTTATACCTTAATAATAACTTCGTCAAGTTCAATTTCTGGGTAAAATTGTTCGAATGCTTCCTAAAGTTTTGGGTTATATTTTGCTTTCATAATTTTGTGAGCACTGGGGAATTTTTTAGCTTTTATAACTGTGTATTTAGATGCTTTCTGACAAATTAATCGGAATTAATTACAAATTTTGTGTTCTTGCTATATAACCTCTCACTCGAAATTTCGGAAAATGTGGCAAATCTGATATGTAGAATTACAGAGAAATCGCGCTCTTGATCTGCCATAACCGTGTAACTGTAGTTCTAGTGTCATTTCCGCCTTTTTTCGTGTGAGAGGTGCTTTGAGTTATGCTTAGGGGCCGCTCACTTATTACGTATTCATTTTCAGCCGATTTTAAGCCCCATCCTCCTAGAAATCAAGTTTAAAGCAGTTGTATATTTTGTTACAATAAAATATAACAATCATTTGAAAAAAAACGCCCTCTCTCCCCTGTCTGATTACGTAATTTGTGAAAGAATGAAAGATGTACTTGGGAAGTACGTGACTCGTCCCCGCCCACATTTTCCTAAGTTCAGTAGAGAACCTTCTATTTATTAACAAGGGTGATATATCTCGTGAACTATTGTAGTGTTGTCACACACATCCCATCTTTAGTTTGACTAAAGTTCGCTGGCTTTAAATCACTAAGCTTTATTTTTATTAGCTCCTTATCTAGGCTCGAAGGTGCGTATCGTATCGCCCGATACCAGTAGAAAATACTATAGTTTGTCTATAATCTATGATATACATGTGGTTATAAACCAATATTTTATTACATAGTTGAAAACGTCGTTTCGCTGCTGAATGTGACTTCATGAAACTGAAAATTATTTATCAAATTGATACTATCCGACAAATTCAATTCATGCCGCTGCGAAGCAGTGAAAACAGCCTCGTGTCAGGTGGTTGATCAGCTTCCTGCGTGGCAGTTTAAACGACCACTTAGAAGATGGTTTGAACCGCCTCGCACGAGGCTTCCTAAACTCGTGTGAGGGCGTTTAATCGCCTTCGTGTGAGGGCGTTTGAACGCCTTCGTGCGAGGGCGTTTGAACGCCTTCGTGCGAGGGCGTTTGAACGCCTTCGTGCGAGGGCGTTTGAACGCCTTCGTGCGAGGGCGTTTGAACGCCTTCGTGCGAGGGCGTTTGAACGCCTTCGTGCGAGGGCGTTTGAACGCCTTCGGGCGTTTGCGAGGACGTTTGAACGCCTTCGTGCGAGGGCGTTTGAACGCCTTCGTGTTCTTGGCGTTCAAACGCCTTCGTGCGAGGGCGTTTGAACGCCTTCGTGCGAGGGCGTTTGAACGCCTTCGTGCGAGGGCGTTCAAACGCCTTCGTGCGAAGGTGTTTGAACGCCTTCTTGCGAGGGCGTTTGAACGCCTTCGTGCGAGGGCGTTTGAACGCCTTCGTGCGAGGGCGTTTGAACGCCTTCGTGCGAGGGCATTTGAACGCCTTCGTGCGAGGGCGTTTGAACGCCTTCGTGCGAGAGCGTTTGAACGACCTCGTGCAACAGAACCAGTTGAACGAGATTTAAATTGTAATTGATCCATAACGTTGATTTATTATAAATCATCTCAAACATTAACAAAACAACACCACCACAGGTTGGCAAGATCAAGATGTAATTAAAGACGATAAGTTAAGATGCAACGGTCACTACAAATCATCCATTGAAAATTCATGGAACAGTTCAGTCAAGCGATGTAACCCTGCAGTATTCACATGATTCAAAGCATTCTCTTATATTCTCATCAACGATACATCGCATTCACAGTAGATGTTAAATGAGCGATGTAGATTTTTAACATCTACCAGCCCCACCGTGGGTTTTCAAACAAAAATAATGATAACTTCTCAGTTTCCGCGAGTTACAACTCGTGAACTAGTGCCACTTCTGAACTAGTTGATGAAGGTGATGAGGAGGGCGAGAGTAGACGAGAGAAGCACGAGGTGTAGGGTAGGAGACGCCGCACTGTTCGGGTTAAAACACTCGTCCGAGGAACAGGCTTTCACTTCGCAGCCTTCCAATGAGGGTGCTTTTGTGGTGAACTCTGCAATGGTGAGTGGTGTGTTACTCAAAAGTTGTTATGGTTGTTTGATATTCAGTATTCACCCCTGAATTCTGAAATACGTGTTCTTCAAAATCAAAATATGAGGAGTGAACCTTTACCTTTACCCTTACCTTCCCCCCTCCCCTAGAGTCATGATTCAATTGACCATACATTTCAACCATAGGAGCATAGGAAGCACTGGGTACCTGCTAGAGTTTTGTAAGTTGGGCACAGGGTATCCCTCTCACTCGTCTCCCCACACTGGTATAACGTACCATGTTGCAGGATGTCACCCCTCATATACGACCTGAAGGTGCAATGCAACAAGTCTCCCCGAAAACTCTAGGGTTTGTACTCCTGGGGAAAAGTCCGGTTTTGATCCTGGAAGGACATCTCGGAGGAATCCCAATTAAGTTTTTACTCCCGGGTTTGATTCCCTGACTCGTGCAATGATTTACAAGCACGTTCTTTAACTTCCTGGCACTCGTCTTGATTGGACAGGCGTTAATTTGATGAATGTGGAACTGCGCTTTTTGATTTTTGAACGAGGAAACTGCGTTATTTTGATTTTTGAATGAAAAACTGCGTTATTTTGATTCTCTGAATGAGAAACTGGGTTATTTCCAATCACGAATTTTAACTGCACTATTTTAAATGTGGAACTGCGTTATGAAGTTATCGAGCAGCTCTGACAGCGTCTATTTTCACTTTCAGTTTACCATGGAGTGACTAACGATCTTCAAGAATTCAAGGCTATGGAATGAGATTGGGATCAACCAAGAATGATAAGATGCTCTGAAGAATAAAAGCAGGCTCAAATTAAGAGTAATTTTTGATCTAGTTTTAAATTTTGGAAACAATAATTCTATAATTGATGTTTTCGATCAATTTTCATAAGGTTGCCAAAAGGGGCATGGGTTTGTATGGCACGTTTGCCTGCCAATGCTCCAAAGAGGCAAACATGTTTAAGCCTCTTTGGCAGGCAAAGGTCTGGAGTCCTTTTCCAAAAAAACCCACTCAGGAATGTAAGCAATGTGTTCGTATCGTTCTTCTGAGCCTCATTCATCTGGTCCCAGGTAAAGGAAGCACAGTTGATGCAGTTGAGGGAAGTCACACCACCGAACAGAGAACAGAGAAGGACAATCAGGAACATCATTCTGCTGTGATGGAGAGGTTAGTGGAGAAGACGATAAGCACATGGTATTTGAAAGCGGTCAAACGACCAAACTCTTGTCAACAAAATAACCGGAGGTTATAAAAACAGTAACCCCCTACTAACCCCCTGCTGAACCCCTGCTGACCCTCTACTGACCCCCTGCTGACCCCAGCTGAACCCCTACTGACCTTGAAAGCTACCATACAACCAAACTCTCGTCAACAAAACAACCACAGGTTATAAAAACCAGTGTTTAAGTGTTATACCTGCGCGGTAAGGTATGGAGGCCGGAAGTATGAGGGGGCGAGACCAAGAGGATGATATGATAACATTTTTTCATATACAAATTGTTTAAATTGTTTAATTTTGTTGAGTAATCATTTAAAATTTTCCGGGACTTTCACTCATTCGTCAACACCATGCAGCCTGTTGATTTAACTCAATCATTTCGGAATCACCCCATTGCTGTTCTTGCAATGACTGCATGTTTTGTGCTTTTATTTTGTGCTTTCATTAGGCACGTATGACACACTGCTCGTTACAATGCTGACTTGTAAGCAGGTTTTTTTTTTATTATCGCAAATGTTGTTAAGCAGTTGTTATCGCAAATGCAATCCTGACGTTGTATTTTCTTACTATTTTACTGTCGTATGTTTTCATTTTTCCTTGTTATTATCGTAGAATAGATTCATCATTTTGGTGAAGGTACTGGAACCTTCGGTTGTAGCAAAATGCTCACATGGATGCCTGAGAATATTCCTTAGCTGGAAATCCTTATCAAATAAGGACTAAATACTTAAATAAGGACGATGCAATAAAAATCGAAATATTGACCGAAAGTTGAATTCAGAAAAAATGGAAAGAATTTTTCAACATTATTGAGAAGACAATTCAAACGATTCAATATCGTGAATGTTGTTAAACTAAGTATTTTTTATCTACATACTACATACTAACAAGCAAGCGCTGAAATGTGAAATATTATCAGCAATCAACCGGGTCTCAATAGTTAGTAGAAAAGCAGTGAAATGCAAAGAATATGCGATAGCACATACCTTAGTACACTTAAGAACGGCGTCACTTAATTAGTGCGGTTTGGAAAAAACCGCACTAATTAAGTGTATAGTATTTAAGTGCACATAAAATAAAGTGTATGCTAATTTAGTGAACAATTTTGTGAATTTTGCGCTTTTTCGATTTTGTTTTTTTCGGACATGAATTAGTAAATAACTATACTACCGGATTTAAATGTATCGGTACTTGATAAGTTTATAGTGGCCAAAACAATAAGTACAATTACAAAACGAGCTGTATATCGTGACAGTTAGCTAAAACTTAAATAGTTTAAAGAAAGATTTTTTTTTTTTTTAACAATGTCAATGCGATCAGTGAAATATCAATTAACAATGTCAATGCGATCAGTGAAATATCAATTAACAATGTCAATGCGATCAGTGAAATATCAATTAACAATGTCAATGCGATCAGTGAAATATCAATTAACAATGTCAATGCGATCGCGATCCTCCGTGTGGGTACTTGGCCGTGGGGATCACGATGTTATTGTTACAGTCTTATCATAATAAAACCTAACATAGTCACAGTTTCCTCTGACCTCTAGCTACACTTCTTTAAACGCAGATCAATAGATCGTTCAAAGTTATCAAAGGTTTGCTGAAGCTCAACTAATAGGGACAGGTCCTGTGATGTGGGCACGTACTCTAGGCTTTCGTCACTTTGAGAGTCTTCAAGCTGTTCATGAGCCTTGTGATGTGGTGAATGTTCCCTGCTGCAAACTTGTCCATCTTTCGAATAGTGAAACATGTGAGGCTCTGTGTTGATCTTGTCCTTCAATGCCAAAACCAGCTTCCTCCTCTCCTGGCGCTCAGCTGGTGTTCTGTCCGGACTGATGAAAACTTTCTTAAACCTCTCCGATGTCTTCGGATTACCTTTACTGCACAGCACTGTGTTGGCAGATACCCGGTCACTGAAAAAGACTCGCACTGGCCTGACGACGTCTGATCTCCTCTTCCCTATCCTGTGACACGAATAACTCTTCATACCGATACTCCGTGGTGAAACAGCTTCATTGAGCAGAGTACCAACGTTATATCTAACATATTCATCTCCCTCTTCTTCTGGCAGTCCAAAAACAACCACACATCTGCCTCTTTCTTCTTCTTTTGTAGCTGAATAACCTGAATCCTTCTGTTTCTGCTGTGAACTGCTGCTGTTTGTTGGCAGCCCTTTCTTCACGACCTCGCTGTAGCTCTTCAAGTTTTCTCTACCTGCTATCACATTCTCCTCTCTTCTTTGTTCTTGTGTCTGCATCATTCTCTTCTGATTGGCAATTTGGTCCCTTTGAAGAGCGTTTATTGTGCATGCAGCTGATTTCAGTAACGTTCTACTCCTCTCAATCACCCTGATAACCTCACTGACGACGTGGACAATCGGGCCCTTATTTGCATTCTTAAGTAAACTTCTGTCCAACTCAGACATAGTATCACAACATCCAAGTTCCATAACAGATTTAACAACAGAGTCCATGTCATCTTCTACTCTGTATAGGTCACTAAGGTTGAATTCCGGTTTGCTTGTATTACTCATGTATGCAGCTCATGTATAATATAGCACATACAGTAATGAGTAAATTTATCACAAAAGATGCTGATAAGAGAGCTGCACTTTCAACGCAAACGAAAATATGATAAAACTGAACTGACGCAAACGAAAATATGATAAAACTGAACTGACGCAAACGAAAATATGATAAAACTGAACTGACGCAAACGAAAATATGATAAAACTGAAAGAAAGAAATTTTAATGGATACTATAACTTATAACTGTAGAAAATTTGATTTATTTTCATAATTGCAAAATTTTCGATTGTTGGTCCTATGAATAGGATGTCCTAAAATCAAGAGGAAAATTTCAAATTTTTTCAAATTTGAACATCGTTTTCTATCTCATAAAAAACCGCACTAATAAAGTGCTCCGATCTTAAAGTGCGCGCAAATTACGTGATGCCGTTCTTAAGTGTACTAAGGTACGTAAAATGTAAGATAACACGCTTATATAATAAAGCAGGCATTGAATTTCAAGTGAACAGTATGCTCAGCTGATTTTCATTTTCCGACCTTACGAAATACACCTCACAAGACATAATCATGTGTGAAAATAATTCTGAGGATAGAAATTATGGGTGTTAGAAATTTAGAAAATTATGGGGATTATTCTTTAATATCATCCATGTTATTTAAGTATTAACATATTATGATGATAACGCCATATTGAAATCTTGTCGGTGGCGAAAATAAAGATTTTTCCGAAAAATTTCGTTTCACAAATATTTCTCGACCATATTACGTCCCCATTACAGGAAATTAAGTTTGAATTTAGTTTAGCAGTCTAATCCTCAAAAAGAGTCTAATTTCATTAGTCTTGATAAATCGCCATTCCTGCATTATAAGGTACTTACACAGCCCGCAAAGAAACATCGATTCTTCAAGAAATACGAATTCATTGAATGTATTATAACAAATATAATACTGCAACCTCCTGCCCCTCTATCACGTGACATTCACGTTGCTATGTCACGTGATATAGAAATCTGAACCCTGTTCCGTAATTCTGCCCACGGCCTTCCTGCAAATGACTTTCTCTCTCTCGGTCCACCTGTCCATTCAAAGGCCAAGAAATTAAAATAAACAAGAAACAATTAATAAATACATTCATGTGGTACAGAAAAATCCAACAATGTGTTGTACTACTCTTTTATATTTTAGTACATAATTTAGTCGTAATTTTCATCAAAAAATAATATTGAAAAGTGAAAAATGATCTGAGACATTTTGATGATTATTTGTGCATGGAAAACGTTTAGATAATATAAGAAGAATGCCAAAATTTATGAAAAATTAAAACTTTTAATCATATTACCATTACCATAAATTGAAAGTTTAAATTCATAATTTCTGCAGAATAAGGGCGTGGCCATAGCAAAGATGTACTCAAACACACTGCAAATTTGCACTTTGCACCCACATAATTTGCTATATTGCGACAATGCAACGTTTCAGATGGTGTATAGCTTATACCTACTTTTCTCTCAATGGACTAAAGGTATCATGGTTAAGTGCGCGTCCGAAGATCAAAGATATGCGCCATGCCATAAGACAACCCTTCACAGCCCTGAGGGGTGCCCCTTTGGCTGATATTTTGGTATAATAGCGTATCGCGCATTCTTATCAACAGAGAATAGAAATTTCTAGGTGAGCCACTGATACTGATAGCAACTTTTCATTTTCAAATACACAGTTTTTAAACTGTATAGATAAAAATTAGTGTAGCCATAGGTATAATAAGTACCTATGCCTAAACTCATCATCTTGCGACAGAATAATACATACCTATCATGTTGCTAATTGTGGTTATGGAATGTGGGCGTTCGTCCCTATTTTCCGAATTCATGCTTTTAGTAAGGAAACTTCAGCTTCGTAATCCATTATTCAATCAAGTCAAATAGCTTTCAAATTCGAGACGGTTATAATAAGTTCTTTGTCATCTTTTTTGTTCTTGACTGATTAGATATTTTGTTTTATGAAGGAGCAAAGTTCAATCTTATCACTAAAGTTGAGTTGAAATCGCGTTTTTGTTTAAAGTTGAGTCGTCCTAGATAAGCAAAACCAGAAACTTACTAACAAATGTCAAAAAAGTAAAAAGACGGCTTCGAAATTATATGAATGTTCCAGTGTTTCACTGTCGTCTATAGCCGCCTATCCACACTCACATACCAAATTTAAAACAAAACGAATATGATATTATGTATCAAATCACACAAATAATTATAAGGCGAGATTTTGGGTGTGCGTATGGACGTGCGTATGAGTGTGCGTATGTTTTGAGTGTGCGTAATACGTATGAGGGTGAGTCATGGTGATATGCGCGCCAGATAAATATTTTCTGAAGATGACGTCATTATCATAGCTTAAAGTAGTAAATGGCTGCTGTTGAGCCGCCTATTTTTGCACGAAGGGTGATATACTGTATGCTTACATATGAGAATTTAGGTCTCATACAATTAAAACAACATCCGGTGGAAAGTAATATGAAATGACGTTCACGGGTCTCGTGTTATTTGACCCTTACTCTGTCACGTACCCTTATTATGCTGCTCAAAAATAATAGGCGATTGGGAATGGCGTTATCACTGGGCCTTTAAATGGAAAATTGATGATTTGAAATCGTCTTCAGCATGCATTTTGCCATATGGGCATTAGGGTTGCACACGCACGGCCAACCTTTCCATGATCATTTCGTGCAAAGTGCCGGTTCATATCGATGTGATTGAATATCGTGCGGGCATATTAATTTTACTCGGCCCCCGATTTTGTTCAGGAAATTAATTAGCCAAAGTGGGGCTAGTGTTTTAGCATGATTAGAAAGTAATTTGAGTGTTGTAGAATATATTTACGGTGCTTATGTTTCCCGCAAATAAAAACTTTGTTAACCATGCAAGTGATGACGTAATGTGTTTGTTTAGTCAACTTCAGACTTCACCTCCTCAGTTTCGTAGGTTCATTAATCCAGTGGGTTGTGTGTAGTGCGTGTTAGGTCAATTTTCATCTGAGAATTGCCAATTTTGTCGACAAATTTCCAGGTGTCGAAAATTTTCAATATCTTAGTATCTTAACGCATTTTCCCTATTAAACTGGCTTGCCTCACGAGGCGTTGCTTCTGTCATCCTTTTACTTTCCTGATATCCTAAGACATCTGACACTAATTAATGTAATTATGGTCAAATGATTATTGCTAAGTAAGGTCATGCTATTGGTAACGTCCCAAAAAAATTTTTTCGGGAAAAGAATGTGCTATGAGTAGTATAACTTATAATATGTTCGCTTAATTTGATTTTGTGAGTCTAGTTACACCATATTAAAACCATTATTTAGGCACCTGTTGAATATTATTTTTCGTTCGGTATATATTATGTTTATCAATTTTCTTAATTTGGCAGTTGGCTGTCAATTTCTCTCATTATATCTAGCAACATTCTACCGGTATAAATTCATATAAACCTTATAAACCTAACCTCGGCTACGTCTCGTCTATTATTTGCACTTCAATGCTGCCCTACAGTCAGATAGTATAGATCAAATAAATGCCAGCAGTTTCCCTGCTCCTGGTGACAGCTCTAGTGTCATCCCTCTCCCTTCCCCTGATCTCAGCAGATAACGATCAGTACACCCATACTCCCGGGATATGTCTACTTCAGGTGGGTTATACCTACAAGCCTAAATACCTAAATAACTATTGTACCAACTACTTTTGAAACTTACTGCTTCTGAAACTGACTCAAAAGGCTGAAATTATGCAAAATTTCAAAATTTCAAATTAACATGATGACGCCATTACCACTTCTTCCAACCCCTTTTTAACCCCTGTGTAAGTCAATTTAACCCATGGTTTAACCCTTCTGTTACCCCTTTTTAACCCCACTTTCCCCATGTTGTAACCCCTTTCCGCAGGGTTCGTGTAACGGTGACCTACCCTGTGCCCATGAGAATGGTATAGACCCCATAAACCCTGATGACGAACACAGACAACTTCTCACTGAAGCCTGTCCGATGGTTTGCATTCTGCCGTTTAATTTGTAAACCCATGATGGGGCTGGCAATGTGCCCAAGTGTTTCTTGGCGAGAAAAATTTGAAGTTTTACATAGCGTGGCACTTGCAATGAAGACATGTAATATTAGATGGTCCATGTTTTATCACATGATGATTGAGGCGATGGGGTTAAATATAACGACAGATTTCTGGTCCGAAAGAATGGGCGGTTAAGATTTCGTCATCATCACACTTAATCGTGGCAAGTTAAACCGCCTATTTTTGCGAGTGAGGTTTATTAACAGAAGTCTTACTTCTTCAGTACGCTAGCGATACAGAAGTATGCTGTGACAAAGACCAGCTAAACTACTTCAAGAAACAGTAAGATATACCTACTTACAATTAATTTTTTATAACTGAGCTGTGGAAATCTAGAGACAAATTAGAATTTGGTGAATCATGCAATTTTTGGATCTTCTGTGCGTTGTATGCTCAAAGAACCCTTTTGATTGACAAAACCTTTATTTAATAGGTTGAACATCGTCAAGGCTATAATTGGCAGCTGTGAAGCATGCATTTGGGACTTCAAAGCTCTGGAATGCGGCTTCTTTTGTGATGTGAATCACTCTAAATTCAGTCAGGTATTATCGAGATCTACGTCCGATTAGACTCTTCAGAAAAGAGCAATTCATGAACGAATTGTTTTTCATCAATGCTGCTGCTTTATTCTATCGGATGCAGCTGTATTTATTTGATTTTACTTAAATTTAGCTCATCAATATATCATCAAAATATTCAAAAGTTGCCACAACTTTTCAACTTTTTCAGATAAAAGAGACGAGTCAGGAAGAAGAAAGGACGACTGTGCACGAAATTCGTTATTTTATAACCAGAGATGCAGCAAGGCGCATATTCAACGCTTGTAAAAGCGTCAGAGACTCTATTACCGGTGGAATAGGTGCGCTTGTTGTCCAGGGGGTCCTTTCCGAAACAGACTTATTAAGTCATTGTCAAAAACGGACTTAAGTCAAACTTGTTGTGTAAATTTGCAATTAACTTTTAATTTGAATCAGTTTTTGACTTAAGTCTGTTTCGGAAAGGACCCCCAGAACTCGTTAACCAAAATTTCATTGGTAATGAAATGTGATTGATTGATTGGTCTCGTTGTGAAGTTGACCACGTCCAAAACTTTGGTCAGTGGAAATAACGACTATTTGAAGATTCAGCGATTAATTCACAGACTTATCCTTTCTACTGATTGATCCTTTTCAAATCTTTCAGTACTTAATCAATTAACTAATTAATCAATTAATCAATTAATCAATTAACTAATTAACCAATTAACTAATTAATCGATTAACTAATTAATCAATTAACCAGGTATTATCTACGTGTGTGGTGAAGCGGACTGTTCCCAAGACACTTTCTACTTGAAACTTGGTGACAACCCGTACGTGAAGCTAAAAGTGGAGTTTGTCATAGCGGACGAGTCTCCGATCAGTTACATTGAGCCTTTCTCGGATCAGGTGAGTCAATAAGGGATGAGTTTTTGAGAAGAGGTGAACCCTGAATCAGACACCTTATCACTTTATCAGCCTTTATTTTCCGTTTAAATGCCTTTATTCCTTGCATTTCTCTTTCTAATTATTCATTTTCACAACTTTGTAATTATTCCGCAAAAATTAGGTCAATTTTTAGCTAAACCCGTTATTATTTTTTCAATGATATCCTGATGTTTACCAGAACGTATACGACTGCAATGAGAAAGTCAACGGTAAAACCTGTTCCTGTGACGACTGTGAGGATGTCATGTGTGCTGTTCCAGTCACAGAAGAACCTAACAAGTTAGTTGCATTGTTCAAGATTATTTCAAAGCATAGAAGTTAGGAACAATAAAGCATGATCATCAGATGAAAAATCAGTGTCCGGCATGAATCTTATGATTCCCCGACCACCAATATTTAATCTCAATATGAGTAGTTTTGTTTCTAAGCGCGAGAATCAAATTAGAGTAAGCTCTAGATTTTAGTCCGTTTATCTGAACCTCCCCTCAACCTTTGGCACTACACGGTTCCTACTGGAGTGGGTCTGAGCTTGATTTGGATTGTCCTTATCACCTGCCTGACTTGTCGCCATAGGGAAAAGCTTACGTCTACAAGTACAAGTAATTACTGGGATGTGCTTTGTTATACTTGTATCCTTATGGATTACTGGGCACAGATCTGTATGCCACTTTGCCTGGTCTGGGGCTGGGCTAATGCTGGTCTTAGACAGCTGCAACAGACTAGTACAAGACCGGCCTAAGACCTGCATTAGATCTGGCTAAGCCCAGAGCCTAATGGACAAAATGGGATTCGGGTGCTGAATGCTGATCTATGCCCGGATTATTAGTACTTAAATTCCATTCATCAAAATAACTCTGCATTATGTTTCTTGGGGCACGGTGGCCTATGGATGTCCTAATAAATTCTTCAAAAACTAAAAAGTGATAAAGAATTAAATTGATAAGGTAATATTTGAACGATCTCCAAACAGAATAGAAATGCTGAACGCAGCCCACGGGGAAGAAAACAAAGGTTTGGATCAGAGTAGCCCTGACGGATCACCGGTAAGTTGTGATAGCCTTTTATTTAGTCAGTCGTTATGTCGAATATTTTTCTTCCTTTTTTGAATGCAAGGAATCAATATAATCATTTCCTGGTCGAATAAAATGACTCCGAGTATAATTCTGTCAATTTCGCTTTTTTCCCTGTTGTTATCCAATGCTTTTTATTTGATTTCAAGAAAAGTTAAGCTAGCTACCACCAATATTTGCAGATGAAGAATTCGAATGGACACGTGCCTGCAATGAATGGTTACCATGGTAACGGAGCTTCAATGAACGGTTACCATGGTAACGGTAAGATATCTCCCCCGGAAGCTAATGGAAAGATTACGTCATCAGAGGAAGAGCTGTGTGAAGCACTGGAACGATCTACTGCAGGTAATTTCTGGTCTTACGGTGCAACTTTTTTAACGAATCACTAACGCAACTTATTCAAACTCTTAAAGTCTCCACTATAACATGGTCTAGACATAAACATGGATTGATCAGATTACAGGACTTCTCTACTGTGGTTTGTGGAATAAAAATACAACACTATAATAGTACTGTTTATTATTTTGAGCAGATGACTCATATACCCCGTCTTAACAGCTGGTGGCCCAGTCCCCAAGCACCATTCAGCTGATGTTAACGGAGCCGATGAGAGACTATTAAATGAAAACACGGATAATTGTGGTATTATACCTGTCGAGGAAATTAATTATATGTAATCGGCTGTGATATGTTTTTGTGACTGTGATGTAAGAATCAGATGGTTCTATATTCTAGTGGTGTTACCTTAGCATTTTCTTAAGACATACGCTTGAGTTGACGCTAAAGAAACTCTTATTGAAGTGACGCGCAGTCACTTAGTGGCAGTGACACGAGCAGTCACTTAGTGGCTGTGGCACGTAGTCACTTAGTGGCGCATAGTGACAGTGGCATGCACTGATTCACTATTGTGGAAGTAAAGCATGTCCATTTGTTAACTTGATTTAAACTAATGTGCCTGTGTAAATGTCGATCAAATAATAAATTCAATTTCATCAAGATCAAAATTCTGTGCAGGATTTAAATGCTTAAATCAAAATATCATTGAAATATCAAAGACGAATAATCGACAAGTAATGTGAATTGGAAATGACAAATATTTACAGAGTACGAAGTCGAGTCGCTGATCAAAGACCGGGATCCATTTTACCGGTGCTGGCTGAATCTCGGACCTCGGTTAGGTTAGTTGATTTGAGCAAAATAATAGACAATAACATTGGATGATATGTTAATCAATGCATGTTCTTTTTGTTTAACTTGCTTCGTTTAACGTAATAAAAGCATAAAAATATTCATCAATTATTGTACCCACATATAAAATATAAATGTATGCCATACTGATAATCGATGGATTTATGGTTGCTGCAATTGACAACCCAGCTATTTTACCCATACCAACACGCACCTCAAATGATCAATGGCAGCAAACTGTTTCATGGAAATGGATAAAAATCCTGGTTCCCATTACTCGTCTATACATTTACACCAAATATTTACACCAAATCATGACGCGGGAAGGTAATCACCCTGACTTTTCAGGGCAGGCTTGGTCAGATTTCATATACGATTATCCTATCAAAGTCCTGTTTATCTGTCTTCTGCTCGCTGGACTGTGCTGTACCGGGTGGTATAACTTCAGGTATTATTCGTCCTGTGATAATATTAGTTAATTTTGTAGGTAAATTAGATCCGCTTTATTTAGCTAGTTGAATTGTATCGATTGCTTCGACTCTCAGGATATGCTTATATGCGATAATAGAACCCTAAATGCGACCAAGATCGTCTTTCTAGGCTCTCAAACGGTAATTTATGCACTTTATGGCGTATCATGCGACAAAGCAATCGGAACAATTCAAAATATAATAATAATAATAATTGCATTTTAAATACACCGCTATTAAGATAAAACTTATACTCAGCAGTGTAGAACCAACTGAAGCCAAAAATATTCTACTTAAATGTGTTAATAACTGAAAAAGTGCTTACACTGAAAGGCTAGACATTAAGAAAGCAAAAGCTAAACTAAGACAGCTGAGCTCAACTATTCTAAACAAAAACAATCAGAAAATATTCAGTGAGGCACCAAATAAGTGTCCTTAAAATTTCGTGAAAGTCACCTAGTAAGTTTCATAGTTTCAGAGATGGTGAGACTGAAAAGAAATGTTTTCAAAAGTTTTTTGAACGACCCTGTGCTTTCAGCAGTTGTGATGTAAGAAGGAAGGTTATTGAGGATCTTTGGACCTCAAGTTTGATCGAATGTTCCTCGGAAAATTAATTTGATGTTTCTAATTGGGTTGGCCGAATGCCAATTAAATATTTCCACAGAATAGCAACAGATCCACCTTGGCTGATTGCCAATTAACATACTTTTGCTCCAGAATAACAACGGATCCAGTGGAGCTATGGACAGCAGAGAACAGTGTCAGTAGACAGCACAAGTACGACTATGACGGACTCTTTGGAACTTCGTACAGAACTTGCCAGGTTAGGGTTATGAGAATTTCATTTTTAGGATTAAAAGAAGTCAAGTACTCTCGATAAATTAATGATCACTTCAAATTGAAGTGATCATTGTTCACCTACATCGTCTCATGAAAGAGTTATATTGTTAGAGCACTTCCATGACTATTTCCGAGAAAGCAAAGGAAAGCTCAAGCCTTGCAAAGACCATGATTTCTGTAGAGTTTTATGTCATTCCAATCAACATTTAAGTTCAATCATTTCAGTTAGTTGTGAAGCAAAGAACTCCTTCCACATTTGAAGTTGACGACAGAGTGGTGAACGGAGTGTTCAAACCAGATGTTTTGAAAGAAGTCTACGACATGATGACAAGTATTGAGTCAATAAAAGGTTTGAATGCAGTATTATACCTGGATATATTTTTACTGAATATTTCATGTACAATATTAAGTATCTAATTCCTTATTTCCACGATCGTAATCACCAGAATTTTATTTGCAATAATATGGTACATCAAAGTTTCTGAGTTTGGAGTTTGACCCCATCCTTCACTCCCTCTATTCACCCCTAATTTACCTATTTCCATACCCCCTTGCCATATTACCACTACTCATTCCCTCCTTTCCCACAGTGGGTGAAGTGCAGTACTCTGACCTGTGTTACAAACCGCTGGGAGAGTTCAATAAGACCCACCCCTCGGAGGACTGTGCTACTCTCTCCATCTTCCAGTGGCTGGACAATGATAGGAAGCTGCTGGAGCAGGCTGGAAGCTACATGGACAGGTACCGCGTACGAGGCATTTAAATGTGCAATAGAAATTGGGGATTTCATTAAAAAAGACAAAGAAAACTCACATTTTCAATATGATGTCATCATCATAGTACGTTAAGATGAGCTATGTAAATTAATCACAGTGAGAAAATCAGTAAATGAGTAAATGAATATTTCTAGAATCTAGAAGGATTTATAGGTATTTTGTTTACTTGTTGATTACTACATAGTTCCGCAGGATTGAGCTGTGTTCGGAAGCCAGTGCCTTACCGCAGTGTCTTGCTTCCTTTAGAGGACCCTCATCAACCCACTACGTTCTTGGTAAAATGCTAATAAAAGCGGTTACTTTTTACTCTTTTCCGCGAGCATTCACGGGGAAGTCACACGTGGCAACCACGTGACATAGCTTGTGGGAATCAGCTGTCACACGATTGACGATTGTGTCACTTGACTGTGTCACGTGACTCTGACCAGATTTTTTCCCTCCCCATTGGCCTTTTTGTGTATACAAAAAGGCAAATGAGAGGGTTGGCAGAGATCGTGGTCTGGGAGGGTGAGAAATAGGATATGTGCATAGCAGGTCCAGTTTTGCAATACAACTACTGTAATTTCTGAAAGTGCCCGGATTGCTCCTTTATAATATCAGTCGCGAAAATGTCCCTCCGTCCTCCGTCCGTCCCCCCATATCACATACATCTTCAAAATAACGAATTTCTTAATTCATGGAGCTGTCGGTTGTCAAAAGTATAAATCTTATAGGTTGATCTGGCCCATCCGTGCCACATGCTCGAACTCCTAAATTATGATAAGTTCTAAATTTAATTAGACTGTTGAAGAATTCGTGTCTTAAAAAGTTAAAATCTTAGGTGTGAGTTGGGAGGTGGATTTGAGGAAAAGGCTTCGGTTTTGTACTAGGTTTAGTACCAAACTGCATAACTATTAGACTTTCTGCCGGATTCGACTAAGTTTGAGAAATACTATTCGCTGTGAAAGACGAATATTGCTTTTTGGAACAAGAGACAGCATTGAAACAGAAAACAAAAGCACGAAATTTGAAAATCATATCAACTTAGTATAAACATTCAAGAAAATACATCGCGTGAATAAACGGTGACACAATTTGATGTGAAACGTAAACCAATTCAACAAAATGGCGCGAAATCTACAACGAACTGAGTACAACAACGAACGCGCGCGCAGGAATTTTAGAAGAAATGGCACGTGCCAATTCGTATTCTCGGTGGTTGCGCGCAGCACCCGCATCGGAACAAATACAATATTCATACTCAGAGTCTTACTTTTATTAATTTAAAACGACTGCGTTTCGTATTATCTTATTATGATGCTAAGGTTACATCAAGCACCGTGGGGGAGGGAAATTAAGCGCCTGCATAAGTGCATACGGCCTACGGGAACTACAATAATTGTGTCGGTGCAGGCGCAATTCTTGTTTTCTGTAGAAAATAGTTCCTGCTATCACCTTGAAATTCAATTTTCAAATCACAACTTTTCCTCCCCAACTCAGGTGGTTACGATGCAGATAAACTGAACTACATGGATGCCTCTACCCTCATGGTAACTTTTGCTCTGGACGGATCAGAGGATAAGGTTGATGATATCTTGAAGTGGGAAACGAAGATGAAAGAGTATCTGCTTCAACAGATCGAGGAAAGGACTGAACTGAGCATTGCCTTCAGTTCTGACCGAGCACTTGAGGTATCGCTTAGCTATGTACATTGTACATTGTTCCCCATAAACGCTAGTGCTTACTGACAAATACTTATTGTAGAAAATCAACAAATCCCTGAATCCTGCTTAACATTTGATAATCAAAATTCACATCTTGCAGGATGAGATCGACAGGGCCTCCCATGCCGACATTTTCACCATCATTCTGAGTTACATTCTCATGTTCGTCTACGTGGGAGCAACTCTAGGAGACTTCCACTCCAGTGTCAGTGGATGCTTTCTGCACTCCAAGGTACGACAAATAGTTATAAAATCATCAACTTTCTTATCCGGATTCGAAGTGTAATACATGTAGCCACAATCCTGGCAATTTACCAGCATGTTCTTTATTTCAAACATAAATAATCTCATAAATCTTATAAAACTTTCAGGTTTTACTCGGTGTAGGAGGGGTTGTTATCGTGTTGATCAGCGTAGTTAGTGCCTTGGGAGTAACATCCTTTGCCGGGCTTCCTTCAACTCTCATTGTCATTGAGGTTATACCATTCCTAATTCTGGCTGTGGGGGTGGATAATGTTTACATTATGGTGCAGGGAGTTCAGAGGATTGTCAATGGCAAGATCAGAAGGGGAGAAACTCTCAATCGAGGTGAATCCATACTTTCCTATTTTGATATTTTGGATCGTCATTTAGATATCAGATCTATGACTTTTTATGCATATAAGCTTAAGGTTTTTTTGAATTTTCATTGCAGTTCCATGACACTTTGGTTAAAATAATTCACACCCATGATTCCCCTAATATTAAAATTATCACTTGTCAGGCGTTGTGCGAGGTATCATCAGTTCGATGATGAAGGAAGTCTTCCCTGCCATGATCCTCAGTTCCTTGTGTCAGATGGTCGCATTTGCTCTCGGATCCCTTTCCTTCATGCCGTCAGTCCAGAACTTCGCTTACAATGCTACAATTGCCCTTCTGGTGAACTTCCTACTGCAATCAACATTGTTCCTAATCCTGCTACGGGTAGATCTTATGAGAATGGTGGAAAAGAGGTGAGCTACATTTGCTTATTTGAATTTTTCTTTTATATAGTGACTAGAAAAGTATAGCATAAAAAGATATGAGGATATGGGCCGAGTGAACTCAATTTTTCATCCAATGCTTTTCACTTCAGGTTGGATATGCTCTGCTGCGTCAAGGCAAAACTCAGGAAGCCCTCTAGGGGACCAAGTCGTTGGTTCATAGAAGACTATCTCTCCAAATTCCTATTCGCCAACAAATGGATTTCAGCTGTTGTACTCATTTTCTTTGCTTGCTTCACGAGTGCAAACCTAGTCCTTATTCCTTATCTCAAATTGGGTTTAGAGCCCACCATGGCCTTGCCAACAGACTCATATCTCCTCAAGTATTACGATATCGTGTATACCGACTACCGGATAGGTCCCGGGATGAACTTTGTTTTCAAGTCAAGAAACGGTTCAGAACTGGACATTTATGACAATCGGATCTACGGTGAACTAATTTCAAACCCAGACTCACTATTGAAAACTATGAAAAAGTACGGACAATCTCTTGAATTCGAGTTCATCAAAGGTGACGGCGGTTCGTTCATGACTGCTTTTTCCGATGGGTGGTTAGATACCTCATCCTGCTGTTGGAACTCAGGAGATCGATTCTGCTCTTCAATTCATGAGAGAGAGGGCTGCAGAATTTGCGGCAAACGAAGCATGTCCAAGGAAACGAAGTACACGTATCTACAGTGGTTTATCTCTGATATACCGAGGACAGATGGTTCTGGGTGCTCCAAAGGTTAGATGAGATACTACTTCATTTGATTCATAATTCTGGATTTCTACTCGTACATTCCCTTCAAAAGAGAAATTTTTGGTGATTTGCTATGTTTAAATCAATACTAAATTCAAATCAACCAAGTAGACTTTTCACTTCCTTCAAGGGGATCAAAAGTCAATGACCAGGGTCAGCCTATGGACCCTAAGTTCACATTAACACCTCATAAACGCACCCTTTAAACACACTCAAAATGCACCCTAGAGCCACTCTAAATGCATCCCTTAATGGCCCTACTAAATACCAAATCCCCCTCCAGGTGGAGCAGTCTCCTACTCCAACAACGCAGTGTTCGGAGCCTCCAACACGTCAGTAGTTGCAGGAAGGTTCACCTCCTCTCATGGTGTCCTCTCCTCCTCCTCCTACTTCATTACAGGTACTTATTATTTTCAGGGTGTTAGGTGCAGCTCCTTCCTCAGTAGTAATCAGAAAATCAAAGGTGTGCTGGGAGACCCCAAATTCTTGAGGATTGTGCTGTAGGAAAGGGGCTGAAAGTTATCTTTGGTCCTACAACTTCACATACTCACATACCAGTAGAAGCAATCACGTTGCCATTTCTATGATTTTTCTACGATTCAATTAGGTATCAAACTGTTATCATTACAGCTAGACAGCAAGCTCTAAAGCTTGCGGAGGAAGTCAATGCTAACAACGAGCTGATAGAAGTGTATGCCTACTCTGGCTTCTACCCCTACTATGAACAGGTGTTGTGATCTTTTTCAGAGTGATTCTCCAGATGAATCTGGGGATCGAATTTTTGGGCATTCGTCAATAGTTCCCATGTTTACGTATGATGATGACATCATATAGAACTTTTTGTGTGGTGCGAATTTTTTTCACGCCCCCCCCCCCCATTTCGTTCCACATATCTGTGCCTTGAAACTGACATTGAAACCCCTCCCCAGTACGATACGATAGTCCGTGAACTAGCTGTAAACCTGGTGATCACCATCCTAGCCACCTTCCTGGTAGCTACTCTCCTCCTGGGCTTCAACCTCCACGCCTCGCTCTGTGTCATGCTGACTGTCACCATGTGTGCTGTCGACATGATGGGCAGCATGGTGTAAGTTAACAAAGTTCTTAAATGAAGAAAGTTTTTAAGTGAACAAAGTTTTTTGAATTCAATAACTTGATAAATGATAATCTAAGAATCGTTTCTAATAATGTGATTATCTAAGGAAGATTATTAACCGATTCCTTAGGTACCTGGACATCCCCCTCAACGCCCTCTCCCTAGTCAACCTGCTGCTCTCTGTAGGGATAGCAGTAGAGTTCTCTGCTAATATCGTCCAGTCTTTCACTGTCAGTAAGGAGGGAGGAAGACTGGACAAGGCTCAGGATGCCCTGGTGAGGACTGGTCCGGCTATTGTCAGTGGGATCGCCATGACTAACTTCGTGGGGGTGGTGGTCCTGGCAGCAGCTAAAAGTCAGCTCTTTGTGGTGTTTTATTTCAGGATGTTCTTCACCATCAACTGTTTGTGTGTGGCTCATGCTGTGTTTTTCTTGCCCGTGTTTTTGGGTTTCTTAGGAGAGAACAGTAAGTAAGGTTCGTTTACACTTAACAGATCCATATTGTATTACTACCTAGAGTTTGTAACTGTTCCTTAGGATAAACGTGAATAAATGGGAAATTTCCTAAATCATACAGCCTGCACATTTTAGTAATCGGTCCTCCATCAGTTTCAGTATATATTTTGTTAGTTCTGCTTATCAGTGTGATAAGCTTCGCATTTTGACCCGTCCTAATTTTATGCATCCCCCTTCTTTTTATGATTTTTATTAGGCTATTTGGGTAGGTTATGTAATCATCGTCTTCAGTCTTGAAATGTTAGGTGAATAATTTATTGAATGTGTGTTGATACAGAGCCAGAATTTTCAAGGATTTGATATGGTTACAAATTGGCGTGGTGAACTGTCAATTTATGTATTGTTAAGTTAATAAAGTACTATTTATCATGATAAATGACTTTGCTGTTCACACAAGATGACTAATTTAGATGAGAAAAATTTTCATTGTTAAAATCATCTAACACGCGAATATTAGCATTTATATTATTAAAAAGTCAAATTATCAATATGGAACAAATATCAAATATTAAATAGTTCAACATCGAAGTGGCATAACTTCGCAGATCTTAGTTCAATGTGTCCACTGAACTATATCATGACTTGAAGTCCACGAGAGGTTCAAGTTTTCTCGTCTGGAGTTAAGAGTAGCATTTTCAAAGTTCGATTCTGAGATGCATTGTTCTTATTCACTCTCTCAGTTCAATCAGAAATGCAGAAAAACATGATGGTACAAATATCAAAGAACAAGACCCAACAACTGATTACTTGATCAGAGTCCATCGTATAACTAATTTAGACAATAAATTTATAAAGGAGTGAATTTCAGCATCTTGTGTGGACCAGTCCACAGCATCCACCCATATCAGGAGCTAAGATGAAAAGTGTCATGAAGAATATAACAGAATAATAATTGTCTCTGTCCGTGAATCATATAATTGTTACAATCTTTATTAGTTCTCGATTGTTCCACCTTGACCGGTACCTTTCAAATTTGACTTACTAATCATTTGTCACCATTCTTGTGTGCTTCTCAATGTACCTGCCTGCGATATAATTACTGAAAAAGTATCGTGCTGAGTGTTCAGATCGTAGCAGTTGACCCCGCAGACTCACTCTGCATCTTACTCTTCTCGTACTCCTCACTGAACCGAGTTACAATGATGGTGGCAGGGAGTGCTATGATGATCAGACCACAGAACACTGCGAAGGAACCCATGCACTTGCCCAGTGTAGACATGGGAATCATGTCACCGTACCCTGGGGGATATTAAGATTGAAATTGGAAAGCCCTGCGAAATCAAACTGAAAATGACGAAGTGAATGGATTCTAGCCAGAATTTAACAGTATGTGACAGATTTATGTTTAGAACATCTTGAATTAGTGATAGGCTTCAAAATCAAGTCAGGTTCATGAATCATTGAATCACCAACTGTGAGCCATATAGTTGGTGATTCTAAAAAGGAGAAAAAAGAAAATAAATGAAAAAGGTGATTCTCTCTTACCGACTGTGGTTACCGTGATGACCGCCCACCAGCAACTCATCAGAATAGAACTAAACTTCGTCTCATCCGGAATACACTCCACCCCTCCACCCTCAGACGGTGGTAACTCCCTCACAGTGACGCCCTCACTGGAGTTGGTTACAGCTGTGGCGTTGTATGTCAGCGTGGTGTTGGAGTTGATGATGGGTTGTTGTACTGGTGTACAGGTTACGTGGGAGCCCGGGAGAGACTCGATGGTGTACATGATGCTGCCGAAAGACACAACTGCCAGGGACACCACACCAGACAGGGATGTCTTTTATTGTTTTGAGGGTTTTGAATCAATGACTTTCAAGATAATGACTTTCAAGATTATGACTCTTAAGATTGGCAGGCCTTTGAATCAGAATTAAATCAATGGACTTGTCCAAATTCCAATAGATACCTTAGAAGATCATGGCTGCTCTTGCAGCATATTGCACTAACCAGACAGCAAAATGAGTTCTTTGTAAGTGTTTCCAACTGCTTTGAGGAGAATTAAAAGATTTTCTGATCGACGAGCAAACTTAAATACCCTCGTCACTCTGAATATCCTGCATAGCCTCAAAACAACGATGCCACTTTTACCTTTTTCCTCTGAAAGAGTTGGAAGTTTTAGACCAACCATTCAAGCAGCAATTTCAATGTGAGAAAGTAATAAATAAGATTACCAATTGACCAAATTCAGTGCATCATATTTTCCATTCACGTTAAAAGTGAAACAGAATCGAATTGGGAAACCTCCCTCTGCTACTTCGACCGGTTCAGTAAACAGCATCATCAGCAGCTCGATATAGAAGGGTAGAATGGACAGGAGGTCCAGCCAAGGCAGGAACATCCTGAAGAACTGCTTTATTGACGGATGAGTGAAGAGTCTGAGGAGGTAATCCAATGTGAAGTAGACAATGATAGTGGTGTTCAGCCAGAAGAGATACTTGTAGTAGGGGTTGGAGGGGTTCTCAAAGTGGTCCTTGAATTGAGGCTCCGTTTCCAGGATGAGAAGAGTCACGGCAAGGAAGATGAGGAAACAGTCGAGGAGGGAGAAGAAGGTGGCAAGTTGACTTGATTTGGGGTAGTTCAGCAGCACATATGCCTGTGGGGAGTATCTCTCATGACTTCTTGGAGTATCAGTTATACTCTTTTATCAATATTAACTTGACATCCAAAGTTCAAAATTCAATTCATTGATTTTTTTCAATCACTGCAGATTTAATAATGGACCAATTAATTAATTTCTTGGAAATACCTTCTCCTTCATGGTGGTGGGGACTGGTAGTTGAGTCACTGGTACCTCTTGCTCGTCACTGACTGGTATCTTGTAGAACTGCATTTCTCTGTGAACCACCTCCCTGAGGATATGCCATTTCCAATTTAGTGGTTTTCAAATTCATGGATTTCTAGCAATGGATGTCCATTCAGTGGACATCCAATGGATATGTCCATGGAATATAATGGATCTAATGGACATCTCCATTGGATATAATGGATCAAATGTACTTTTTTTTTTATTGGATCACTACTCTTGTAACGCATGTGGGGTACGCGTTTGCTAGTACTTATCATTATTGAAATATTGAATATTCATGAACTTATCAATATTCAATGAAGCTAGATGCATCATATTTAAGCATTTGACTCTGAACTGTAGTCCAATAAATTGAAAACTGAGATAACGTAAGTTCTACTCACGAAATTTCACGCCACTCACCTGTTAAGCTTGGCTGGGTACATAAACACCCCTCCAGACAGGTAGTAACCCATGACTGCATCAAATGCATGGCGGTTTCTATCGAAGTAGTACGAGTTGAGGTCCTTCCTGAAGTACCGTTCTCTTTCTTCCGATCCCAGGAGGGTGTTGGGAAACTTCGATAGAATGGAACAGCTGAAATAGAATTTTGATACTGTGCTTCATGTGATCTGAAGTCACAAAATCATGTGATGCAACTGAGAATTTTCGATGTATGAAGCAATGGCAGATGTGTCAATGAAATCGAACAGCAAATTGTGAACAGACAATGTGTCAAGATAAAAATGTGTCAATAACCCGCTTACTTAATGAAGTGTTCCTGCCCGCACACGTTAACCCTCACAATATCTGTTGCAAAGCTAACTGGTTTGTGTTCACTCACTGATTCTAGTGAATCTTCTCTCTTCAAACTTGTCTGAAATTTTGGAAAAGTTCAGTATAAGTTGTGGAAATTTTAATGAAGTGATGATATTCAGAAAGATGTTTATTGGAAGCTTTGAAACATTCTGATTCAGATCAAATTCATTTTTGCCAAATGACGATGGTGATTTATGGTGCCATTACATAATCTTATGGAAGGTTATATTGAAGCTTTGAAGAGGAATTAATAGCATTATACTCAAAAACGTGACTAGTTATGGTATATACTTAGATTACTTTCTTAGTGATTCATTACTCACAATACGACAGAACAACTTATTTTGCAGCCATAAGACAGGAAGGAAAAAGGAATGGTGGATCATTTCAAGACCCTGAAGAGAAGAAACGTATTCTGGAGACGAATCAAGAAAAGTTTGTGAACTTGAAGACAACGAAACTCAGTTTTTTCACAAATTAAACAATAAATGATCGAAATTTTTGATGTCCCAAACCATGAAGAAATTTGTAAAGATTAAGGTCAAATGTGCATGAGATGAATGCCGAATATAGCTCATTTCCTGGATGACATCATTCCGACTGGACTATTGGACGCTATTCATGGATCCTCGACCAAAATATCATCCGGGCTCCATGACTGGGACCAATTATTTTGTCCAATTACGATTTTCCGTCGCAGCTGGTCCAACATATATATCACTCTCCATGCCTGCATACCTGTTATATATCATTGCCTCCTTCCGCTGAGATCTGCATGAGAAGCATGATTTCATAATAACACTACATCAATTATATGGCAGATCAGCGTTGTCATACAACAGGCGGTCTAGACTAGGGTTATTGCTCTGACCAAACATAACTTGTTAATCAATTACATATGCTGAAAAAGTCAGATCCACTCGATCATTTGCACACCCACAGCTAGGCGTGATATTTTAAGCTGACTAGTGACACTGATATATAGAAGCATTATATGTATGACTGGTGTATAACCATTATGGGCAGTGGGCACTTGGCACTGGCATATATCTTCTATAATGGTGAGCATCGAATGGGAGTCCTACATATTTTCCGCTCCACTTATATGCTGATAAAAACTTCAATGTGCTTTCAGGTATAATTATATATTGAGAAAAGGTTAGAACCGATCCTTTGTAAAAACCCGGTTGGTTTTGATGGTTTGGTATAGCAGCTCTGAACCAATGGGCCTACTTAATGCGAGGGCTAAATGCTTGAACATATACGTATGTACTTATGTAAGACGCCGTATTATCCATCATAATAAGTGTAGTAGGTATAGTTTGTGAAGATATATCCTGGGTAATTGATGGGTAAACCCCAAGGGGAGACAGAGTACTGTGCCGTGCAATAGCAACTGTCTCAAGCATTCTGGTGTAAACCTCTTACTCTCTTAGATCGTTGCACTTTCACAATTTACCAGTGTGGTGAAGCTATCTGCGTTTTTTCAAATTGCCAAGAAAAATGCGAAAAAACTTAAATGTCTGGAGAACAAGCTAACAAGCAAATTTTGTAAAGGACCAATAAGATATGTTTCTAGGAAATTCCTGACCTTCTGAGAATTTCTTCAAGGTTCAACTATATCAGTGCCTGTCATTATCTCTACTGAATTCCTGGTATCAACTTTTATCAAATCAGTGAGTATTTGGACTTTTGGATGCTCTAAGAGTCCAGAAAGAGTAAATTCTTAAAAAGGAAATTCAATAGCAACGGACATATGAAATGACTTACTGTAACAGTAAAGATATAAGAACATGAAACGATATTTTCAATCTTCACTTCACAGATACTAACTTCATGATCAAGAAGAAGACTGTTTCTCAGATCAGCAATACTAGAATATCTGACTTGATCAGCTTGTTGTTGTTGCGCTTGTTGACCTCTCCAAGATAAGCGCTGATCACTTGTCATGTAGTTCTTGCATCTCACTGCATACTGCATATTCTTGCAGTCCGTGCAGCTGCAGTGTCAGCTCAGTAGCCAAGGATATGAATATCAGAACGATTTCAACTCAGACTGGTGGATGGAGACCAGTTGGAAGTTTTGTTGATATCTCCTTTGCCAATATGTGCAGTAGTAGGCTCTATGAAAGAGTGAAAATATAATCTAAATGTTTGAAATTCTTCATTAAACTTTGAATGAAGCTTATATGAAATAGCAATTGAGCAATTGGCACCATGAAAAGATGAAAGCAATTATTCAATTCCAAGCTTAATAAATAAAAGCTTTGAACAAACTGCATATGGCTTCTTACACAAACTTACAAACGAAACCTACTGAAGAGAATAACAACAACAAGAATTATCAAAAACAAACTTAATAAACTTTTAAACTGTACTCTGCAGACATTGGAAAGGTGTTGATGAATTGTCTGATAGCTTAATTACAAACGGGAAAATACGAAGAATTGCAATTAGACCCTGAATTTTTCACTTATATTCCCAACTAATTTCAACAAATTAATTCCAGCTGAATACTTGACCATCAATAGACATAGAAGTGACTCAGATATTTTTGGTGCTCAATAAGAATTGGTTCATTATTTGACGTGTACAAATGCAGCTTGTGATGCATGCGTAATCTGTCAACAATATTGAATCATTTAGTTCATCAATTAGCATGTTTGGATTGAGAAGAACTGGTCTAAACCTTCCGGAGCATCAAATCGACTTGTTGATAGATAATAGAAGTGCACTTTGGTCCCAGATATAAGACATCATAATAAGATAATATCATTATTTAACAACAAAAACGAAAGATAAAAACAAAGACACGATTAGATAACTGGAACACTGAAGAAGGCATATAAATATGGGCTAGACTCGAGTTTCTACTGGAAGAATGAAGTATATAATATGCTCCTAGGGTTTCTAGTGGTCTGTAATTACCAATTCTATAGGCTGATCCAGAACATACCTCATATACCTATATGATAATAAGTAGAGGGTATTTATCTAACAATATATAATAGTTACTGAATACTGATACAGCAACCAAAGCCAAAGCCCAAAATCGATATAATAGTTATTGAAATTTGTATAACTTCAAGATGACATACTTATGAAAACGATTACATATTGCCGTATACAAAAAAGGAAGATATGTCAATCGAAACGGAAACTATTTGGTTGGATATATATATAAATAAGCAATACACGAGATCACATAAGCCTATAACATATACCCATGGAAGCTTACAACAATATATCATTTATTGCACCAATGACCTTGCATAACTGTATAAACCAATGATTTCCACCACTAACCACAGATAAACTATATATCATGTACAAGCTGTATATTATATATAAGTATAGGAACTGATCTTTGAATGTGGTTTTATATGTACAGTGTATATTACCGGATGCAACCCATGAAGTACATAGATAAACAACCATCATAGATATCTCGGCGTGGATCAGGATTTGACTATAATGTACTGGCAAGATACTGGCAAATGCTGATCTATGAAGGAAGACAACTTCGATATCTGATATGGGGACTTATAGAGTTTGTACCTACGTAGGTACACAAAAAGCAATCATAAATTTATATTAATGGCTAATTGTTCAATTGATAAGAGTCTTATTATGTTGGTAATGCACAATGAAAGGTTATTAGGGGTTTAGTATAAGGCCTTTAGAGAGTTAGCATCATGTAAAACACACAGATTCATTGTTTCGTAAAGCATAATTATAACCAATTAATTACCGCATAATGTATTGATATAGTCATGAACTTATCGCACTGAATGAAAAGCTCTGAGTCATCTGCACTGCTGACAAATGCTAAAATGAAGATAGAAATTAAACAAGAAGTTGTTGCCTCTTCTCATGCACGTTACATACATGCCTCTCTTCATAAATAAATCTATCTACTAAGTAAATAAATAATGCGAAATTGTCATGAAAATCATGGAGCTAGAGTAAAAATCATAATACAAAAGTACAAACAAAAACCTAAACGATCTCCGGTAATGTTAAGCATAATAATATTATCATGAAGATAACAGATGGCTAAACACAACATTATCAAACCGTTTTGAAGACAAAACGTTTACCTCTATATGGCACTATATAATATAGAGCATTGAATACAACATGACTGGAAAATTGTACAGTATAGATAACTGCACTGCACTGCATATATAAAATAATATACTAGGTGAACGTTTAGAATTTAGCTTGGATTATTTTCAAATATATTACATACTATATTATACCTATGCTGACTTTATATTATACCTATATAAAATAATATTCTGTGTTGGACCCCGGAAATATATGAATTATGTCTGCCTTATGTCTGGCTGTTCAGTAATAATTATTTAACTGTTTTGAATTCACTTGCATTGGTATACCTAATTGAAAATAGGTTTGGACAGAGAGCTCTACCATGATCATATAGGTAACAGAAAAAACAGGTCTTTCATAAAAGTATAGCATATAAATATATCTCAATGCAATGCAGTTGATTCTCTGTAAAATTGTTGCAGAATTTAGGCAAAACTGACTTGAAATACTCTAGGTTAATATATGTGATAACTATGCATAGAATATGAAGAAAGTGGCTGGAACTTTCCATGCCTTGTGAAAAATTCGTGAATATAGTGCAGGATCAAGCCTGATCATCATGTAGTCTATGTTAAACGTGACCATGCAACCATAGCAACCAGGAATCCATGTCAGTGGTGCATGTGACTGCTTTTATCTGGCGGGAGAATACAAAATTTACCTGCCATTATTCAGGAAAATTATAAAATTGAGATGGATTATATTGGATTAAGAGTCGTTAATGTACATCATAATATATATATATATATATTTAAAGCATTTGCATTACAAGATCTCTTAGGGTATATATAAAACATGTAAGGGAGGAGTTCCTGCAAGGGTAGTCCTCTAATCACACAGACAATTCCTAGTGGAAGTGAAGGAAGGGCTCATTATCTTATATATGTGATGCTTAGAGACTATAATACCAGACTTTAGGATATGTGTATGAAGCAGCTGCTCAGTGCTGGGGAATATTTGGCGAATTTCTGAGAGAGATCAAGGAGTTGATCTTCGAACTGTTTTTTGAATGGCTGGAAATGACGATATATGCTAACTTTTGGTTTTCAGAATATATAGTGGTCATTGATGAGAACTGTTGGGTCTGGCACCCATTCTTCTCTTTTCGAAAACATCTAAAAAGCCTAGAACAAACTCCAAAAAATACAAATTCTTCAATGCAATGCTGTTTTTTCTCAGAAAAGAAAAGCAGTTGAAAAATTTTGAACTGGAAAATCAACTAATCAAGTTCAAATGAGGAAAATTTGCACAATTACATGCCTATTTTCCTGCATCCACTGACACTAGTACCACCTGGTACCTAGTTCTCAACTTACTTTATGCCTTCCAATTGAGGTGTAGCAGTATGGAAATAACCCTATTTCTCTGATGCTTATGTTCTTAAATCCTAGGTCATTCCTAACTCTGTGTTTGTGAAAGGTATTGTTATTACTTAGGATGGCATTTAACACTTCATTAGGCCTATTTAATAGAGTCAAACGTAACTGAGCACTTGAGCAGTTGAACTAAAAATTTATATAATGTGAAGGAATATGCAAAAACAAAATCATTTGCACTGATCCAACAAAGAAGAAAAGTATTTGATCCTGATAAGTGATATAATTATAAAATTATAGTGCAGCAACATCTTCATTACGCACGGCACTTTCAACGTGACCTTGCATGAAGTATAAATTATTGATTTTATTTCCACAACAAGAATGTATTTTCGCTCAAAGAAAGGCTTGTCTCATCGGAACTCGACTTCATTACGGGGGCGTGTCGAACTAACGCGTGCGCGGCGTTCTTGTGCGCTGCGTATTCGTGCGCGGCTTCCAGGTTGCGCCTGACAGGTAGTACAAATGTTTTCGCGCGTTACGCAAAAACATCTGTACTACGCTTGAGTCGGCACGATACAGTAGGACTTTCTCCATTTTTGCACGTATTCATATTCGGGAAATCGGGCATTTCGGCTTATTGACATAGAATTCGAGTGAACAAGAAATGGCCTAATTCATCAACCAAATCTTGTAATCGGCTGAAACTTACCAGTTCTGCTCATCAGGCATAGATGAACATTCCTCAGAGTTTTAGGCTCATCATAAGAGCAATGTTTATTTTAAACGCAAGGAAAAATTCAAAACTTCAAAAATCGAAAAGTCGAATAATTAAAAAGTGGCAATTAGAAATTGATGAAACTTGCCTAATTTACTTATCAGACATTGATAAACATTCCTGTGGAGTTTATAAAAATCAAAGGAGCTGTTTTATTTAAAACAAGGAAAGTTTTCAAAATGCAAAAATCGAAAAGTCCAAAAGTTCAAAACTGGCACTTAGAAATCGATGAAACTTGCCAAATTTACTAATCAGACATTGATAAACATTCCTGTGGAGTTTTATGAAAATCAACGGAGCCGTCTTTATTTTAAACGCAAGGAAAGTTTTCAAAATGTATACCGTGCAAAAATCGAAAAGTCGAATAATTCAAAAACTGGCACTTAGAAATTGATGAAACTTTCCAAGTTTACTTATCAGACATTGATAAACATTCCTGCGGAGTTTTATAAAATCAACGGAGCTGTTTTCATTTTTTTATTATTTTTTTTAAAATTTTTTTTTTTAAATTTTTTTTGGTTTTCCAAAAAGGAAAAAGGGAACTGGGGGACAGTAAAAGGGTCAAGTGCGATAATCTTTATGAAAAATTCAGATAATATGGGACGACATTAACTTTAAATTTTTAGGTATATTTATTTTTTTTAAATTTTTCGCTAAAAAATTTACTATGTAGGGTTTTTTTGTACTTTTTCATAAATCGAAAAAGACAGTTAAAACCCTTTTTTAATTATTTTCATAACTTGATTGGCCCAAATCCCTTTTAAAAATCATTTGTTTGCTATAAAGTATTTACATGCAATATAAGCATATTCAGATAGGGTCAGATATCATTTGAGCGCTATCAGAGAAATGAATTTTAAAATGGTTGTTTCAATCGTCTATGTATGACAAAGTGTATTCAGATTGAGTGTTTAAAAGTCTGGGCCCCCTCAACATTATAAAGTTATAGAATTGATCTTGGACCCCTCAACATTGAAGGCCGAAATGATTATAAAGATATAGACTTGATCTTTTACTATAAAGAAATTTAGACTTGATCTTTTACTATAAAGATATAGACTTGATCTTTTAAACGTATTTAGCATAATCTGTGGTGAGTAGGAAAGCTGTTACTCAGATTGTCGATATAGCTGGCAGGGAGTAACGCCATTATCAAGATTAAAAGTGAGGAAGTAATGACAGAAACACTGGTATCATTAGGCAGGAACTATTAAACATTTTATAGTTCCATGATGTGTGCTCCCAATGGCGAGGTAATTTTCATCCCATCAAATACGAGCTCTTTTATGGCATGTTGATCTCTAGTTCAACATGGCATACAGTGAAACACTTAAATTGTAGCATCATGAAAGTGCTGGGGATAGGCCCAAAAACAAAAACCAAAAAAACCTAGCCCAAGAATCGGAAAAAGTAGGGTGGGCCTTGGTTTTTGGTTTTTTTTGGTTTTTTTGGTATTTTTGTATTTTTGGTTTTTTTTTTTTTTGGGTTAGGTTTTTTTCAAAATTTTAATTTTTCATGCCAATATGGATTGTTGATGCTATTAATGTGTTGTTATTGATATTACTATAGTTTCAAACAATATTCGTTAGTTTATCGATGTTTTGGGTGATTTGTGGTGTTTTATATGACATAATCAGTACATTAAGGCATTGTTTTGGTGAACTATCAGCAAAGCACTGCTCAAGAGTTGCCAGCATGATCAGCAGGGGTTAATAGGTCAGACTTGAATCACAGGCCAGGGGGCCACTAGTGCTGAAATAAGGACATAGGGGCCCCAAACTGCCAAGTGCTAGTGAACCAGGGGTTTCTTAGGGCTCACTGGTTTGCTCATGGCTGATAAAGTTCAGACTAGTGTCATCTGAGATCAACAAGGTGTTTTGGAAAAGTCACCATTTCAAAGGATAGCCAAGGGTCGCCAGGAGACAGTCACTTATGATTGTCCAATATCAAGGTACTGTAATGGTCAGAAGGAGCCAGGAGTTAAGACAAGGTTAAGCAACGGGTCGCCATGCTACTATGGGATCAAAAGGCTTTGAGGGAAGAAGTTGAGTGAGGACAATCAAGACATCAGATAATCACTCATTCAGTTGTTATTAAGGGACAGCCAAGGTTCAGCATGAAGTCAGCCAATGGTCATGAAGGGACCACTATTGCAGTCAGAAGAGGCAAGAAGGTCACTCAGGTTTTAACTTCTTTGCTAGGGGTAAGTGAAACATCAAATAGGTATCAGGAAAAGGTCAGTCAAATTTTCTCTGGGGTTGGTAAGTTTGCCAAAGTGCAGTTTCGCCCCTTGATTCACCTACCCTCAAAAAAGAAATATTTCCTGTGTGCTGGCGGTATATAATATGCAACTTATGTCCATGCTGGAGCGGGCTGGAGTGGAGAGAACCTACATGTCTTTAATGAGCCATGCAGCTAGGACATCCACCACATTCTGCCAGGCAAGACTCTTGCCTGGCTGAATGTGGGTGGATGTCCTAGCTGCATGGCTCATTAAACAAGGAACTGAAAACCGTGGGCTCCATACAGGGCTAGCGCTGCACCTTCTGGTAATAATGTTGCGATGTATGCCTTTAGTTCTCAAATGCTCAAAATTAAGGGCCAGAAAAGGTTCTGTAAAGTATCCCCATAGGGGTTAGGGTCACTCAGTCAGGTAGTGTGTGGGATATGATTGTCTTGGTTCAGCAGGGAATGTTAGGCCCAAAAAGGTCTTCCAGGACTCAATAAAGCAGGAGCAATAAAGCTGAGGATCAGCCTAAGTATGTACATAAATACAATTGACAAGAAGCTCAGATAAGCTCATAACTCTATAATAAGGACCATGTTCAAACAGCTTTTGATAAACATTTATGTCCTAGAACAGTAATATGACCCCTTAGGCTAAGCTCGATTGGACCTGACCTGGAAAAGTACCCACCAGACTCCGGTGTAAGGGAGTTAAGGACCAACCAGAACGATTAGATGAGTGAAAATATTCAATTATATTCAGTAACTTACACAATTATAGGTCGTTTAGGCTACATACCAAGCTCCTGTGGATCTACAGTCATATGGTAGACATCATAAAACAATCGAATTTTAACCTAAAAATCGTTTGGAAAGGTGCTAGAAATTAATAAAATGTAACCCAAAAAAAACCAAAAAAAAACCTAAAAAAACCAAAAAAAACCTAGCCCAAGAATCGGAAAAGTAGGGTGGGGCTTGGTTTTTTTTGGGCTTCATCCCCCCCAGTGCTACATAGAACTTAGATTAGATTGTTGTCTCTGTTCAAGATTCGATATGATAATGCATCAGAATGACAACCGATCTGTACAGTGATATCTGTACAGTGATACCTGTACAGTGATACCTGTACAGTGTACAGAGGGAACAGTACAATTTGATCTGCCGTCTGCGCACTGTACAGTGCGATCAGTGCGTACAGTGTACAGAGGGAACAGTACAATTTGATCTGCGCACTGTACAGTGCGCTGTTTACGCTGAACAGTGCGCAGTTCATGTTCACTCTGTCTGTTTTTTCATTCGCACAGCGAAAAATTATATAACCCTTTTCAGTAAAAAATGACAAAGTTCGTGAATTTCACGGTTCGCTTATTCCATAATGGTGCATTGCCGTATTACTGGCGTGATACTGGCCAAGACGAAACGCTCAATTTACCGCACATTTAAATTAAAGAGTTGCATAGAATATATAATTTCTTGCTGCACAATAATCACGACTTTATGATTAAATATGAAATAGACAATGCATAACGATTATCATTATGCGAATATATTACAATTAGACTTCTCAGCAGCGCCATTACGACTCACTATATCATTTGGGGCAGCGCAAAATTATAGATGGTTCACAGCCATCATTCCTTGAAATTCCTTTAAATTCCTTGAATTATTTTTTCAAAACAATGGTGTTGCTACCATTCACAACCGCCTATTTATATATTGTCTTACTATATGATATTCCTTATGGCTATGCTCTGACAAACTCTGAAACATTGCAGAGAAAATAAACTGCCAAGATAAATAACTATGTGTACGTACACTGGACATCTCTATAATTTATCACATAAGCACATATTACAGTGTCAAGACACACACATTGGCACTTATTGACATATTTCGCTGTGCGTGGAAGTAGGGATGAAACCCATAGCTCAGTCTCTCAGCCCCCTCTTTGTCTTTAATGACATGTCTACACACTAACATTTTATACCCTACTCATGAAAAAATAGGCGGTTATATTTTCATCCATTTGGCAGTGCGCACAATGTTAATGTCGTCATATTCTGTCCGCCTATTTACCTATTTGAATATTCTGAGCGTATATTTTATGCTCTTCAGCCTGAGGTGTGTTGACGTAGGATATGCGCACAATATTTACAACACATTATGCACTGGATTTTTCAGTTATATTGTATACAGTGCAGATGAAACTCAAACCCAGATAAAGAACAATTTGCATATGAATTGTCTGTTTTAAAAATTCTGACAAAAACGCAATCCCCAGCTATCGAGCTCATTAAGTGATTATACCTATCTGGCTGTGTGGCGGCTTTGAGTTCCATGAGTTACATGAATCATCAAAAATTCCCAAATTCATGTGAGTAATCCGATCCTTGGATTATTTCTTCAGACCACCTCAAATCCGATATAAACTCGTGTTATGAACTCGGCATTAGTCTTATAAGACCAGGATTCCATGCAGACTTCAGGATTCTACATTACAAATGGCTATCTGACTACATTAGTCAGGACTGAGGACAGTCGCATACTTATGTGTGAAAAGTAAATGACAGCGCATAAAATATTCACACAATCAATATACAGGACTTATTGGATGCTCAAGTAGAGAAATAATATCATAAAGCTCCTAGATTATAATTGAGGCAAAATATCTACTCGCTACAATTTTATCTTGCTACATTTTAAATCATACTTTCGCTACAAATTCAATACACCCTCTAATCACTCTTCCTGTCATATATCAGCAAAATGGCACAATACGTATATCATATCCAGAACTACATCCAAACTCCTGAACAAAAAGACATCTTCTTAGCACCACTTAAAACCATGATCATGACATCGCTTTCTAACTCTCGCTACTCGAACAGCAACTCGGTGTTGTCATCTCAGCACCACTTTAAAGCATGATAATGACATCACTCACAACACCAGAGCAAGGAACGCACGCATGATAATCGGGTGCTCACAGGGGAAATAGATGCGGATATAAGATGACGTCATTATCATAGCTGAAAACACAATCCGGGAAGTATTGATGACAATGATAAGAGCCTATTCTTCGCGCGCGGCGTTTAATTATTTCCCCATTACAGCTCTCTTGCAAACCCGTGTACCCGATGACCTAACGTCATTGGTCTTTTTTGTGATTTCTCAAATTGGTCTAATTATTGAGAAGCCTCATAGTGGAGCATATATATAAAGATAATGTAAATATATATATAGGGTTAGAATAAAATATATATATATATAGGTTGAGTGCTCCTTCAAAAATCGGAAAAGAGCTCTCTTTAGAGCAACTTGGAGAGGGGGTGAAACGGTTTACATATTGACCAATCAGCGCACGAGTTTACCGTTAACTCGCACGCTGATTGGTCAATGGGATGAATATTTCGATTTTCGAGATCCAACGGGCAAGCTTATTATACGTCGCTGAAATTAGGTATCTCTTATGTGCAAAAGGAGAAATAGGCGTTTAACATTTCATCATTATCACAGCACAATGCAGTTAGTTGATGACGTATTGAACCGCCTATTTTTCGCGCGCGGATTCTAGATGTAGCAGAAGAACGTACAAAGAACGTACAATGTTCTATGTTCATGCAGCAGCAAAGTAAAACGATACATAGGTGCCATCGTCCATCATTTGGTAATATCTGGGGTACTTTAATTTTACTTTAAACCATGAGGGTATAAGGAGTAAAGTAAACTGATTTTCATTAAATTGGAAAGTTGTAAAATGGAAATTCTGTACTTAAAATTGCTTGCAATAGTATTTTATAAGATTGGTGAATGGGATTCCTTTTGCATGAAACGCATAGTTTCAAAGCTATAGTAACTTGAATAGCGAGGTTGAGCAATAAAAACTTGCGTTATAAGATAAAATGTTATCATTATAAAACAAAATATGTGATGGATTTAATAGTTAATATAGAAGAATGGAGAACAGATTTAATGGATTTGCTTTCTCCCATTCATAGGAGCCTTTGACAGTACGTCGAACGAATAGAAATTGTTCGTAGTCGTAGTCTGGGCATATAATCGGACAGGCAGATTATTTTAATAGAGTAGAAGAAATGGTCACGAATCGAAGATAGGTTGTGTTATTTTAAAATATCTTCTCTTCTAAAAATAAAAGTACTCTGTCAGTCTTCTGTCAATGACGTTATACTGTTATAGATCGAAGGAATCATTGATTGGAGAACTTTAAACTTAATTGTTTTCACTCATAATCATTATAGGCGTCATACATAAAATTGTTTCCGCATATTCATACTGAAATTTAGACTGTCAGTTGTAAAATCTAGCGGAAATTTTCAGAATTGTTGGAAGAATAGCGAATATTTAACGATTCACTCATAAAATCTTCCGACTTCCTTTCTGAATGCATCCCATAAAAACGACAACGCCCTCTGAAGGGCACAGTTTCAATCAATCAATGCGTGCGTCACAACATACAGCATGGTTGAGAAATGTTTGATTGCAGGTCCTGACACGAAGCAGTGTCTTGTAATAATCCAAACAGAAATTTATAAAAAAATGCACGCAAAATTTTAGAACTGTAGTCACTGGAACAGAATTAACTTAAGTTCGTCAAGGTATAATCTTGACCGAAACTTTGCTCATAATAACCGAAGCAAATGTTTTCCTCGTCTTTTTCCTCGTCCAAATCAAGTATTTCAACCAATTTATATATTTTGAAGCTAATGATGTAACCATGCACTGGTAAACACTGCAAAAGTGCATGTTTTACTGACTAACCGACCCCCTAAACACGTCACAATATTCAGCAGCCACTGATTACTCACAAGTTCTTTAGTACTTAGGTATGTGACGTCATAGTACCATTTTATGCTCTATTCTAAGTCGCACTCATATCATAATATTCAGATGGTTTGCAGGAAGGCCGTTATCAATGGTAGGTGTATGTGGTTGAAACCAAACTATGTAGTTATTTCTATTTTGTAAAAGGTATAAAAACCAGGGCGGAGTTTTTCCAGGAATAGTGTTTTTAGCTTGGAACGCTTGCGCAAGGGGCTCAAGCTGTTGCACTAAGCATATATAATAATGTCAAAGTGTTTAGTTTCGAAAAACACTCGTTTTTAGCATTTTCGCAACAAAATATATCAAAATATATCAAAATATATAGCAGTTGCAGTATTAGATAATAATAAACCCTCTACAATATGAGTTACTTTTGCTGTTTTCATCCTTCTTTTGCAAGACAAGCGGCAGAAAATTAAAGAGCATTATGATTTGAAATATAACCTTTTTTAGAATAAAGATTTTTATTTCATTCAAACAATATTTATCAGTCAAGCAATACTTTTGCAACTGAAATATCACAGAAAGTATTTTTCTTTAAACATTAAATCACTCACCTTCGATGAAGTACTGCTCTTCATGTTGTCTTGTGCAAACCTGCAAATAGGGAGAGCGTGTCACAATCCAGTGATTGGATGTCAAATACAACTGCATTTTATTTCTACCGTACACCCCCTCAGAACCCAGGAATACCAAATTAGGAGATTATGCGGAGAAAGTTTTGTGGTTTGAAAGTAGATGGATATACCGTATTTGCATGAAGATTGAAGAAGAAAATCTACAGTTTAGATTTACAGAGTAGCAGGTTTATCATTCATAACACCATATTTAGTTCTGAGAATAGTCAAAGGGTCGCTAGAGTCTTTTTAGATGCCCATAACAATAGGCATTAGGCAGGCGGAAGGCACCTTTAAATACGGCTAAGTAAGAAGATTGTGCCATCTGGCCATGGTACCACGATGCTGCTCACTTATCATTAAACATACCATTCACATTCATGCCGTATTTTAACAAACTGCAAATTACCCATAATTTTCCGCGATGTATGTACGTTGATATGGAACGCCAAAAAGACTCAATGTAATGCATCTGTATGAAACCGCTCCCCAATTTTCCAAGAAATATTGAGTATTGACCCGTCACACCAAGTATATGCAGTACGTGTCCACATATCAATGCAACATATTCTCATCTAATTTCTAAAGCAGTAAGTCCTTTTAAACCGCCTATTTTTAAGCATGACCCTTGCTATCGTCAATAGGTGGGCGAAATAAGAGCTACAAATGAGGCGTATACATCACAATGTTATTACCAGAAGGTGCAGAGCGAACCCTGTGCAGTTTTATATTAAACATTATTATATTTGAAACATATTCTCATCTACGAAAAGACCTTTTTAAACCACATAGTTATTGGGCGGTGACCCATGTAAACACCAATTAGTGTAAGTGGACTAGGGGCCGTATATTATATTGGTCACATATTGAGCGAAACAAGGACTTCAAACAAGGACTTCATTTTATATTGCTTTTTGTAACCCTGAGATATGGACTGATCGGACTACAGCACTTCTGTACTGTAGTTCATAGATTAAAATATTATATATCTGTACACATGAATTCTCCGTATCAATAATTAGATCAGTGGTGGAATCATAATGCACAGTAAAGCTGGGGATCACGTTTTTCTGACAGATTTGAGGGATCGCACAAACCCTAAGCGGAGTGGAAGTGAGGTCAGCGTCATGGTTCAGAGTGATGAATTGATGAAGTTTCCAGGGCTAAGAGTGATAGCCGTGTAATAAGCTCCAACTTGTACGTTAGCCACTCCCAAGGTACTAAATAGTTACCGTGGAAAATACTCTCTCTGCCCAGTTCACAAAATCATCCAAGAAGGAAGGGATCACCCTAACAGATGCACAGAATCTCACATAATTCGTCACATTAGAATTAACTGTACTTGTAATTTCAACCTCATTATTGCACACACTTTCGCCCTACTTTTGCCCCTGACACTGATACCGGAAATGGTTACAATTCCGCACCATGATGGGCCATGGAACTCTAATACCAGATATAGCGCTTGATATGAGAGATTTCAGGGAAAACCCGCACTTATAATTTACCAGCAGCTGTCAAATTATAAGATCACTTGGAATGTTACCAATGTGTGTATCGACGATATACACACAGAGCCTTGTATCATTAGTCTGCAGTAGATTCATATGCGTACAGGCCTCTCTTCCTTCTTACCATACCCAGCGAACTGAACTTTACACCCTTTTCTTGATCACACACACAATATAATAGCTTTGATGAGTGGACTACCAATTGACCATATATTTCTGAAGACCTTCACAAAAACCATTAACTCATGCCATTGTGTTAGAGCACATAGCGCTGTGTGTTATGTTATATACTGATAAGAGAGAGCGCAATAGACTCTTTCGGAGAGAGACATATAAATACATACATAATACTATATAGGTCTGAAGGTCTCCTCCAAACATTACAAGAGGTCAAAATGACGGCATTACCATGGTAGAAAGCGGCGGAGTAATTAACACTGAACCGCCTATTTTCAGGTAGCAGCCCTCAAAATACACCTCTACAGCTCCCAAACGACATGGGTACACTTTTACTCCGTAATATAATAACTAGCGAGCTGGATGGCAATAGATGCGGCTGTGATGACGTCATTATCATAGCACAAAGTGGTAAATTGAAGAGGTATTAAACCGCCTAGTTTTCAGGTGCGCACGCCCGGATTTCAGATAAATATAATTCTCTGAGTGAACGTATATCATATGAAATGTGGTGGCTCACGAAAAATAGACGTTCACATTTTCAGCAATTTTGCAGCGCGCACAATATTAACGACGGCATTTCGACCGCCTATTTCTCGCGGGGGCATATTAAGAAGTGTACGGATATATCATATATGAAAAATGTACCATGAAAAATGGCTGATGTTGCCGGACATCCTGTGATAAATGATAAACATATAAAATATATATTATGTAGGAATGAGGGAGAGCACAATGTGCACTTTCTGTTGAAAATAAGAGTGGGTTGTTGAGAGTGACGTCATTATCAGGGTTTAAAGTGGTACGTTATGTGACGCAAAGTGGAGCACAATGTGCAATTTCTGTTGAAAATATAAAGAGATATTCTGTTGAGGATTGAGAAGAGTGTCGTAATTATCAGGGTTTAGAGTGGTACGTTTAGTGAGGTCCGTGCGTGACTGGGGAAAGAAGACCATTTTCTGTAATGTTTGAAATGTGCAGCATTTAATATGTTAATATATTATGACTATTAACTATCACAGGGTTCTGTCTTTATAGTATAACAAAATAATGCCTTCTTACTTTGAGAGGAGTGAACTTATCGCCCGAACCCTGTAAGGGCGTTGCATGGCTCTCAAAGTGACGAGCTATTGCTTCTTATACGGGTTGCAGTAGTTACTGAATGCTTGTATCAGGCCAAAATACCGATAAATTTGGTCGAGAATTCGAGCCTCGAAAGCGTTTACCAATTGTACAACTTCTTATGCACATAAAACTTTCATACATTGCATTACAAGAAATAACCGTTTACCAGGATATTGTAAAAGTATAAATGATGAAAGTAGGTAGTTGAAATAATTGCTCAATTAAGTTGATAACATTGAATCGCCTTCTTCCTGCGTGCGGGGTTTACCGACTGTATACTTGCTATATACTTGTAATTTAAAGGATCCGGACATAAAGACACGGCATTTTATTCTCCATACTATCTAGTATCCAGACTCTAATTAGAGGGTAGAATCATCAGGCAGAGATTTATTATAAGTCCGAGAGAGCATGTTTAAGGAGAAGATTTAGGCTGGAAAATCATCTGATTGATGTAAATCTTATACGGATACAATACTCATGCTGAGAGATGATTTTGAAGATCAAACATTCCAGGCGATACACACAGGATTCCGTATAATGAATTATTTCCCCGGGCGCGCATCACATGTTAGAGAAAATAACATCATTTTCAGGGTTTAAAACAGTAATTTAATGACATTTACCCGTCTAGTTTTTGAACGCGATTCATTACACAAAGCTCCCATCCTGTCCACTAGACAGTTATAACCTTCTTATCTTTGCTCAGAATATAAATAGACGGTCACAACATGACGTCATTTACATTGTGCGCGCTGCCAAATTATGTTGAAGATAGCCGCCTATTTTTTTGTGCGCTGACAGCTCTATATTATAATTTCCTAATCATCCTGACTTAGTGTTGTGGTTAGCATGATAAAGTGGTTCAGTATAATTAAAAACTCTCCCTAATAATTAGACACTCAGGACATACAAGGAGAGAGCACCCTTCAAATTACCATTTAATCGTCACTGATTTACCATTCAAAGCCTTGATAATGACCTCATTTTGAAGTGCATATCCTTCCCGCGCATCGGTATCTAAAGTCTATATACGATGGTGTCCTGTAGACAAACCTGGTGCACCAATCACAAAGGGGCGTTCTCAATTACTAATCATAAAGTTTGCCTAATTTATATAAAGTTTGTCTAATTTATATAAAGTTTGCCTAATTCTATACAAAGTTTGCCTAATTCATCTACAAAGTTTGCCTGATAACAGGACGTTAACTTCTGATTGTTGTTGAGATAACATACAATAGACATTACTTGGTGTGCATTGAACCTGCATCATTATACGCAAAACATACGTAATATATGACCATACGATAATTAATACTGGCGATTAATAGATTACGTCATTATCATAGTGCAATGAAGGAGTTAATGACGTCATTATCCTAGTGCAATGTAGGGAGTTGATGACATAACGAACATCCTATTTTCGCGCGCGCGCGGGTTTGATAGTCTGTGATATATGGCCAGGTAAAACTGTTAACTGACATGTTTTAAATGACAGTAGCAGCAGCAGGAGGTCTAATGGGAAATCATTATATTTATATACTGATCTTTATAGATGCCCACTCAAGCATGGAACCATATATAAATGGAGGGATATCTACAAATAAGGTGGTATATTTGCCACTCTGTGTCCAAGTAGGTTCCAAAATGAGGCTTAGGTTATATGACGTTTATATATAATGAGTACTCAGTACCTATATTTATAGATACAGAGCTTCATTATATTCATATGCAGAAAGGAGTTGTAACGAAGTTCATAGCAAGTGTTAGGACACGCAGGGTTATATGATTTGTGTATTGTCATTGTCCAAGATTCCGAGAAGGCTTATATAGGTTACAAAGAAGATGTACCCTTATTAATCCTTATAAATAGCTCATGCCACAAGGCACAGTCCCGTCCATAGGCTCTCTTTCCCCCTGAGTCTTGGAGAAATTCGTAATCATATTATTATAATTTATAAGCGATTAGTTCTCAACAATACCAGTGAATTAAACATTAACTTAGTGACTAGTAATTCAAGCAACTTATTATTCATCGATACCGTATGTGCTTTTTGAAATTTACAAATGTTCAATGAGCATGCTAGTTCATCCCGCTGATTTTAGCATCTTACTATCCTACAAGAAAGCTTATACGCTGCCGATATTAATTACTGATATTAATAACTGATATTCGAGTACCTTAGCACACATAATCGCATCACGTAATTGGTGCGCACTTAAAGATGTGCGTTTTTAATTAATGTGAGTTTTTGATTGAACAGAACATTACGAGAACACTATTTTAATCAGTGCACACTTAATTAGTAGGAGTTTATCAAATTTGCACTTACACAAAGTGCAATAAAAGTTTACTAAATGTAGTTATTCATTACAAAGAGTTATTCACTCGAGCATCACTTACTTAAGAAGTAGTAATTTATAACGAGAATTCCTTATTAAATGATTAATTAGTAATTAGTAACTTACTTGAGGACACACTTCTCGGAACAGAAAGGAGAGTTTCTCATGGCATACTCAGGACACCCTTCAATCTTACACGGCGTAGTGGACTGAAACAATGTCAAATATTGTGTGGCTTCTTTTACACTCGAAATAATAGATAATAATTACTTTTTACGCCGAACCAGAATCCAGCTGCAATTGGTTCGGAATGGCAGCTCTTTCTTGGCATGAAGATGGATGGTGAGTGTAGACAGTGGTATAAGGTTACCACAATAAAGGGATTGTATTTAATGTATATATGTCAGGTATTCAAGAGTTAACAATAAAGAAGGATATATAGCGCTAAAGTTCTGCCGGATCCAGACCATATTTCTATGGAATTATCCATTTTCAACCTTACAGTGTCATCCGTGAGGACTTCCATGGAATTACCAAGGTCTAACAAATTTAACGGTATTTTCTACGGAATCTTCAGGAGATATGAGACTTAAGTTCTCTGACAGCTTAGTCTTTACTTCAATTTTATATAAGAACTTCAGAAACGGCAGTGCAAATTTAATATTCTTGGATTGAGTAAAATGAGCACACCTGAGTTAGTTAGAAAGTCAGTGCACACAGAAACTTGATATAATGTAGGTACCTATGCAATATAACAGCAATCGGTGAAAAATTTCCGGATTAAATTTATTCTTGAGTACTTTAGTAGCGCAACTGCTACATTCTGGCAACTGAATGTCATGTTATATCTCTCTCCCAGTCAATGATTTATATCAGTGATATATCAATGATATTATATGATAACAGACGAGCGTCTGAATAACAATGAAAATACATCTCTGCCATATAATAATAGCAATGTGCGAGACGAACAGATATTATATTTACTCATTCTTTCCACTGTATCATAGGAAAACAAAGAATAATATTTACTCACTCTGTCTACTGTATCGTAGGAAAACAAAGAATAATATTTACTCACTCTGTCCACTGTATCGTAGGAATCGAATCTGTTGTACTTCGCATCAGCACTGTAGTGCTTTGTTGGAACTACGGTCGCTACTTTCAGAGACTTTGCCTGAAGAAAGGTTACAGATCATGATATATATGGCACGAAATGTAGTTCATACATCAGATGTTCAGAGGAGATAAAAGAGAAAAGAAGGATATTTCTAATTGGATTTTCATCAGAGTTAGAACTTAAAAGGTTTCATCGATCAATCTTGGAAGCTGTTGTACAGAATAGTGAGTGCCATATATTCGATTTGGATAACATTAACAATTAGATACCTACACAATACAAAATTAAAATCATTTATATAAGAAATGGCTTTGATTTGTATACCCCGAATCAAGTAATTTTAATTCAAAGTCGTAAGACCTCCAAGCTTCCAATAGTAAGACTCTGAAAATTAAATATTTATTCACCCGGCACGGTTGACTTGTAAATATCATTTTGTGACGCACAGCATTCCTCTTGGATTTTATAAAATTTCAAACCAATTAATATTCTAAAAAAGTGAGTAGATTACCAGTCGTGCTAACAGCAATGTATTGCCACAAATCATTAGACAGATATTATGGCAGTGTAACCTGCAATCTGATAAACTCATTGATACACTTCTTGAACAGTGAATAGTATAGGCTGTTAATAAATAAATATACTAGGTAGTCTATTTATAACTACATAGTGTGTGATCTATTAATATCGGTGATTTGACTTACATGTAACAACCGTATATCAGAAAGGATTCAATAAGAAGTTCATACATCTACAAAATATTTCTATAAAATATTACTGGATTTTATTCGTGTACATATTATTATATTTGAGACTCAATGTTTCGAATCTCAATACAAAAAAGTAACCCAAAGAAATCTTATTAATTTCCGCATATGTTAGATCATGAGAGATCCAAAACATCTACTCATCTTAAAATTATAACGCAGAGGGATTCTCTCTATAGTGTAATAAGTAATACATCAGTTTCTGAAGACTAATATGGAAACTTGACACACCTAATCTTTGACTTAAATTTCACACAAATCAACCTTCAAACATGAAATCATTCTAATATGCTTTTCACTGAGAAGTAATCAAAGTCAGTTACAATCAAATATACCTGATTGAAGACCCACCTTTTCTCTAAGAGAAGAAGGGATGTGTACAGTGGAAGGAGCAGGTTGCAGCACGGGAGGGGTAGAAGCCCCCAGACCTCTTTCCTTTGTGCACTTAGCACAGACGTAATCCTCAGAGTTCTTCTCCATTTGTCTACCTCGCTCCAGACTGATACCCACACAGTCACCGTGGTACCATTCCTCACACCGGTCACAGCAGATCATGAATCTGAAATGTAGGGGTACAGTGATATTAATCTGAAACAGGGGTGAAGTTGGGAAGAGCGGATCATAAATCTGGAACAGGGGTGCAAAGAAGTTGGGGAGAGCAGGTTATCGATCTGAAACAAGATTTAATTTAAACAGGAGTGGGGATACTAGTCAAGTGAGGAAATGTCCTAAAAGGTCTCTGCAGTCTGCAGTTTTACACATGATTAATAGTTACTCCTGAATCCCCTACTATATGTTTCTGTATGCTCAAAATTTTATATACTTTGGGTCTGGTTCGAACTTCATAACCCTTTATTCAGTCCTAGTATATTACACACAAAACAGTGCCGTTATATTGCCGAAGGAGCACCTTCTACTACTTCAATAATAGATAGTTCTACACTCAGACACATTGGCTTTGTGTGTGTTTGGGGACTCTGAAGACCAATTTACCCACACAATGAATATAAATACAATTATCCCTCCCCACTACACCGGGAATTATGCAACACCTCCTCCTTTGTTCGAAGGAGCATTGTTCAGGTCCTGATGGTGCAGAACCCCACCTAAAGTGCGCCTCTGTGTGTGTGCACCTGTTATAGACCACATCAAACATATTATTATATATAACACAGAAAACAATTGTCTCAATTCCCCCCGCTTTAAGAAATTCTTGTGCAACTTATGGGGCGAATGTCAATGAATAATATATCACAGCATGAATTACATTTGTACCTCAGGTACAAATGGCATGTAAAATAATATATAATGTGACAAAGTCTCATAGGGTGCTGTGTTAAAGCTAAAATATTATAATGTTTGAATATATTATTGTGGTGGACAATGATAATTATAATATGTAGGCTGTGCAAGAGTATTTAATATAATGTGGTGTATATCAACAGATAGAAATGAGCATTAAGATGCTTCTTTATGTGCGATCGAGCAACAATGGAAGATTATGTCCAGTTATGATTATGATATAAGAGTAGTAAGAGAATCTTAGCTGCCATGTCTTCAGTGTATTATAATGTTATATAGTGCATAACAAGTGAATAAGTAAATATTCAATATTAATTATATGTTGTATATAATATCCATTTAAATAAAGTATTAAGTTACCTGTTATTTTGAGGCTGCCTACAGATGCAGTACACTTTCACAGCTTCTTTTTTCATAGATGTTTCTTCATCCTTGACTCTCTTTCCTTTCCCAGATGGAGGATGCTTGAATGATGGTTCAGAAGCTTCAGTCCTTTTGACTGAAATGGGATCAATTATAAATCAAAATGATGTTGAACATTGTTTATTTACAAAGTTACAAATACCCTTGGACACATAAAATGGAGATTTATTGGTAGCAGGATTTATCATACATTAACAGCAAGTACTCAGTTTTAAAACTGATATCACAAAAACCTTTTGTTGGAGGGGAGGTAGGCTCAGGAGGGGAATCATCACTGCTAACTGCCTCATCTGCCATCAAGTCCTGTTCCAACTGTTCTAAGGTGTCTAGGTCGATAATTTCCTGCAATATTTGCATGATTTTTACTTCCATAAGTTGAACCAAATATGTTGAAGCACTTGAAGGTTATGTTATAAGTTAATTGCATTGATTTGAAAATAAAGTTTACATCACAATAACAGTAGATATATTCTAAAATTATAAATAACATCAGAACAACCCAATTCATGCTTAACAGTAGTGTTACCTCCAAATCCTTGTCATTCAGTCTACCAAGAAGCTTTTCAAATCCACCATCCTCAGTCTCATCATCCAGTGCAAGAAGTTTTGAAAGTGAAAGGGCACTATTGTGCAATGTTCCATCATCAAGGTTATTTATGAAGTCATCAAAATCATCAGCCATTATTAAGTTTGTATCAGAAGATTGTGGTAAGTGAAACCATTCAAACTGATGCTGATCTAACTGACATACACCTCAAATGTAGTTTGTTTGATAGTTTGTTTGTAGTTTGTTTGTAGTTTGTTTGATAGCAAAAAGACATTAATCTGCAAGATTTTCCTCTGATTAATCATGGTATAAAATTACAATGAGTTTTAATGGACACCTTAATTAGCCCCCTAAAGTACATGTATCTTAAGGATCAGACCCTGTACACAAAACTATATGGCGAAACAAGCAAGATAGGAATTATGTTCCTTTGTTCTTCATGAAGGCTTTGTATAAACTAATAAAAATTAACTGAAAGAAGCTCACATAAATTACACTAAGAAGAGTAATTATGTTTCAGCTATGAAATGTAGAAGAGTGCCAGAATCATAAATCATAGACAGTTGTGTGAATGTGGTCCTCAATAACAACAAAGAATAGTGAACCATTGAAGGAGATAATCAAGAATGATTGTTAAAACAAATCAAGCAAAAAAGAGATTGAATTTCTTCAGCCATCACTGGCTTCATTACTTGATCACACTTGAATCCTTCAATTCAATTCAATTGTTGAACAACTGTTGAATTAAACCTTCAAATTAAACAAAATAGTGGTCAATTACAAAATTATCGATGACAAAAATACACTACACATATGATGAAACCAGTTTGTATTGCAGCAAACAATGTGATTCTAACAACAGGAAAGTGATTTGGCAATTTGCTGCAAGGAAAAAATCAGATAATTATCAAATAATAAAACACTGTAATTGCCAAGTTCCACAACACAAATAACTACAACGAGCTGACTTTTTCAATGCAAAGTACTTTCAAATCATCAAATATGAGTTACCTCATATTTCAAACTTTCAAACTTCACAACACTACTACATACAATCAAATATGAGTTACCTCAAATTTGATTGTATGTAGTAGTGTTGTAAAGTTTGAAAGTCAATTAATAATTATCAAAGTCATGTTATCAATTTTGAAGCTATTCAAAGATAACTTATAGCATAAAAATAGATTTAGGATTTAAGCTTAACCTTACCAGACGTTGCTTGCCCTGCCCCATATTTTTTTGCGAGTCGGGCCGCGCGGCCGCGCGCGCAAGGGGCCAGGCAACGTCTGGCAACGCAGCGCTTCTGGGGAAGTTAAAATTAAGCGCGACACGCAGAGCAAACAGGGATATACGTGTTAATATTAACAAACACCTAAGTGGGCTAAGGATGGTTGCGCGGCGCGGGGCACGTACACACACCTATGCTGGCTTAAGAAGTCATATAAGGGTAGGTCTCCCATATAAGATAATCACATTCAAGATATGTATAAAGTATTGTACGCGGCGCCGTGCCCATGCCGGCATGCCGCGGCCGCGCGTGCGCGCTTCTCAAAACATATGGTGAAGTTTCGCTTTAACCCGTCGCAAACCGCGCGCGCGCGTAAGTACGAGGTTAGGTTAAGGTGGGTTTGCTAAATACGTATACCCTTTTAGGTTGTTACCCTACCCTCGCGCGCGGCGCAACGTTCCACATTTGGACGTCACTTTGCGCGCTCGCCCAAAAGAAATAGACGGGCAACGTCCGTCGACGTGTTCGTGTCGCGCGGCGCGCTTTGCCCTCCTGAAGGAAAGCGCGCGGCGCGTACACACACCTATGTGGGCTTAGGAATAAATAGGCGCAATGCTTTGCTAGGCTCCTGATTGGCAGTTGATAAATTTTGATTTTGATAGAGCAGTGGAGCTCAAACATCAAAGATTCGATTGCTCCATATTGATCAGTTTGTTGTGGGACTCTTGACCCTTTGCTATGAAGGCTATTTTCTGTTAGATTTCTTTGTGCTGATTTCTACTTTCACCTTATTGTGATGCCGAGATGGCAAAATATTATATTATCTTGCTAAAATATAAAGATGCATGTGTGCATCCCAAAAAGCTGCTTTCATCACTCCTGGTAGCTCCAATTGCTGTTTCTGATCAATTGTCTTTATTTTACTCTAGGGATGGTTTTCTAAAAAGAAGAATGCTTTTACTATAATAATAAAGATTGATTTTCCTATGAAACTCTGAGGCTCTCTAAATGTCTGTAAATAATCTCCCAAATCTCCAACATGATTCCTCAATATAGTCCCAGCTTGTCAACTTACAAAATTGAGCCCATATATCAATGTGAGTGGTGTGCAGGGGCCTTCATTCCAGTTCCTACCTTAATTAACTTCTAGGTTTATAAATGTGTACCTTTTTATGGCATGATAAGCCCCTAAGCACTAACCCCAGGTACCTGAGTAAGGTAAGTGAAGCTCTTTATCTAGTTATCCTCATTATAACGGCAATATACTAAATTCCCCTATTTGGTAGGTTTGCAATTATATGAATGTTAACCTATCTAACCTTTGTTATCTAATCATTAACAAAGGCGACTTTGTTCATGAGACCTGAAATAAGTGATCCAGTTTAATTAAGAAATTGGGAGAATGCCCTGCAGATTCCTTCTCAAACCAGATTTTTAAAATTCATCATTTGAGAATAATGGAGCCAGATGATACAGGTATCAGACGTGATATTGAGCGTATCAACCTTGCCAGTTCTTCAACCACCCATGGGATTAATATGTCTCATATGGGCTACACAGCAGACCGATGGGATGTTGGCAGAAAGCCTATCAAACCAAGGGCTAGATCTGAATATTCTAACCTTGACAAGGTAATCAGATTAATGCTAATTTCCAACCTGAGTAAAATACACTTAATATGCCATCAATTTATTTTTCTGTTCATTATCCCATAGTCATACAGTCCTTGAATCTTATTCAATAATTTTCAGATCCATTGCATCCAAAACCATAATATGTGGGCTGTTGAACCAACTCCTGATGACTGTCATGATAGTGGGGTATCTCTTCCTTTAGCTGTGAGCCAGGGTAAGTGATGAAAATGGTGTTTATGCAGAAGAGAATGAAGGAACTTAGGCATTAATTGAATAAATTCAACACTTTTCTATCAAATTTGTCAATTTTAAAGCTTTTAATCATCAGAAATATTTTTCAGCAAGCAATCTACAATGTGAAGATGACAATTTGATTGACCGTTCCTTTGGGTTTCTGGACCAAGAAAACTATAGCCCAACTTACCATGGAATGAGACCACAGATGTTCAACTGTAGATCTGAACCAGCCATTCCACCTAGACTAAATACTGAAGGGCTTTCACAGGTCTGTCTAGTGAAGCATGCAAAGAAAATCATCAAATGCATGTTTTCATTGCTTTAATGTTTTAAGGTACCACTGATTGTTAAAATGAACCTCCAAATAATGTTATTAATTTTCAGCTGATGTCATTAATTATCAGCTTAATTTTCATTCTCCTACTCTAATCTCAATTCAGGTCCGGCCAGGGTACCATGAGACAAGTACACGACCTGCTAGCATCCACATCAGTTCCCAATACAGTGATCACCATCTCTTCAACCACCATGGTATGACCATCCCTTAATTATTAAAGGCCCCCGAACGCAAAATTTTGACTTTGGCTAATTCTATAGATCTTAGGGCGTGAAGTACAATGTACTTTGTCCCACCCTCTAACTCTAATTAGTTTAGCTACTATGAGCGATTGAAAATAGGTCGGGCAGCAGAGAATTCATGTTTACATACCATAATTTGAATAAACGGCAATCTTTGATGCCTCATAATTAGACTTCTGAACAATCAATTTTGACCAAAGTTTTTTTGGTGAGTTGGTCAAAACATTGTCTAAATGATTAAATGGTTGCCGAGTATGTAAAATCATTTTTACCTATGAATAATTGCATTTTAATTTGCCGTATGAATATCCACTGTTGCCCTATATATATTTTGTTAGAATAACACGTAACATGCACTGTAATGTGATACGTATCATCATCACGTACGAAGAAATATCCGCCGTAATACTGGGAAAATTCTGCTGCCCTTTGAGGAATTTCGTAAATAAATTAGCTATTAGCGGCTTGGAGCATCATATAGAAACCGGTTTTTCGCTGTTATTGTTGATATTTCACCTATAAGAACACATTCCACCATAAAAAATGGAAAATTAAAATTTGAAATTTCTCGGTCGGGGGCCTTTAACCAGACCACCCCATACATTTATTGTAATTCATTGAAATTGGTGACCCTTTTTTTGGATTTGAATGCTTATCATTTCATTCTTTACTGAACTGACTTTCTGACCTTTTGTCTTTCACATCTGAGGTCATGGCCCTGAGGCAGATAATTCAAAGCTTTAAAAATCACGTGATACTTTACACTTGCTAATCCCTAGGGGTGGGTGGAGGGGGTCCGATGTACCACCACAACTACCACCGTGATCACGATGACATGATGTACCGGAGTATGGAGTCCATGTTGAACCATGCCAAGTTGGGGAACACTTCCGAACATGCTTCAGACACGACACTCTCAGTGCCAGGTTCATAAATTGAAATTCATCCGTCTTATGTTTTGGTAAATAAAGTAATTTATATGTCCAAACTTCGAGAAATATTCTACTTCCTTCGAGATGGTCTTTCAAGAAAATTCCCGAATGTTTGCTCATGATTACGTATCCCTTTGTAGTTAGGGAGAATTATGGCCCAGGAGACCAATCTGGGAAAAAATTATTAACCAAACAATTTCTTCACCAAAGTACTTCTTTGGGTCCTAGGAAACACCAAAAAAAAGTTCTAAGCCCAACTCCTTGGGGAAAAAAAGTTATGGCCATTTTAAATTTGGTATCTGGAATCGCGCCTAGCGTAAACTTTGAAAACCTGTAACTTTGCTTCCTTTTGGAGTTGAGAGCAAACCAACCACCTTAAAATGACCGCAATGGACACATTATGTCGGGCGGATCAAGGTTTCAAAGCCCTCAGACCTTTATTTTTTGAGTTATGGCCCAAAAACCGAATTTCAGTCACCCGCGATTAAATAATTGCTATGAAAACTGTAACTCCGGTCCCTTTCTGATCTGAAAGCAAACCAACCACTTCAAATGAACCGCAATCAGCTCATTATAGGGGGCAGATGATGTTCCGAAGGCCAGCAAACCCTTAATTCTCCAGTTATGGCCCAAAAACGGAATTTTAACATATCTCAAGATCATACTATGACTTTGCTGAAATGATTTCAACCCCTCTTTTTTGCAAGGTTGATGATGGTGCCACGGCATGAGATTTTTTGGACACCGAAACCATGCAGACTCATTTCTTCACCAACTCCCTGACCGACGACCATATCTTTAATAACATCCATCCCCTTCCTTGACATATTCTTCCTCCGGAATAAGTCAACCCCAGTCTTTGGGAACTGGGAAGCTCATATACATCAACCTCTATGCCTGGCACCTGCTACTATTCCTGTAATACATCTCCCAACAAACTAACAAATACACCGTCATCAGATCCTAGACAACATGAGCACAAAACTTTTGCTACCCTCAGCACGTAGACAAAGAACTTTGCGTCAACAGACAGCCCCTCCTCCAGAACAGATTCCTTCTTGAATCCTTAGGAAGCGATCACCTCCATCATGGCAGAAGTTCCAAATGGAGAAGGCAGATCCGACCCACATTTCCCCTCAAGATATATTTACCCTATCACCCCTCTCCCCAAGCTTATCAAAATAGCAAAAAGATGCTGAACCTACACTACATTGATCTGACACCCAACATCAGATCTACGAGATCAGCTACCTTGATTGTCCTACCAAGTACATGGGACAGGCATACTGCTCCCTTCTGGGTTGAATCAAAGAGCACGAGAGATGATCAAAACTCAGTAATGCTGGTGATGACACAGGCAGAAAGTGGAATTTGTTCCTTGCAAGTGGATGTTATGCCTACGTGAAGAGGCTTGATAGTATAAACTTCTATGCTATTGTCAGATTTAATAATAATAATCCTGCCTCCCATTCCATGTAATGACTGGAGTAATGGTCATAGCATTGCGGATTTCCTGGAGCAACATACACATCCATCGACTGCTCCCCAATGGATCTTAGGTCTTGACCTGACAGAACAAGTAAAGCAGCCATCTCAGCTATAAAACCTCCCTTGAACAGAACAGACAATGCTAATCACTCAAGTGGTGTAGTTCACTCCGGAACCCCATCCTCCCTAGGATCTCCTTAAATACTATAGGTACCTCAGTAGGTACAGACTCAGTAACTCTCTACCCAACTACTGACATCTTACACATCAATTTAGTTCATGATATTTGGTTCTGACAGGTCAGGGTGGCACCTGGAAGGGAGGGCGTTGAGGATATGGAATGCTGCTCCAACCAGTCTACAATTCTTTTGTGTGACCATTCGATACATGGAGTGAAGGGCAAGAGCATATTTCACTCTATCTGTCGTGTCCACACTCCACAGTTTCTGGGTCTGTATCATCCCTCGTGCTCTTTAATTCTATCCAGAAGGAGGCGATAGGTCTCTCCACTACTCCATTGCACTTGGCAGGGCGGTAGTGACTGCCGTTCTCGTAGATCTGGTGCTGGGTTTCAGGGTGTTAGGGTGAAGGAAGGGTTTGACTTCTTGAATTCTGCCTTGGTGAAAATCTCATTGTTTTGATGTTGTGTTGGTTCAGGATCTTTTTATAGGTATGGAGGGAGGGAAGATATGTCTTGAGGGATAGTTTGGGTCTGATCAGCATGTTGAAGGAGGCAAAAGATTGGTATGAGGTGGAGAATGGGGATATTGCACTTCTGTGACACTTCTGCCATGATGAGGTTTTGGATTCATCTTATCAGGGATCTGATGACAGTGTCTTTTTAGTAGAAGAATAGTAGTGGGCGTCAGGCATAGAGGTTGGTATGTGTCAGGTGTCAGCTTCGTTTAGACTGGGGCAGACTTTTTCAGGTGGATAAGGATATCAAGAAAACAGATTTTTCTATCAGGATTCACGGGAGGGAGTTGATGAAGAAAGAAATCAGCGTGTTTCCTGTGCCTGAAAGTCTCATGCCATCGTTGAAGAAGTTCCAACAGGTGTTTAGGAGGGTCTGGGGAGGTGGAGAAGGCTCGACTCTGCTACTCTGATAGATCTGCTAGCTACATTAAGATATTAATGGCAGTGGCACCATGATCAACCTTGGAATACGTATATACAAAGTGTGTTTCTCAACACAACCCCAGTTTGGAAAATAGGGGGTTGGCATCATTTCAGTTTGATTGATAATAACTTGAAAACAAAGTCATATTCATAGTAAAATTCCGTTTTCGGGCCATAACTGGAAAACGAAAAGTTTGCTGACCTTCAAAACATCATCCACCCCCTATAATGAGCTGATTGCGGTTCATCTGAAGTGGTTGGTTTGCTTTCAGATCAAAAAGGGACCAAAGTTACAGTTTTCATAGCAATTATTGAATCGCGGGTGACTAAAATTCGGCTTTTTGGGCCACAACCCAAAACATAAAGGTCTGAGGGCTTTGGAAACTTGATCCGCCCAACATAATGTGCCCATTGCGGTCATTTTAAGGTGGTTGGTTTGCTCTCAACTCCAAAAGGAATCAAAGTTACAGGTTTTCAAAGTTTACGCTAGGCGCGATTCCAGATACCAAATTTAAAATGGCCATAACTTTTTTTCCCCAAGGAGTTGGGCTTAGAACTTTTTTTTGGTGTTTCCTAGGACCCAAAGAAGTACTTTGGTGAAGAAATTGTTTGGTTAATAATTTTTTCCCAGATGGATCTAACTCTCCCTAACTATTGGCTCACAAATTACCCCCAAGAGCAAATGTCACACTCTCGCATTAAGTGTTACATTATTGTTTACCGAGGATGCTATATACTGTGTACATTAAATCATGTCTATTTACGGGTTTAGTGATGGCAGAGAGATAGAGATACGAAGTAAAGCGAGATGGAAGAGACAAATTAATCAGATTAATGAATCTTGTCACATCACTCTCTCTATTTCTTGAGACGTGATATAATGTGGAAATATCCTCGTACGATTCGACCACTGCAGTCAATTTGAAAGTTTTCGAAGGCTCTTGAATCAGCCGCAAAATTCTATCTTTTCAAATGTTTTTTGTCAGTTCAAAAGGTCGCCGGATCGACCAAACAAGGTTAAGTGTTGTGGAAACTGTGAAACACGAATCAAACAAGACTGTTATTTTCAGAGGAGCAGCACGTTCAAATAGACAGAGATCCCAACAAGGGCTTTGGCTTCACCATTCGAACTGCCAGCGACAGGACTGTGCCAGACAGAGTCAAAATAAAAGAGGTATGTTGACTTCTTGATTACTCGATTTCTTGTTATCTTTTTTTCTTGATTTCTTGCTTTCTTGATTTTTCGATTTTTTATATCTTGAAATCTTGATGAATGTGTCTCACCACTCTGTTGTTTGGGGCAGTCGAGGGGGATGTTGTTTTGTAACCTGCTCCCAAAGACTTGAGGTGAAGTCTCGCCCCCCATTCATGAGATGCTGGGTTTGCGTCTCGGAGAGTTGGGAAATCCTCCTTATAAAAGCGGTAAACGGCCGTTCTATAATTGTATGCCACTTTTCTTGGGCAGTCTAGACTTATGATTCGCAGGATTCATGCACCATTTTTGCCCTATTACTAAAACGTTCATTGCGTAATGATACCCGTCTAAAGCCACTCTACCGTATGGAACATTATGCCATCCTGCATTCATTATACCGCATTATTCCTCCTAGTACCGGGTCTAATGAACCGTATATAATTCTATGCATCTTGACTAAGTACTACTCTCATGGAATGAGAAACCAATAATCGCAAGAGCTCGATATAGTTACATGAATACTGCTGCACTTTCCAGCAGGCATTGTAATAACACCTGTATGTAGACTAAGTATATAACATGTTAACATACAATTGTGCCTAATGCTCCGATGTGTCGAAGATAAAGGAGCTATGGTTCCTGGATCAAAAACACATTACGCAATTTGGATCAAAATGAGAAGACTTCTTTTGCAGAAGTTCCTAGTGGAATTCCTGCACAGTTTCATGTGGGTGATTAATAAGAGCATGCACCTTATATATAGAGTCGATAACTACCACTAGATCAATATCATGATGGTTCTCTACTTATGTCAAAAACCATTTGGATAGAAAATGATATACAGTTTTTACGTGGAAGTTCAAAGTGAAGTGAAATTCCTGGAGGGGAATTCTTCTCAGTTTCATGTGGGTGATTGATAAGAGCATGCACCTTATATCTAAAGCCGAGATAGCTAGATATAACTATCACTAGATGATGGGTCTTTGATTATATCAAAGAACCATTTAGATAGAAAATTATATACAGTTTTAATACGTGGAAGTTCGAAGTGAAGTGAAATTCCTGGAGGGCAATTCCTCACAGTTTCATGTGAATGATCTGCACATTCCATGTAATTGGAGAATAATTGATACCCAGATCCCGTGTGGAATCTTAAGTAATTAAGTAATTACATCAGATAAACTCACATTCCATGACTTTCTGGTATGCGATATAATGAGTGTAGGAATGGGTACTGGTATGCGTGTAAGTTTCCTCCCACATTTCAGAGTTCAATCATACACCGTCTTGAGTAAGGGTTGTGTGGTGTGAGTTACGTAATGAATACCACTTAAACCAGGGTGTTGCTGCGACTGTGTGAGTGCAGGGAACGGTCATCAAATTTACTCTGAATTAAAACTCACTATGTCAGAACAAGGTTGTTTGAAAGGCATTTATATCCAGCAGTTCGATAGTTGAAAAACTAAAGACGTCCACCGCCAATGATATAAATTAGAGAATTTGGGCCATAGGATGTGCAAAATTCAAGACGTTCCTTTGATCGCATGACAATACACTGACCTCTCTACACAAAGCCCTGATAATGTGGTACAAATTAATTTAATCCAAATAACTTAAATTATAAATCTATATTTTGTACATATAATCCCTCAAACATATCATCCCATATAGTTTGGGTTATCTGACACTAAATAATCCGACTCTCTGGAATTTAATTACGCACATCAATTAGATACACGCTCTCACCAGTCATTGATCATTTAGCAGGAATTTACAGGAATTTATCTTTTTCTTTCCCTGGCCTCACTCGAAATTATATATTAGCCTTAGTGATGTCATCAATATATTAGCCATGATAAACCACACTAATGACGTAATTCTCATCGCATGCCTTTCATGTGCAACTTAGAATTTAAGGTACATAGAAAATTTGAAGAATTTCTAAAGTTAATGAGCTGTGCTGCGATGCAGGTTAAATTCTTCTGCAAATATTGATGAAATTAATGGTGCGTGGAGCAATGCACAGTATCCTAAGTTGATCAATAATAACTTGATCAATAGTTGATAAAATCTAATTTCAAGATCATAAACTTTATGATAAGTTGACCAGATGATTTAGTATCATTAATTATCTCGTTTAATGAATATCAATTAAGCGTGACTCCGGATAGTTGTACTTGATTTTACATCTTTTCAGTTTCCAAGAGGGTGATGAATTCACGAATTTTAAGGTCAACTCTCGTCCTGGAGAGTTCTAACTGAACTCTCCCTAAATTTTACACTCAGTACAGTGTGCATTACACTCCACTCAAATATTTACACTGGAGGACCCCGGGTCACACTCATCTTTCAACACCACTGATCCCTATCAGTAGTTCCCACCATTCACTACCATTCAACACTCAACATCAAACATGGTCCCCATACACCAGTTCCCACCATTTCAACACCCACTCAAACCACCACATACCAGTGTGACAGACGACTGTGTGTATGTCGTGAATGTATTTATGTATGCGAGATATGAAGATAATCTGGTTCTGTCTGTCGACTGTAATTACACACAAAATTAATGTTCCGTGGCATTTGAACAGGTTTTAGTTGTCGGTCCTTGGAAGACAAGCCTGAAGACGTGGTACAGCGTAGCACTGTCATTGTATACAGACACAAACACGCGCACGCTCATTTAACCGACATTCATCTGTCATGGCAGACACTTGTCTTAGATACAAGGGTGTTCAATTGTTGTCTAGAGTTTATAGAGTCATTATAGAGTCATAGGCTGTATGCTGACACTTCGTAGACTTGTGTTCAATAAACACAACCTTGCACCAAAAACACTCTCCCACAAAACGATATCCTTGAAAATTTCCCAAAGGAAATCTCTTCTCTCAACCAAGATCTTCCCAGTGCTCTCTCTCCTCTCATATTCTATATGATACTGGTAATTTGGTAATGACCCCAATTTGGTAAGGACTCTAATTTATACTTCTGGCTGTAGAAGGTGTGAAGAAACCTGTGTACTTTATGGATGCTGTATGATCTCTTTCTATCCTGGAGCAAATATCAGAGATTCAATGAATATCATTCATATTTTCCTCCACTTGACCGTTGAGCCTGTTCAGGGTGTTCAAATTATACTGGTAACTCAAACCATCTGCAAGACAAATCACCACGAAGCAGTGATCTGATGACATCATCAGAAGTGAATTGATGACATCATCAGAAGTGAATTTATGACATTATCTGTTGTAATGACATCATCACTCATCAGTTATACCCCAATGATCTCCAATAATCGCTCTCTCTGCAGCATGAGCCATGATCTCAGTATTAATGATCTCCACATTATTTTGTAGCTCTTGAATTCACCATCCTAAGCACTGATAGTGACATCATCAACTCCCCATTCTAAACTCTGATAATGATGTCATCAACCACTCCAAATCATGATAATGATTTTACTCAAACCACCATTGTAAACCATGATCATGATGTCATAGACTCAGTACAGCCCTCTCAATCATGATAATGATTTCACTCAAACCACTAATTTCTCTGAGTGTTATCTTTCTTTGAAGTATGATTTGAATGGTGGAACCTTTGATAATTCTGATGATCACGTACCAAATTTGATGTGTGCTGTGCGATCACCCAAAGTATTAGAACACCAAATTAATTTGATGATCCCCATAATATATTTGTTGGGTACAGGAAGCAAATTTAAGAGGTACATCATATTGTATGATTTAAATCATGGAAGATCAAATATTTTACTAAATACCGTGTATGTATACAAGAAGCGTATAAATTTTATAGTGATGTAATGAACCGGCATCACTCCAAATAGCACAATATATAGTGTATACTCCAAAGAACGTGGGGCCAATTGGCACGGAAAGGAAAATATAGGTTTGTTTGACATCATCAAAATGTCAAGATGGATGATAGGATGAAGCATGCTATGATTTTATAGCATGAAATTAGGTGATCACAGAGTGCGTGTGTGCCTCCAGGAAACTGGGGAAATCGTTTTAGGGAATGGGTTGGGTCGAAGGTGACAAATTTTTGAGTACGTAATCACTCTAAAGCCGATGTCCAAATCTGCTGGTTCGTGGCTCTTTAATGTTACACTTAGATGATGAGAATTGTAAAAGATTCAGAGCGTTGCCCATTGCCTAATTGTAACTTTGTAAGATAAAATTCGTCAAGAAAATTTGCAAATGATGACGAGAATTGAGAAAATTTTGCCTTCGAATTCAAGCCATTCTCAACCACATATTCTAAATTGTGTGCAGCCCCCAATCCAATGCTGAAGGAATATGTTCGAGAATAACTTGAAATGAATTAAGAGAGGTCTAAGAGCGAATTCTCGTTATCTCACGATTAAAATGTTTCTGGAATTCTCTGAGCTCTGGAAAAGATTCTGCAGCGCTGAACGATCTCAGTCTCGCCCATGATGTCATGAAATGCCATAGTTGTAAGACTGGTTGCAGTTTCTGCGAAAATTCATATTCTTTCTTTCCCAGATCGTAGCCTCTGCATTCTGGAACTTTTCCAGATTTACCCAGCCAAGTCTAGACTCTGCCATGATGGCAAGATCTATAAAAGGGAGATGATCTTATGGCGTTCACCTCCATACAATATAAACGTAGATCACGTGATAGACGCTACAGTAACCACACCTTGACCCTTCTTTCCATTTTATATTATGTAGTTTGGAAATTCAGAGGATTGAATTATAATATGAGTTCCATGGATTTTATGAAGGAGCGCCAATTATGTTGTGGGCAAAATCTCCCGAGGCGTGGCAATTTTATGAGACATTCGGAACGGGAATATTACAATTTGCACTTCATGCGATGGGTGGAATTGTGCAGACTGCTGCAGAGGCTAGAGCTGGGATAACGGTTCAGCAGAGGCTAGAGTATTGCTGGGATAATGGTGAGAGGGACAGAAATCTATGAGGAATTAAAAAGTGTCGTGTGATGGATTTTGATAAATGACCCAATTTCGTATGATTTTAACCAGCAAATTGTCTTCTAACTCTGCAGAAAATAAGCTTTTTCCGTTGTAACATCCTACCTTGCAATCCACTCAATACCAAACCTTGCTTTCATTCAGACGGTGTTTCTTTGTCTCCTCCGGCTCCAGGAGTATCTAACCTCCTCTAAGTCATTCAGTGATATGAATAAAGCTCTTGGAATTTGGAGATGTAATAAAATGGGATAATAATAATAAAGCAGCATATAATCCCAAGAGATCTATTGTAGGATGTACACTCAAGGAAGCAGTGAGTCGCTGTTCGACTGTTGAACACACAATGATAGTACCTCTTTTAATGATGTGCTCCTTAATTTATATAATACCGATAGATAATTGGTCTCCTAAGTTATGATACAGGAGAGTCTCCTATCATATTATTATTATTGCGAGGTTATTTGGAACCTGGCTTATGGGATTCTGTACATTTCAATTCAGCAACTCTCATACTGAATCATACTTTCTATCCTTCCCAAATTCATATATTTAAATTTTTTCCCAAAACCAAAAAGGATTTGGTTGTGATGGTCCGCGGCGGTTTTAAGGCGTTCTTTACTGTAAAACCCATGATATGAGAAAGAACGCGACGGTTAAAACTGCTGCAACGTCACTTATAAAATACACAGCATTCACGTAACGTTAATGCATCAAAAAAGTGCCGTTGATATTATTCATTTCAAGGTCAACTGGCACTTTCGCAGTTTTGGTGTACATTGCGGCAGTATGGAGGAACACAGGGCCTACATTCTGACATGCCACAGCTTTTAACTACCCATATAAAATGTCCAAAATAGTTTTAACGGTATAAAAAGTTCTAGAATAGAACATCTTGCCCTTTCATGGGTCGATGAGGGAGCTTTGAATGTTCAAGAATCAAAGCCTTGCTCGAATAGATAAGTACTATCCATTTAATCCCTGGCAGCGTGAGCCTTTATTAATAGCTAAATACATGGCAGATAAGTCTCGAACGTTCTCAAGAAACGGTTACTGAAACCATTATTCTAATGATTCTCTTATATACATGGGATTTCTGGCAATTTACCAAGATTCACATGGTCAAGATCTTGGCAATTTACCAAGATTCACATGGTCAAGACCTGAATTTTAATAAGTACATTAAATTTCTACATACAGTTCGAAAATTTGGACTGAAATCCAATATCATTTTCCTTACTCCCATGCAGCCATATCTTATCCAGGGTAATTAGCAATTACGACCACGAGCCTTGGCCTTGGATGCATATCTCAAATTCTTGTCCATTTGCACTGAACTAGCGGTATACATATCATAATTCCGAGAGTTTTTTGGCAAAAACGTTAACCTTCAAATGAGTTTTGCACGCTGCTAGGATAATTAAGGCACAAAGTTAATTAGAGCCCCTATCATATCTCCGATTATTTGATATGATGTACTAGTCCTGGCCCACTGATAACAAGCTTATCATTTAGATACGCATGGAATAAAAGAGGTCCAAAACCTGAATGAAAGAGCTCAGCAGTCATAGAACTGTCATGTGGGACGTGGGTGTTCGAGTTAGCGACTCTTTTTAGCCCCACCCTTGGGTATAACAGACGTACACGTACCTCTTGTACACACATTTTTCTTAAATTATTTGGCGTATTTCGCACGCTAAAAATAGATAGAGCAACGTCATGAAATCCCAATACTAACGAATGATCATGACGTCACTTTTTATTTAATTTAAGCTGTGTAATTTAAGAAGAAAGAATAACTCCGCGCAGCTGAAATGTATGTGTCTTACCTCACTGATTATAATAGTAGTTGGCATGGTAACTGGTTATTACGTCACAGTTCAGCCAGTCTGAATAGCTCTGACCTCCACAAAATACCTTTATTCCTTCGATCCTAATAACCATTATTTGTATGAATGTCATCTGTCAGCTCTGGACATAGTCGAAAACAACCACACACCACTATACTTCAGGATGATGTCAGGGATTTTGAAGGTCAATGAAATGTGTCATCGGTGCCAGATCAATGCACAAAACCAGCGCCAAACTGACGCGAATCTTACGCCACTCAATCATTTGATAGCTAAAATTAAAATATAAGATATCAGACGAAATTAAATTTATGTCGACTTCTATCGGTCAGCATTTCATATGTTACACCATACAGCAACGTCTAGCTCCATTCATGAACTTTGTGGTTCAAAGTTTTACGTCAAATAAGAGCACTAGTTTCGGAGCGTGTATGACATGCACACTGATAGTATCTTCAAGTTTAAATCAACGTACACATTTTAAAGAATGCCGGACTGTTCTTCAGAATTCCCGGAATGATAATAAAACTTGGCAGCAGAATAACATAACACCGAACACTTGAAAGAGTAACGTGCGTAAAAACAGGCAGATCAACGTCATCCATTTCCTATATCGTGCTATGATAATGGTGACATCTTAGCCGCCTATTTTTCCAATGTGGTCATATTAGCAGTTGTACGAGTGCGTCATTATCATGACATTAACTGAATAATCAATGATGTCATATACCGTTTGTCGTACGTGTGAAACTTCATTTGTCTTTTCAGAGTGTGAAAGTTCTTATTCTTGCCAAGAGATCTTCCACACAATGTTCCCATTGTGTGATCCAGGTCCGCTATTTATAACAACTCTATTATTATTTCAACCGAATAAGTATGCGGTTCAGATGACGTCATTATCAAAACATAAAGTAGAAAGTTGATGACCGTTACCCGCATATTTTCCTGCGTCCAGTTTATTAAGAGTGTTTATATAGAAGATAATACGTCATCAGTTGGCCGTTAAAAAGCATGATAACATCGTCGAACTCAAATGCTTCTGTGCGGTTCATAATATAAAACTCTGAACAATGGGTCGAATTTGCGAATGGACTGAAGTTATAATAAAAGTTCCTGGATCAACCTTTTGTTCTTGTGGACGATGTTACACATGTTTTGAGTGTGTAATGAGAATATCACACACATTCCATGTTATTATATTCTCTACTCAGTAGTTAGGGAACAAAAGCTTTAATTGGGGCACCAGTGCAGGCTTCTAAACAAAATGCAGATGGGAACATTATTCAAACTGCGCTTTTAGTTGAGCAGTGATCATGAAAATTGGAAGATTCAAGAGTTCATTGATGTCCGAGTGTTGTTCAGCAGCTCGCCCTATGAGTAATTCCAGTCGTTTGTATCCGGTCCATTACAGGAGAAACCATTTGGTAGCCTAGGTCCATCAGCATTCAACTACAGTGATGACGAAGTTTCTGTGTAGTGTAAGTGCTGTCAATGATTTTCTTATCTATCTAATACGGTTCTTCTGAGATTCTTGAAATACTTGTACGGAGCTTTTGCCTACATTAGACTATAGCACTGCTTTATTATGGGGGAAACAATTTGGTAGATCTGTCATCATTCAAGTTTGATAACAAAGTATCAGTGCATAGTCAAAGATTTTCTCATAAATTATCCGAAGAATATAAACCTAATTCTGTGCTATTGCCTACACAAGATTATAACACCACTGCTTCATATTGTCACAGTGTTAATAATGCTTCTATCCGATGAATGATAAGACAATGAGTACATCATTAAATTCGGCGTCAGTTCGCCCACTTGAAAGCACTTGAGGTAACAAAGTAAGAATAATGCTGTCTGGAGATTTGATGTGGGTGGAGCCGGGTACATTCTAAGTGGTCAAGCAGAACATAAAAGACAAACTGGTTAAATGGGCGTGGAAGGGCTTGTTCTTGCCAGACTTTTACCATCAGACAAATATTTACCTTGCCTGAAAATATTTCAAATTAAGTGCAAATTTAGCATCACCCGGCACCAGATTGACGCTCGCATTGATTCTAAATTGTCTTCAATCCGTTTTATTATGGAACATATAGAGTTTAGAAAGTTGTAGAAGGGCTTAGAACTTACTCTGTTTCTTTCTCTGTATGTATGTAAAGTGCACTCCTGTTTCCAGGGTGCTGGTGCCATGCAACAAGACCCCTCAAAAGACAACTGAGGGGTAACGGTCACGAATCGGCTAATATGTTTGCATAATCAATAATCCACGTAGTAGAGGACAGCTAACTAGGTGGATTATTGCTCGCTTAAATATATTCTCCAGCTGGGTAATAGACCCCAGTGGCCCCAGTTTTGGTGGTCATCTGTCTGATCCAACCTTAACCGAACGAATACTTTTCTTTGTTAAGGCGATGAAAGTGGTAAAAATATTCGCCTCTGTTTCTGGGTCTGATTAGATGTTCCAGGACTAGAAACAGAGAAGAGCATCCTGTATCTGATTCGCTTGTTGTGGTGGGGGATCAGATTCTACCCTCGGGTGTGCTGGTTTGCAGGAGTGTGGGATGATGTTGATTTAGCATTTCTTTCTTTTTCTGTTTTTGATTGGGGATAGTTGCCATTTTTGATATTTATTTGGTCTTTCGAAGACTTTTGATTTTTTGAAGAATTTTATCATATTTTTGATGGTTTTTCTAGCAGTTTCCTTTTTGATATCTATTGGATTCAATTCTGTTTTGCCGAAGTGTTTTAGTCTGAGCAGGGTGAAGGCTGGGCAGTTGTAGAGAATATGTAGTGCAGTTTCTTCTTCATATTCTTTAAAGTTCTCTTTTTCTTCTTCAGGTGGGGAACAATATTCGCAATCTTTGGTGTATGAGTAACCTATGTTGTAGAGATTGTAGTTTAGACAGTTTCTTCCAGTGAGAATTTTAGTAAGGATTGTTATATCTTGTTTATTAAGTGTAGTGATAATTTTTCCAAGTTTTCTTATATTGTTGTCTACTTTTTCTAACAGAGAATTTGCTATTTCAAAAGCATTTCTGCTTATTGCGGAGTTTGTCCATCTTCGTAATTTAGTGGTATCATATTTTTTTGCTATGATATCTTTTATTCTGTTCAGAGATATGGGGTAGTTGTGTTGAGCAGGGGGATTTAATTGAGATCCAGTTTTTGCTAGGTAATCAGCAGTTTCATTTCCTTCGTGTCCTTTATGTCCAGGTATCCAGTTAATTTTGATTTCATTGTTTTTAGCTAATTCATTTAGAGCTTTATGAGTTACACCAATTAATGGTTTGTCATTAGTTCTTTTGTTCAGAGTCTTGATTAGAGCTTGGGAGTCCGTATAGAAATTTATCCTTTCGTTTTGACTGTTTAGTGCTAATAGCTCCTTGGTTGCTTCTAGGAGGGCTATGTTTTCTGCTTGATAAACTGTTATATAGGGGTGTAATGATTCGGATTTTCCTGATTCCTCTGTGGTTTGATTCCAGTTTTGTATTAGGTATCCGAAGCCTGTTTTGTCTTCGCTATTTTTTGATCCGTCGGTATATACATCAATTGTTGAGTCTGGATTGATCATGAATTCTGCTATTGTCGTTATTTCTGTTTTGAAGTTTGTATCAAGTATATTTTCAGGTCTCATTTTATTGGTTTTGATCTTGTATAGGGCTTCCATGCTGTCTTTTAGTTTATTGTTTATTTTTTCCATAGTGGTCAATTTCTCCCTATCAATTGGATTGTCATATATCCAATGGTTTTCTGCTTTCATTGTGAGAGCTCTGACAAGTGCTGTTCTTTCTAGGAAGAGGTCAATAGGTTCTAAGTCTAAAATGGTATTTAATGTTAAGTGTGCTGTATTTTTTGATGAATTAGTGATCAATGTTGAGATAAGTTGTTGGATTTTATTTAGTTTTAGTAGATTTCTCTTTGAGAGATCCACGCCCCAAGCTGTTGCTCCATAGGCAATTTTGGGTCTTATTACCATAGTATATATCCATTTGATGGTGGCTGGTGATAGTCCCCATTTTTTCCCAATCGCTTTTTTAGCAGAGAATATTCCTTTGAGGCATTTTGTTACAAGTTCATCTACATGTTTGTTCCAATTGAGGTTTTTGTCTAGGATGATTCCCAGATATTTGGCTTCATCCTTTAGTTCTATTTCTAACCCGTTTATCATGACAAATTTTGGGTGTTTAAGTTTTTTATTTTTTGACCAAAGTATGACTTGGGTTTTTATTTCACTGATTTGTAGTCCTTTGCTAGTACACCAGGCATTAATTTCCTTTAGTTTATGTTCTGCTAAGCCCCATATTGTTGCTATGTCCGTGCCTAATATAAGAAGGTTGAGGTCATCTGCAAATGCTTGAAGTTCCTTGGTCTTGCTGAAGTGGTTGAGAAGGTCATTTAGTACTAGGTTCCAAAGGAATGGAGAAAGTACTCCGCCTTGAGGACACCCTTTTGGAATGTGTCTCATGATTTCTGTTTGTCCAAGTTTCAGTGTTATGTGTCTGTTGCTTACCATGAACATTATCCAGTCTGAGATGGGTCCTTTGGCTTTCGTGTTGTCAAGTGATTCTTTGATTGCTTTGAATGGTAGATTGTCAAAGGCTCCATTTATATCTAAAAATATACCTAGTGCATGGTGTTTTGGGTTGAGTAATGTTTTTTCTATTTTTTGGATGAGTTTCATTATTGCTGTATCTGTTGAGTGTCCGCTTCTGAATCCATATTGGTTAGAGTTAATACTTTGTTCTATTTCAAGATCTTTTTGGAGGTGCCATAGAATGAGTTTTTCCATGATTTTTAGAAGGTTGGATGATAATGTTATTATTCTGTATGATTTGGATTTTGTATAGTCTGATTTACCAGGTTTTGCTAGTGTTGATCCATTTGAGTTTTGCCATATTTTAGGTACGTAGCCTAGTTTGATACATGATTTGAAGATTGTTAAAATTGATTCTTTGATTAGGTTTTTGCCTTCTATGAGCATTTCATTTGTTATCCCATCCCTTCCCGGGGCTTTGTTCCGCTTGAGTTCCTTTATTGCTTTTTCCCATCTTTCATTGCTAAATATTTTGTTGAGGTCTGGCTGTTCTGATTGGTCTGTTTTGGGAATGTCAAAGGTTTCTTGTGATTCTTTTCCGAGGAGTTCATCAGCTAGAATGTTTAATGTTTCTTCAGGTGATGTTGTGTATGTTTTGTCTTCTTTTTGAAGTGTTCCTAGTTTTATATCTTTTGTCTCATTTATTTTTGCTAATCTTGCAGTATCTCTGGCAGATTTAATGGATTCATAGTATTTGTTCTTTCCTTTATTGTATGCTTTCAGTATTAATTTGCTGAATATTTTCTTTCCTTTTTTAAGTTCCTTTTCTTCATGAAATGTTTCCTTTCTCCATTTAATGATTTTGTAGTAGGAGATCCTTTTTCTTGTTGCTATGAGTCTTTTATGTTTGGCTTTTATATCCCTTGTCCAATAGTTCTTTTGGCTTTTCTTTATTTTTTTGTAAGGGCATGCATCTTCAAATGCAGTTTTAATGTGTTCCGTCAGTGTGTTTGTTGCGAAGTCAATGTCGCTTCTTCTATTATAGAGGTTGTCTGATTTTTTTGTTTTTTTGCACGGGAATGTTGACAACTTATGTTCAAGAATTTGTTTATATTTTTCAATATCACAGTTTTTGTGATCTTTCTTTTCCTTTGTTTCGTAATCTTCTTTTTGTTCCGGTATTTGCATCCTTATAATTTCGTGGTCTGAGTCTGATAGACCTCTTAGGATTTTCCAGTCTTCTAGTGTGGGAGTGTGTTGATTAGTAAGGGTTAAGTCAATTGTTGTTTTGCTCTTCCCAAGGGAGCGTGTATATTCTTTGGTCGTGTTTTCTATATTTAGGTTAAATCTTGCAATTATTTCTTCTAATTCTTGACCCCTTCTATTAGTTCTTTCTTTACCCCATATTGCACTATGTGCATTGGTGTCTGCACATATTATAAGACCATTTTTCAGTTTTTCAGCAGTTTTGATTATTTTTAGTATAAGGTGATCATTTATATTTTCTTCTTGGGGCATATAGGCCGAGGTTATAAATATTCTATTATTTTTCTTGAATGGATGTCTGATTGATATTGTGGAGGTATCTCTGTTACTAAAGTTTGTATGTTGTATAACTTCCTTGTCAAACGGAGTGGAGACGAGTATTAGAGCTCTGGGTTTTGCATGAGATGGGGAATATAGTGCTTGATAGTTTTTAGGTTTTATGGCTGGTATATCTTTAGGACAGTAGGGTTCTTGTATACATGCAACATGTTTTGGATTGTGTATATTTAGGTTATTTTGTTTTTCTAGGAAGTAGTTTAGTGTGAGTGTTGGTGTGATTGCTTTTTGGAGGTTATTTTGAGTTATGTTGATTGCTGATTTATTCATTGTTATTTCAGGGGTTGTATTATTTAGGTTTAAGGTTTTAGGTTCATTGTCCTGTGTTATATTTGGCTGCATTAAGAGTTTAACTTTCTGAAAGATGTCCCCATTTTTGTATTGTTTGGATTCGTTTGGTATTCTATTTAGAAGGTTGATTAGGTTTTGAGACCAATCTGTTCCCATGAGACCTGCTTCCTTTGACTTTGTTGAAAATGTCTCCATTCCTGTAATTTGTCTGTCTGTTTTTTGAGGTTTCAATGAGGATATTTATGTTGATATTTTTCTTATTTTGAGGATTACTTTTTGATTTTCTATCGTGGTTGTTTGTCGTAGAGTTACCATTTGTAATTTTTTGTTTAAAGTATTGTGTTATATTGTTTATGTTTGGAGGGTTATTCTTGTGTATTGGGGGGTTAATTCTCCTTTGTGAACCTGTGTTACTTTTGTATTTCTGCAGTTCTCTTTTCTGTAGGTTGTTTTTTGACGGAGCATTGTCTGTCTTTTTTGTGAGACGTATTCGTGTCTGTGACATTATTCTGTTTAAGAGATTCTGTTGATTTTTTGCGCCTGTTTGTCCTGGGTTTCGGCTTACTTGTGGCTTTGATAGGCTATCCTGGACCTGGTGCACATTTCGGTTCTCTTGGGGCTTTTGTTTTGCTGGGCGAACCTGGAGCTGTTCTGAGCCTAAGATAACCTGGGGATCGGTGCTTTTTGGGCTCATCTGGCGCTGGTCTATATTTGAGCTCACCTGATTCTGTTGATTTGCTGGGCTTGCCTGCATATGCTCTGTATCTGGGCTCACCTGGAGCTGTTGGTTTGCTGGGCTCACCTGGAGCTGGACTGTCTCTGGGCTCACCTGGAGCTGTTGGCTTGCTGGGCTCACCTGGAGCTGGACTGTCTCTGGGCTCATCTGGAGCTGTTGGCTTGCTGGGCTCACCTGGAGCTGGTCTCTAACTGGGCTCGTATGGAGCTGTTGGTTTGCTGGGCTCACCTGGAGCTGTTGGTTTGCTGGGCTCACCTGGAGCTGGTCTATATCTGGGCTCGCATGGAGCTGTTGGTTTGCTGGGCTCACCTGGAGCTGCTGGTTTGCTGTGCTCACCTGGAGCTGTTGATTTGCTGGGCTCACCTGGAGCTGTTTTGTATCATAGCTCCTCTGGAGCTGTTGTTCCACAATTTTTGATAGAGGCATTTCAAAGTATATCTTTGAGTGGAACTTTGATTATTTGGTTTAATCTTTGGAGGCTGATTGAAGTTGTGGTTTTTGGGAAAATTTAGTGATGTAGTGATGGTCTATTGGTTAATATACCATAAATTGGATACGTTTGATAAATTAGAGATAAATGTCAATACTTCTCAGGATAATATAATACCATAATTTTTTACTTATTGTTGTTTTTCCTCATGTGATGTTTGGACGACTTGGTACGAGGCTGATGGCTGTGTTGATATCCTTCTCTTGGCACCTATACCTATCTTCTCTTGGCACCTATACCTATCTCGACAGCACTTCTTCTCATTCAAGGAATACAGGTTGTATCAATTTTAAAGAAGAGGAGAAAAGGTGAGAATCTTTCTACATTTTCTATAGGTAAAGCACTTGAGCTTTAGTTCGTAGGATAGGCCACAGGGGGTTGATATCATGATGATAACAAACCATTATTTTACACTAATCACTGCTCATGTTCTTCATGTGATGCCTTGACGACTTGGCACGGCTGTGTTGTTATACTCTTCTTGGTACCTGCGTCTTCCTTGGCACTTCTCAGCTCTTGGTGGCACTTCTCAGCTCTTGGTGGCACTTCTCAGCTCTTGGTGGCACTTTGCAGGCAGATCCGGAGCAGAACCTCTCAATACCGAGAAGAATCAATAACTCTGCGATTTCAAAAGATAAGTTTCACTCTGAGTTTCAATCCCATTGATAAGTTCGGCTTTGTGAGTTCGTGAATTTCCATCATTCTATCAATGAAACATGTCTTAAGTGTTTGGAATGTGTAACATTTTCCCCTTAGGTCTTGGTGATGAACATGAAGTATTGTGGAGTGCTGTGGGAATGGCAGTCTAAACTTTAAAAACATTGTAAACTATAAAAATGAATCAAAACATAAATGAAAAAAACTCAATCTTAAACTCAAAAAAACTCAAACTTTAGAGCCAAAACTCAAAACTCAATACTCAAAACTCAAAACTCAAACTCAAAACTCAAAACTCAAAACTCAAAACTCAAAACTCAAAAACTCAAAACTCAAAAACGCAATCTCAAAACTAAAAAGCGCAATCAAACTTAATCCTAAATAATAACGAACAGTAACTCAAATAGAAAAATCAAACATCAAATCAGTCCGTTTGTCCAGTGGTTTCACCGATCACCTCTCACATATTTCACTCAGGAGGTTGGCAGGAGGTTGGGAAGGGGTGGGGTGAGGGACTTGACCGACCACGACATTAGACGATGGACTGACCTTTCTGTCTGTGAAGTAGTGTTTTGTATCCGTGTGTTTATTTGTGAGTTATTGTGTTATTGAGTTTTGTCATATACAACTTATAGCTGATATATTCGTAATAGGTTCCCCATAAAATATTAATTACAATATAAAAAATTATATTAATTCAAAAATTATGTTACATGATATCAATATTTTATTCCAAAGAGCCAAGGTTTCAGAGCCTTGGAGTGTCACAAGAGCCAAGGTTACATGGAGTGTCAAAAGAGCCAAGGTTTCAGAGCCTTGGAGTGTCAAAAGAGCCGAGGTTTCAGAGCCTTGGAGTGTCAAAAGAGCCGAGGTTTCAGAGCCTTGGAGTGTCAAAAGAGCCGAGGTTACATCACTGACGACTGTAGCTGGACCCTTCAAGTGAATAATGTTGTTAGAGACTCACGCAAGATCGCATCATGGGTCCTTGGGACTTTCCGGGATAGGTCTGAGCTGACAATGCTGACCCTCTTCAAGTCCTTGATACGGAGCAGACTGGAATACTGTTGTCCAGTGTGGGATCCCCACTATATCAAGGATATCCAGGCAGTGGAGTCTATCCAGCGTTACTTCACTAAACGCATAGTTGGCACCAAAGATATGGACTATTGGGTGCGGCTAAAGAAAGAAAGAAGCTGCGATTGATGTCCCTCCAGCGCAGACGTGAACGATACACGATAATTCATACTTGGAAGATCATGCAGAACAAGGCCCCAAATAGCACTGGTTTAGAATTCTACAGTAATCAACGTCTCGGAATACGGGCGAAGATCCTGCCATTCAACTACAAGGCACAACGTTCAGTTTCAACAGCCTACGACAACTCATTCGGGGTAAAGTCAGCTCGTCTCTGTAACTTACTCCCAAAATCAGTCAACTCCGCAACAACCTTAGAGGCATTCAAAGTAGCCCTTGGAGACTTCCTCGCACAATACCCGGATAAGCCACCGGTTACGGGTTACACACCTCCAAACAGCAACTCCTTACTCGACTGGAGCTGTGAACGAGGAGATGGAGTACGTGGACATCACTGATCCCAACTGCGATCCCTGCTGAACCCTTCAAAATGTATCAAAAATGTATGTTACAGAGCCTTGGATGATAACTAGCCACACAGAGTTATCCCCGTTTCGCTCGCCGTACTCCGCTATTTTCCCTTGGCTGCGGCGCCCACACACCCCGACACCGGTGTGTGGCATGTCAACAAGGGTTAGGCGGAGTGCAGGTACTGTCATTACCTGTAGGTTGGCGTTAGCTCCGAACACTTCCATGACAACGCTAGGAAGTGTTTTAAAAATGGAGGCGGGCCGCAGCACTCTGTATTTATTTTGTATTACTTGTTCATAATAATCAAATATTTCAGGATCAGGAAACCAGATTGAAGCAGAAAGGTGGGAAAACTTGCAGCCCCTTGCTCAGAAAATGCGGCATGTTCCAGACTCAGAATCGTTAGTATTCAATGTAAGATACATAGGACTTTAGGACTAGGGGAAACAAATTTTGAGATTTCTTCAATCTCCGTTGATTATCGATTTCTATTGCTTATCGACGCGGATCGTCGTACTAACTACATGGTTCATGAATGCTGACAAACTTACTAACTTAGTGACTCAAAGACTGACTTACTGACTGACTTACTGACTGACTTACTGACTGACTTACCGACTGACTTACTGACTTACTGACTGACTTACTGACTGACTTACTGACTGACTTACTGACTTACTGACTGACTTACTGACTGACTTACTGACTGACTTACTGACTGACTTACTGACTGACTTACTGACTGACTTACTGACTGACTTACTGACTGACTTACTGACTTACTGACTGACTTACTGACTGACTTACTGACTGACTTACTGACTTACTGACTGACTTACTGACTGACTTACTGACTGACTTACTGACTGACTTACTGACTGACTTACTGACTGACTTACTGACTGACTTACTGACTGACTTACTGACTTACTGACTTACTGACTGACTTACTGACTGACTTACTGAATTAATGACTGACTTACTGACTGACTTACTGACTGACTGACTGACTGACTGACTGATTAACTGACTGACTGACTGACTGACTTACTGACTGACTTACTGACTTTACTGACTGACTGACTGACTGACTGACTGACTGACTGACTTGACTGATTGACTGACTGACTGACTGACTGACTGATTTACTTACTGACTGATTTACTTACTGACTGACTGACCGAATAGGAAACCAGCTGTGCTGTATTTTTAAAAGTGAAATCAATTTCAGATCAATCATCCACCAGTTCCAGTAACGTAGATGCGAATACTGTCTTCCTCCATCCAGATGAAAATTCTCCGCGTCGCATTTTCCGATCTTCCTCCGGGAAAGTGGTATAGCAGCTCTAGCTTAGAGTTAGCAGTTGCGATTGAAACTGTTATAGCTAAACAGTCTTATTGTAATTTAATCTTATTTTTGAAATCTAAATCTTGGCTGTATAATTATCGGCTCGCATTCGCCGCAATAGCAAACGATAATTATGACAATAGTTTTCAGTTTTAGCATTGAATGATTAACTGAATGCGAGACTAGGACTTCTATTTCAAATTTCAATTTTATGTGCGTGTAGCCCTCATTTGATTTTAAGAATGACGATGATGTTTGGGGTTTTTAATTTTATAACTTTAGTTTAATTTAAAGTCCTCAAAAAGTGCAATTTTTCTTACGTAAAACTTCTATTTCAAATTTCAATTTTATGTGCGTCTTTTATGCCAGCCTTTCAAATGAGAATGACATGATTTAATTTTCTCTTTGATAACGTTTACTTTTAAAATTAAAAAACTTGTTCAACTGCTTTTTTGAAAATTTTCTATGAAAATGCAATGACAAATTTATTACTCTTGCTAAACACGTATACCCCTGTTTCCGTTGCGCGACGCGGCGCGCGCCTTTTTTGCGCACTCTTGGGAGATGCGCGCGCTCTTGGGAGATGCGCGCGCGCTCTTGGGAGATGCGCGCACTCTTGAGAGATGCGCGCGCACTCTTAGGAGATGCGCGCGCACTCTTGGGAGATGCGCGCGCACTCTTGGAGATGCGCGCACTCTTGGAGATGCGCACGCACTCTTGAAGATGCGCGCGCACTCTTGGAGATGTACACGCACTCTTGGAGATGCGCGCACACTTTTGAAGATGCGCGCGCACTCTTGGTAGATGCGCGCGCACTCTTGGGAGATGCGTGTGCACTCAAACGAGACGCTTGCTCACACAAACGAGATGCGCGCGCTCTCGAATGAAATGCGGGTGCACTCCAAAGAGGTGCGCGCACTCGAAAGAGTTAAGCGTGGACTCGAAAAAAGTTGCGCGTGCACTCGAAAAAGATGCGCGCGCACTCGAAAGATATGCGCGCGCACTCAAAAGATATGCGCGCGCATTCGGAAAAGATGCGCGCGCACTCCAAAGAGATGCGCGCGCACTCCAAAGAGATGCGCGCGCACTTGTCAAGATGCGCGCGCAGACCCTTGAGATGCGCGCGTCACGGGTGAGATGCGCGTCTCGAAAAGATATGCGCGCGCACTCGAAGAGATACGCGCGCACTCGAAAGAGATACGCGCGCACTCGAAAGAGATACGCGCGCACTCGAAAGAGATGCCCGCGTACTCGAAGGGATGCGCGCGCACTCGAAAGAGATGCGCGCGCAAGAAGAGCGCGCGCGCAAAGAGATGCGCGCGCGCGCACTCGAGATGCGCGCGCACTCGAAAGAGATGCGCGCGCACTCGAAAGAGATGCGCGCGCACTCGAAAGAGATGCGCGCGCACTTGTAGAGATGCGCGCGCACTCGAAAGAGATGAGCGCCACTCGAGATGCGCGCGCACTCGAAAGAGATGCGCGCGCACTCGAAAGAGATGCGCGCGCACTCGTAGAGATGCGCGCGCACTCGAAGAGATGCGCGCACTCGAAAAGAGATGCGCGCACTCGAGATGCGCGCGCACTCGAAAGAGATGCGCGAGCACTCGTAAGAGATAAATAATGCGCACTCGAAAGAGATGCGCGCGCACTCGAAAGAGATGCGCGCGCACTCGAAAGAGATGCGCGCACACTCGAAAGAGATGCGCGCACACTCGAAAGAGATGCGCGCACACTCGAAAGAGATGCGCGCGCACTCTAAAGAGATGCGCGCGCACTCGAAAGAGATGCGCGCGCACTCGAAAGAGATGCGCGCACACTCGAAAGAGATGCGCGCGCACTCTAAAGAGATGCGCGCGCACTCGAAAGAGATGCGCGCGCACACGAAAGAGATGCGCGCGCACTCGAAAGAGATGCGCGCGCACACGAAAGAGATGCGCGCGCACTCGAAAGAGATGCGCGCCCACTCGAAAGAGATGAGCGCCCACTCGAAAGAGATGAGCGCCCACTCGAAAGAGATGAGCGCGCACTCGAAAGAGATGCGCGCGCACTCGAAAGAGATGCGCGCGCACTCGAAAGAGATGCGCGCGCACTCGAAAGAGATGCGCGCGCACTCGAAAGAGATGCGCGCGCATTCAAAAGTAATGCACAGTGTCGATTTCATCACGACGCACGCACAGCGTCGTATTCATCACCACACTTGAAATTTAACATGGAATGCGATATTATCATTATTGCAACCGAAGTTTCATTAAAAGCCATTACAATGCATAGGATAAACTTCAAACGTAACGAATCGTGAACGCCGGACTAAAAAGTTTTAGACGCAATAAATTGAAACGGGAGTATAAAAGTAGATTTAAAGTGGATGTAAAAGCTATAAGTAATACACCTGACGAATAGCATTTTACAGAACAAATAATGAACGTGTAGTTAGCGCTGTTATAATTAGGATCTCGTAGTGGGCTGTGCGGTTTGTCAGATAACACCATCTTGATTGCTGTGTGGTTGCTGTGTGGTAATGCGGTGACGTTGTGAATGTGTGATGACAAGGACGAGGAGAGTGTTCGGTGAAAAGTCCCCTGCTGTATGAAACAAATACTACATTAAATACTAGACACTTAAATACATAGAAAACACAGATCTAATAACTCTCTAGCATTGAGAGAGGTTTAGAGAGATTTATCGAGCTGTGACTTGATGGCGTCCAGGAAATCCTCTGTGTTTACGTAATGTTCTCCGAGCTTCACGTTCCTGATTCCGTGGATACACCCGGCCAGGTCCTTCGTCATGCAGCCTCCGTCCACTGTGTCCACACAGGCCTTCTCAAGAGCATCCGTAAACTTGCGAGGGAGATGATATAAGAGCACTCTATTGGTTCAAGAGGATCAAAGGCATAGTAAGGGAAGATTTGTCGACCGTTGATAGACCCTCGTGAGAATTCAGCACTGATTCTCATCAACGGGTCAGACAACGTCCGCAAACTACAAGGAAAGAAAAAAACACATGATGCACGTCGCTAAGTTATATTAATGCAGAAATTATCAGTTTCTCACAGTACCCTGAACACACCTCGAAAGAGTTTGGCTTTCGTGGCTTCCCACACTATTAATTATCAAGTCACATACTAAAAGCACAAGTCTAAAAACACAACTGTTATAAGAGTTTAATTTCCTTGTTTTGTTTATTTCACAAATTCAGGGTATATCTTACTTTGCGAGGTCGTCATTGCCGTCCAGCTTGGCCCTGTGCGCAAGTCCCCGAGTCCAAGCGAAGATGCTGGCGATGGGGTTGGTACTCGTCGGGTTACCCTGGAGAGAAAACAGTCAAAATATTCAGAATATCCAGTTCAATATTGCAGGATTTTATGCAATGTAGTGATCATTCTCACATCATCACCTAAACTCAAACACCATCACATCAAGTCAAACATCATCACCTGAATCAAACATCATCACCTCAAAACAGACCTCATCACTTTCCCATTACAATGGCAAACTGCCGATCACGGGTTCAGTATTTCCGTACTTTGAGTAGCAGTTCAAGTTATCCAAGTTCCCCAGTGCCAACCCACTTTTGCATTTAATTGGTTTAACCGCTTCACACGGTTGTGACGTAGGTTTATTAATATTATGATTAAAATGTTAACAGTAATATCATATTTCAGGAAAGAGGAAATTATGCCATTGTTAATTGGTTGAACTTATTCGTTCTTCCTTCTTTTCCACATTTATGAGAATACTGATCTCTTTAAAGTTTGGTTAGAACTTATTTTTATTTACTCGAAATTTCTTGATAGGTAACTAATGCACAATTTTGCATTTGCAATCCTAGCTTAATGATCAAGAAATCTCCAGAAAGTTTTGCGTCGAAATTTAATGCAGCAATGTTTTAAATTTCGTCGAAAACCCTGTTTAGAACATATCATAAGACGGTAAACAAGGCTAAAAATAACATTTCACGCCTTGTATCATGTATGCGGTTATATTGACATGGATCAATCGAAAGACCCATCGAAAGAATGCGCAACTTTCAACAAAAATTCAAAGAGAAGCAAAGTACAGCATTGCGCGCGCACTGTAATTTGCGCGTTCTGTCGACAGATCTTTCGATCGATCCATGTGCTAGGAAACGACCGGTTAACCGAACCGAAACCGAAACACCAGTTAACTGGGAGTTTTTTGCCAACCGAAACCGAAACCGTAACCGAATATTTTGATTTCGCAATTAACCGTTTAGTGAAATCGGTCGGTTAACCGAACCGAAACCGAAATACCGGTTAACCGGCGTTTTTAGCGAACCGAAACCGAAACCGGATTTATTGAGAAATGGTAACCGGTCGTTTGGTGCCATGTGCACACATACGCATTATTCCACACCTTCTGGTGTTCCCGGTATTAATTGCAGCACGATAACGAGTTTTTAATATGCTCAAATCAGGTGCCTCCTATAAATCGCTTATTTTATGCGTTGTATGCGGTTTCCTCGGGTTGTAAGAATAACACGAGTAGAAGAAAAGGAAAGGCAAGCTAACTGTTAGGGTGGGCGACATCTCATCTCACGACATTTCATCTCAGGGCACTTCATCTCCCTGTCCTGACCCTAACCCTGAACCTAACCCAAACCCTAACCCTAACCCTAACCCAGACCCTTACCTTTGCACAGAGCTGACATATTGCGAGATAAAGTGTCGTGAGATGAATTGTCGTGAGATAAAGTGCCGTGAGATGAAGTGTCGTGAGATGAAATGTCCGTTCCCCAGCTGGTATTTCACAAACCTTCTGGTGTTCCCGGTAGTGCCTCGTGACCGTACCGTGGGCAGCCTCAGCCTCAATGGTCTTCCCATCAGGACACACCAACACACTCGTCATGAGACCCAAGGAGCCGTAGCCTGAAATAGAGAAGAGCTGATTTAAAATGCTTGAGATACGAGCTTTGTTGTTTTGCATCTGCAATGCTAGTGATAGAATGGAAGTAAATTTTCGCGCTCTCAGAACTGTTAAGCGCCAGAAAAAATACGCATGCGCGGCGTAATACGCATGCGCGGCGTTCAATATTCATGAGCATTGAACGGTCGTAGATCCTGCTGAGTGCTGACTTTCATGGACGATTGCTGCATCTTAACTTACCAATTTAACTCAGCAGTCAGAAAAGTAAGGACTTTCGATGGACTTCCATTTTCAATTACAGACATTATTTTCACAAGTAATTATTTTTATTTACCCTCAGTGTGAAAGCTATGTCTGTGATAACAATGTCCAATTAGGTAACTAAATAATCAATTAGACGCTCATAGCAAGACATGACGTCAGAGCACCATCCCTCGCTTTAGACCTCTAATTAGAGAAGAATACTCAATGTGTGTATTCAGCAGTAATTTCCCAAACCGGGGGCGATTGCGAGGGCAGTGTCGGTATTACTACTGAATTCCGTAAGTTACACGAGACATGACATTATGAATTTATGCATGAGATAGCAAGATATACAGCTCAGTCAGGACACGCCCACTTTTGTGCCTTTGTACAGGAGTCTATGCGCGTGTTTATGTTTGTTTCGGTGGCCGAAGTTTAAGAGGAATAAACGATGTACATTGTACAATGTACAATGTACACTGTCCGTCATGTATCCATACAGCACAAACATTTGAAATTTCTGTACTTTATTCGGTGCCCACGCAATATATGCTCACATTGGTCCAAGCGGAACACCATACATGGTCCCGGAGTATTTTTAAGGGGCGTTGGTGACGCACGACCAACCATGCTTAGTTTAATGACGCACGTAGTTTCTTAGTGACGCACAGGGCCTGGGTACCCGGTACGAACCAGTAATGACGCAAAGGGTATTACGTAAAGGGTACGTACCCACGTAGGTACATAATGATTTATTACGTAAAGGGTACGTTCCTACGTAGGTACATTGTGATTTATTACGTACAGGGCCAGGGAGCGTACTACATTATCATTATGACTTATGACGCACATAACACACCACCTTTAATGACGCATCCCATGGTTCTCTTAGCACCTGTATGTGATGAGATTGTGTGTGTATAGCATCTTAGCACAAGAACCATTAACAATCCTCTTATAACAATGCTTTGTTACCCCGCACAACGCGATCAGATTTTAATGACTTGATAAGAAGGGATAATTAAAACTTTGCAATGCGATACCACGCGGAAGAAGTACACATAAGCATAGATCATATGAACTGCACACCTCCCAGAATAGCTGATTCATTCTAGATTTGCACCTTTCTTTCGAATACCCCAGTGTCTCAACCTTTTCATGAGGCGCGGTGTATTACGCCACGCTTTGGGCTTGGACACTTTTAAGCAGCGGTGACAGCGCAAAAAATATGTACGTTCTATTGCATATAGATAGTAGATTTGCATGGAAAGTTTCTAAGCAAAAAAGTAGGTACCCAGCGTAATACGTAATCTTCCTGATGAAGGATAGTGATGGAAGGTGATGGAGCTCTCCCCTCACACAGCCTCCTCCGATAGGTAATTAAAAAGAGGGGGATGAAGTGGGTCGGGGGTTCTCAGTCGCTTTGTTAGCATGTGATGCATGTCCTTTCATTCCGTAATTGCGTGGTTGAGTATGAACCATTTACCACCGCAATCTTAGAGTGCGGGGAACCTTTGGTAGACGTTCTCTGGTCGGTTTATATCCTGCTTTTATACAGCTTTCAGTGGCAAGGGGTATAAATAATATGGTGTAATATTATCTCAATATATATCTACCCAATGATAACAATGATAATTAATAATGATAATAATTATATTACATATTAGCTATATTACGCAAGTGCACATGTGCCGATAGCCACGCGAACATTCTAACATTGTCCCTGCTTACAATTGTGTAACTCACGTTTCTTTCGTAGGTCAGTCTGATTAATAATAACTAAACCTATTCTTCCTCCCTAGAAAGATAGAACCTTTTTTGTTCTTTTCTTGTTCTTTGCTTTCGCTTTTGTTAATTTCTTCATACAACTGAGCTTCCTTTGTCATTCCAAACTGTTGCAGGACACGGCAGTAATCCCCGAGGGTAGTTAGGAGGCTTCAGCTCCCTTCTCCCATGATTTTCGATGACGACAATAATCACAGGATTTTCGAAAGCTTCTGATTACCAGATTACAACTTTCGTATCAGTTATATCGTTTAAAATTCAGTCGCTAGAGTTCCACAATGACTTTCTCTCACGTGATGCCCTTATAAGGTAAAATACCCCTCCCATTATCCCTAATAGGTTATAATAACCCTCCACTGTTGCTATCCAGGGCCGTAATTCCCTGGGGTTGTCCCAGTGACGGCGGAGCCCTTCTCCCCATCGTGCTGTCCTCGCTGAGCTCGCGCGAGCTGCGATTTCCTGATTTACGGCCTTGTTGCGGGTTGCTAAATAGTTACACTTCTGAGACTATTATTCCTTACATTACCTAATTCTCTAACTCTCTGGATTTAATGACGGCTATTTGTTAAACGTAATAATTATTGGTTAAACACAATAATTAAACGCAATCTGAACAGAAGCTGCAATCCTTGCTTTCGTTGACTCCGTAATGTTTTAATCAACAAACCTCGGCTTTATAAGGAAGTACAACTGCCATTCGATTCGGTCATATTTCCATCCGTTAATAAATTTATGTTTCGATTCGGTCTGTGCATATTTCGATTTTGTCCAAATTTCTGTACTGGATTTCCTCAACACATTCTTCTACATGATCTTATGATTGTTGCAATAATACAGCATTCCAACGCATATTGATTTTACAAATCTATACAATAAATCCATGCTTCCGTTAGATCATGATGTTGAATGGCACCCTCTCCCCTCCTGCCGTAACAGATGACCGGGCTATCACTGCAGAAGGGAGGATCATCCTGGCCATCTGGGGGGTGTTCACCGCCGTGCTCGGGGGTTTGGGGAATGTCCTCCTCCTCTGCGGGCTGTATCTGAGGAGATTCCGCCTGGATCTCTCCTCTAAGTGGTTCCTGGCGAACATGGCGGTGTCTGATGTATTGTACGTGGTTTGGGTAGCCCTGCCCTCCCTCCTCACTAACTTCACTAACGAATGGTAAGGTTTGATTGATTGAAAACGCCCTGAATGGGCCCTGGCATGTGCCTCAATGAATGAATATGAAATACCCTGAGATCATAGCAAAAGTCTGCACACTGCTCAACTGAAAAATGAAATTTTAAGCCCTAAATATATGTAACAACTCTATATATCCAGGTTGTTGGGAGATGTGATGTGCGAGTTGACTGCATCTCTCCGGATGGTGTTCTGTATCATCCACCTCCTTTCCCTGACTCTGCTCTCCCTCACTAAACTCCTGAGATGCGCCTTCCCCCTGCGGGCTGTGTACACGGAGCTGGGCATGGTGAGCGGGTCCATTGCTACTGGGGTCATGTGGGCACTCTCACTAGTGCCTCTTGTTGTGAACTACGCGCTCAACAGACCTTTCACTTTCGATACCAATCTTAACAGGTAGTGTAGGAGACAGGAGTTGGTCAGCTTTCAGATATAAGCTGTGTGAATCATAGAATAGTAAATGAGAGTTACTGTTATAGCATAATCATTTGAGAATTTTAAGTTATCTCAAATGCCGAGTTCACACTGGGCGATTTCTCAAAACGATTATCGTTCTGGCAAGTTGAATGATGTTTTGCTAAAGCTATGAGTTCTAGGTAAAGCACAACCACTTTAACCCCATCCTGTTTCAGGTGCACGACCCACACTTGGGACATGGCCAAGTTCTGGGTAGTCTTCAACAAGCTCTGCCTCGTGGCGTACATCGGAGTACCCCTCGTGGTAAACGTGCTCTCCAACACCTGCCTCGTGGCCCTCGTGCTGCGTAAAGCAAGCAATATCAGCACTAGGAAGATACTCATGGTAGTCTCCCTCTCAGCTCTCTCAGTGATATCCTGGACCCCAATGATTATCTACGGAACTGTAATGAAGAGCGCTGGGCACCATGTGTTCCTGAGGTTTGCCAGCTATGTGATCCCCATGGATACTGCGTTTGGGGCTGTGCTCATCATATTCTTCTACCCCTCCTACAGGAGCTTCGTTCTGATTGTGTTGTCTTGTGGAAGGAGAGGGTTACCGGTTGTTAGTGATAACTTTAAAGTGCGGAGTCATGGTGTTGCAGCCACTCTGTACCCAGCCACTTCACAACTGGATCAAGCGGCTATCAAAGCAGCAGTAGCAGAGCTGAAAACTGATCAGATTGAGATAAAGCTGCCCCGGGATTTTAATAAGAGTGGGAGGGTAAGGTGGAGTGATCACTGCTCTTCTCCAGATAGATCAATTAGGACACCTTATCACAGCCCTTCTCCGGACGCTAGATCAGTGAGGAAAACGTATCATAGCCCTTCTCCGGACGCTAGATCAGTGAGGAAACCTTATCACAGCCCTTCTCCGGACGCTAGATCATTGAGAAAACCTTATCACTGCTCTTCGCCCGATGCTAAATCATTGAAAATAACTTATCAATGCTCTTCCTTGGATAGAACAGTGAAAGGAACTTATCAGAAACCTTAGATATAAATCTTACAAGACGTTTTATCAGATAGCTGCTTATTAGCTGGGATCACTTTGATTTAAGGCGGGGTTTATTTGGCAGAATATGCACCACTCGTTTCTATAATCGGCAGAATGGATGAAAGAACCACTAAAATACAAACTCCGGAAGTTATTTCTTCTCGCCAATCCTGTTTCTAGCAATTTAGAAATTTATTAAATTTAGAAATTTCATAGACGACATTAGTCTATTAGGCGACATTCATATTCATTGTTTGAAAGTGCTTGGTGTGTTCATAATTTTGAATCGGTACATTGTTCAGAACCCAGTGTCTAACTCCTCCAATCGTTTACCATGTATCCCATGAGGTTATTTTGGTTGCTATTTTGGTCTCTACACGGCTTGTCTCTTCCACACAGGCATGGTATACTGAGCTGTTTCGATAGCAGGTTATGTGAAACATACACATCGCCTATTCTGTGTACATTCACTATATATTCAAGGCATTTTAAGTCAGGATTCGAGTGTTTGTTGTTTCATTAGCCAATAATTGGACTTGGACGAGACTGAATGGCCATACGTTAGATATTTTGAGTAATCAACGTAAGCACTAAGTCGCGCGGCGTTGCGCGCAATACTGCGCGCGCGACAAATTTGAGGATTGCTGCATATTTTCTACACGATTATTGCGTTCGGCGCCCGCGCCCTGCCAACCTTAGTTATAAATTCCCGCTAAGAGATTTGTAAATCCAATGGATTATATGATATCAATTACTTAGAGGCTTTAGCTCTTGGGAAGTCGATGTTTGATACTTTTATTATAAAATGACCGCCTCTAAATAACAGTTCACGAGACGAAATGTATTTGCCAAACGTCACGGACATTAAGCTTACGTGGACAATCCTTAAAATTTTATTAGGAAGAAGAGACAAAATATATACGCTATGACCTATATTTCTTGAAGAATCAAATCTGCCAAATACACGCTAGGTATACATCCCTTGTCCCACAAACCTTGAGCGACTGTGTCTGACTGAACATCCCCATCGTAGTTCTTACAGGCCCACACAAATCCTCCATCGCTCTTCAGAACCTGTGCTACCATATCATCAATAAGCCTGTGTTCGTACCAGATTCCCAAGTCATCGAACTTTGTCTTGTAGTCCTTCTGGAATCATGAATGACTTCTATGGCAGTGAAGGTACAACTGAACAAGAACAAGTTGAACTTGAGGAAAATTTTCGTGGATTTGCTCTAAGATTCTAACGTTTCAACGCATGCTAAATCATTAAATTTCCCACGGCAGTAATTACATTGGAATTTGTTAAAATCTCAGACTTACTTCTGGAAGATTCCTCGAAGATATCCTTGAATTTTCCATCATATCGTTTCAGGATAGTGTTCTTAGTGGACATGTAAAGAGGCCACCCCTTCATGATTGCGTATTGGAAACAGCTGTGCGCAAAGTCTTCAATAGCTTCGGAATGTCGATTAGTGAGCAAGAACGAGTAACTATAATTGCTATTTACCTAATGCAATGTAGTTTGAAAGAATTTGTTCAATATTTTCACTGCATTGTACACCACCCTGCCTCAGATTGGAGATTCAAGTTATCTTGATCCTTTAGTCTGAAAACTGGCGATAAACCGATATGTCAAAATTTCGCCAAATTTCGCCAAAACCCTGATGTATACCCTTCAAAAATGGCCAAAATCGACCAGAAAATCGACCTTCTCGATATGAAGAAATAGTGATGTAGCATGGATCAGACTTTCAATTGAAACATTCGAACCAAATTTCAGCCGTTTCTGATGCAATTTGTGGGCACTATAAGCACAAAACGTACGTTTCTTCCAAAATAATCAGATATTTTCGTTATTTTGAGGTTAAATCGCCAGAAATGGTCTGAATCGTCCATGTCACTCGTCATTCAAGTTATCTTGATCCTTTGGTCCGAAAACTGGCGATAAACCGATATGTCAAAATTTCGCCAAATTTCGCCAAAAACACTGATGTATACCCTTCAAAAATGGCCAAAATCGACCAAAAAATCGACTTTCTCGATATGAAGAAATAGTGATGTAGCATGGATCAGACTTTCAATTGAAACATTCGAACCAAATTTCAGCCGTTTCTGATGCAATTTGTGGGCACTATAAGCACAAAACGTACGTTTCTTCCAAAATAATCAGATATTTTCGTTATTTTGAGGTTAAATCGCCAGAAATGGTCTGAATCGTCCACATCACTCGTCATTCAAGTTATCTTGATCCTTTGGTCCGAAAAATGACGATAAACCGATATGTCAAAATTTCGCCAAATTTCGCCAAAAACACTGATGTATACCCTTCAAAAATGGCCAAAATCGACCAAAAAATCGACTTTCTCGATATGAAGAAATAGTGATGTAGCATGGATCAGACTTTCAATTGAAACATTCGAACCAAATTTCAGCCGTTTCTGATGCAATTTGTGGGCACTATAAGCACAAAACGTACGTTTCTTCCAAAATAATCAGATATTTTCGTTATTTTGAGGTTAAATCGCCAGAAATGGTCTGAATCGTCCATGTCACTCGTCATTCAAGTTATCTTGATCCTTTGGTCCGAAAACTGGCGATAAACCGATATGTCAAAATTTCGCCAAATTTCGCCAAAAACACTGATGTATACCCTTCAAAAATGGCCAAAATCGACCAAAAAATCGACTTTCTCGATATGAAGAAATAGTGATGTAGCATGGATCAGACTTTCAATTGAAACATTCGAACCAAATTTCAGCCGTTTCTGATGCAATTTGTGGGCATAATAAGCACAAAACGTACGTTTCTTCCAAAATAATCAGATATTTTCGTTATTTTGAGGTTAAATCGCCAGAAATGGTCTGAATCGTCCATGTCACTCGTCATTCAAGTTATCTTGATCCTTTGGTCCGAAAACTGGCGATAAACCGATATGTCAAAATTTCGCCAAATTTCGCCAAAAACACTGATGTATACCCTTCAAAAATGGCCAAAATCGACCAAAAAATCGACTTTCTCGATATGAAGAAATAATGATGTAGCATGGATCAGACTTTCAATTGAAACATTCGAACCAAATTTCAGCCGTTTCTGATGCAATTTGTGGGCATAATAAGCACAAAACGTACGTTTCTTCCAAAATAATCAGATATTTTCGTTATTTTGAGGTTAAATCGCCAGAAATGGTCTGAATCGTCCATGTCACTCGTCATTCAAGTTATCTTGATCCTTTGGTCCGAAAACTGGCGATAAACCGATATGTCAAAATTTCGCCAAATTTCGCCAAAAACACTGATGTATACCCTTCAAAAATGGCCAAAATCGACCAAAAATCGACTTTCTCGATATGAAGAAATAATGATGTAGCATGGATCAGACTTTCAATTGAAACATTCGAACCAAATTTCAGCCGTTTCTGATGCAATTTGTGGGCATAATAAGCACAAAACGTACGTTTCTTCCAAAATAATCAGATATTTTCGTTATTTTGAGGTTAAATCGCCAGAAATGGTCTGAATCGTCCATGTCACTCGTCATTCAAGTTATCTTGATCCTTTGGTCCGAAAATGACGATAAACCGATATGTCAAAATTTCGCCAAATTTCGCCAAAAACACTGATGTATACCCTTCAAAAATGGCCAAAATCGACCAAAAAATCGACTTTCTCGATATGAAGAAATAATGATGTAGCATGGATCAGACTTTCAATTGAAACATTCGAACCAAATTTCAGCCGTTTCTGATGCAATTTGTGGGCATATAAGCACAAAACGTACGTTTCTTCCAAAATAATCAGATATTTTCGTTATTTTGAGGTTAAATCGCCAGAAATGGTCTGAATCGTCCATGTCACTCGTCATTCAAGTTATCTTGATCCTTTGGTCCGAAAAATGACGATAAACCGATATGTCAAAATTTCGCCAAATTTCGCCAAAAACACTGATGTATACCCTTCAAAAATGGCCAAAATCGACCAAAAAATCGACTTTCTCGATATGAAGAAATAGTGATGTAGCATGGATCAGACTTTCAATTGAAACATTCGAACCAAATTTCAGCCGTTTCTGATGCAATTTGTGGGCACTATAAGCACAAAACGTACGTTTCTTCCAAAATAATCAGATATTTTCGTTATTTTGAGGTTAAATCGCCAGAAATGGTCTGAATCGTCCATGTCACTCGTCATTCAAGTTATCTTGATCCTTTGGTCCGAAAACTGGCGATAAACCGATATGTCAAAATTTCGCCAAATTTCGCCAAAAACACTGATGTATACCCTTCAAAAATGGCCAAAATCGACCAAAAAATCGACTTTCTCGATATGAAGAAATAGTGATGTAGCATGGATCAGACTTTCAATTGAAACATTCGAACCAAATTTCAGCCGTTTCTGATGCAATTTGTGGGCACTATAAGCACAAAACGTACGTTTCTTCCAAAATAATCAGATATTTTCGTTATTTTGAGGTTAAATCGCCAGAAATGGTCTGAATCGTCCATGTCACTCGTCATTCAAGTTATCTTGATCCTTTGGTCCGAAAACTGACGATAAACCGATATGTCAAAATTTCGCCAAATTTCGCCAAAAACACTGATGTATACCCTTCAAAAATGGCCAAAATCGACCAAAAATCCGACTTTCTCGATATGAAGAAATAGTGATGTAGCATGGATCAGACTTTCAATTGAAACATTCGAACCAAATTTCAGCCCCCTTTTCCACCCTCTCTTCCTCCGAACTCCTTTACTGTCATCTCAATAGGCTCGCCCCCGTCAGCAGGCTTGAAGGACATTGTCAGGGTTCCAGGCCCAGGGACCACGAAGTCTGTAGCTTTGTACTGTGGAGGGAGGGATAAGTGTGGAAGTGTAACATACGAAAAACATGTTCAAAAACTTAATTTGGAAGACCTTTAACTTTTTTTTAATAATATGTACTTTATTATTTCGCTGGATTTGAAGTTGAAGTTTTTAGTTTTCATTCCGTTAAACACTATGATTCCTTTGTTAAGACGATAAACACACCTCTTCGATTTTAAAACTTTAATTTCAAAATTTAAAACCCTCAAAATTTGAAGACAAATATTACTCTTCTTCCTCCATCGTTATTTCCCTCTTCTCTGCTGATTTCACCACCTCTAACTTTGGATAGAGCAGGTAATCCAGGAGGAAGCAATCCTTGGAATTCTGATGCCTGGTCCACCTCACATACCCATCATCCTCTCCCCATCCCTCCCAACTATTCCTTAGCTTCCAGAAATCCGCCCCATATCCCACCATCGTCATGCTGTGATCCGGTCCGTCTCCACACTTCAGAGGCTTGAAAATACCACTGTCATAGTTCTCAAGTTCCGAGGTGATGGTGTCTACGATGACTGTTACAGGTGACTTAGCCCAGAGGACATACCTCAACTCATCAGTATCTTCAGCTTGACGCCGAGTAATGGGGTAGATCCTAGTGAGTCTGGTCCCCTCCAGCTCATTGGTTTTATGTTCATAATAACTACACGGATACCCCTGCACATCCTCCCCTTCTAACTCTGGAACTTCTTTATCTGAAGTCAGTCTCCCAGACCTTTGTACGTACTTCCACCCCTCCAGCGTATCTCCTCCTTCCTCCCTAGGTCTGTCAGCCGGCTGCCCACAATCGTAGATCTCCTGGACGGATAGCTGGGTAAACCGTCCTTTTTTAAGAGCGAGTTGAGCCTCCAGAGGGACGGCGGCAGCGTGAGCCCAACAGCTCCCCTTCTCCTGCTGTAACACAGGACGGAGGTACCCTCCTTCCAGCCAGGTGTCTGAGTAGGAGGGGGGTTCTGGGCGAGGGGCTCTGGCTTGCAAGTCTACCTCTTCAGAGCTTTGTGCCATGAATTCGTCATAGAGAGTCTTGTTGAAGCCGGTTCTGTACTGCATTCTCTCTTCGTGGGTCATGTCAGCAGCGAATGATATGTCAACTTCGTAGGTTATTTGAGAGTTTTCCCTCATTTCTATAACAGATTGGATGTGCTCCTTGAACTTGGTTAGTCTGTGAGACGCTTCGCTCGGTGGTCGAGTGTGTCCGTGTTTAGCCGTGTGAGATTTGTGGAGTTTCTTCAGGGTACAGTCTGTTTGGAGAGCTAGTTTCAGTTCGGAGGTGCTGGTTGCTGCTTGAGTGTTCTCAAGAGAGCAGAGAACCAGCAGAAGGAGAGAAACCCAGATCATGATTTTGGGAGATATGAAATCACCAGTATAGAAGGTACTGAAAACGGAAATGCCGAAAATTTAGAACAGCTGCTTTTTGTAGTTTTGATTAGAGGAATTGAGAGGTAGATGATGTGATTAAAGAATAATTTACTTCTTAATTAATTACATTAATAGTAGAATGGAATATTAATTACATTAATCATAAATTGAGTTAAAATGCTTTATAACAGAAACTTTATATCAGAAACTCATCCCTTGAGTAGTCTTTCAGTTTCTTGACAAAATTGATTTGTTCAATCTGGTGATGAACGAAAAATCAATTTTCTTCGATGGGTCATTGTTATTTCAATCTACAAACCACAGTACAGAAGTGCTGTGATTTGATCCGGACCCATACCTCAGTGTTACAAATGGCGAACTCAATTCAGTAAGTTCCCGCAACGCATTATAAATTAAATTCCATATTATAATTCCTTAAAAGCTTAAACATAAAATGGAAAGAGTGCAGTGTTAAGAGTAAAAGTATAGGCAGTTAAACGTCATCAATCCCCCATTGCAACACATGATAATGACGTCACCCCTAGTGGTGTATTGAAGAGAGCATACAGCTGTTTTTTCTGGAGTGTGCAGGCATTTGTAAGGTTTGAAGCGCTTTAATATACAATGTTAATATTACTCGTCAGCCTTAACTATTCAATGTACAGTACGTTAATGTACATTTCATTGTGTACTCCTCGTCAGCCTTCACTATTCATACTACACAATGCACAATACGTCTATGTGTATTGTGCATTGTGCTTTGTTGAAGTGCCTCAGGAATTTATGAGGGGTTACGCTGTTATTAACTCCTCATATTCAGCCGGTTAAATTGACTCTTTCGAAATGTCATGCAAGAAATTTCGTATTTGGTATTGTTGGGCAATGGGCATCTCTGTGGGACCTTCGAAACCAATATTCGGGCAGATCCAGTGTTATTTGTGGTCGACAATTAAAGATTCCGTAATTTTAGCCCAAAAAGGGTTGAAAATGGTCTGAATTGCTTTTTTATGTCCAAGCATTACTAGAATGTGAACAATTAATTCAATACCAGTGTACATTCTTAGGAGTGGGACTGACTGTGTACACATTCATGTTATCTGATGTGGCAGCTTATTATCCTGAGCTGTGGTTTCACATTACAAAGTCTGCTGGCAGTTATCAATGGTATGAAGTACGATTCGTTCTAGAACGTTCTGCAACGTGGAGCAACATGTAACATGGATTTGAGGAAAAGTCATAAGCCGTGTTTTATGGATAAGAGTTGCAGTATGACGTCATCAACTGTCTACATTGACATCTCTCAACCGATAATTTGGCGTCACTTACAACTGTCTACTTGCCGCGGCGGTTATCATCTTGAAAACTTATATTAGAAAACATGGCGGCACCGCAGCGGTTATCATCTGCAACATAATAACTTAATTATATAATTGCCAGCGTTGTTTACCAACAAATCTGCAGCTTGTGTAGGGAATGCTAAAAAGCTAAGAGTACGTGACACGTACTCTTTGATTTTTAGAGAATTATCAAACTTTCTTCGAGATGTTTACAGTAATCACAAAATATATTATTAAATGAAACATATTTTTGAGGACTCTGTCATCTTAAAGGTAGACTGTGGTTTGATAATAGAATTAGAGGGTCTACAGGCCTCAGACTGTAGTTTGAAAATTGCAGGTATCTACTAAAATATGTGAGGGTCTAGAGTTCCAAGGTATGCTGTGCATGCTAAGTCGTGTACACTACATGTACAGTGTACAGTGCCAGGTGAAGTGATAATTCGGTATACATTTCATTTTTAATGGACCGCTGGCAGGATGAACCGTGAGTGGGGGTTGCTATGGTAACTTATTAAATCTCTTAGCATGAGACATGTACTGAAATACCTACAACGCGGCATTGGTTTTGGTTGAAAATCAAGACTGAAACATGTACAGCTCAGAGAATACTGTTCATCAGTAACCACTTTATCAAATTGAAACTTCTAGAAGTTAAAATATTTAGTCCTATCAGTGAACAATGCGCATTTGCATTCAGCATTTCTTTTATTAGCCGTTTCTTTCAATCCATAACATTATGTGAATCGGAAATACAGAATACAATTAGTCGAATAATGCCTTGATACGGCGAAGTTTTCCTTGCTTTTAACAAGCATTGAAAACAAGCATCTCTCTGCTTAGCAATGCTCACAATTTCATGCAGCAAGCATGTTTGATAGTACAGCTGTTACACGGCTGTTGAGTGTAGCAGCGTGTAGTTACACAGTAAGATGTACGTGGTAGAAAAAAGAAGAGTCTAGAAAAAGTCTAAAAATTCATGAATATATTGATTAATTCTGACTTGCGGTCAAACTAACAAGCCTCATGCTGTAGCTCTGTAGTTACACGGGGTGTGACTGAGCATTGAGCGAAATATACAAGGACATTAAAGCATTAAAACCATGATAAATTACCTGGTCTCCGTAAGCATGTCTGCCGATGACGATTGGTCGGGTCCATCCTGGCACTAGTCTGGGGATGTCCTTGCAGATAATAGGTTCCCTGAACACGGTACCTCCCAGGATGTTTCTCAGTGTTCCGTTAGGAGACAACCACATCTTCTTGAGCTTGAACTCTGGGAGGAGAGAAGATTGGGTACTTCAAAATGTAGACAAATCATAGATTGTTTTACGGCAGGTCATAGATTTTATCAACATTTACCCAACATCAATCCAATTTGCTTCCATGAAGTCTTATAACTGTTCAAAAACTCATTCAGCAAAGTTCTCGCAACTGAACATGGAATATCTCCAGCTCCCTCTGGGAAAGTTGAGATATTAACCAACACTGATGATTCAATTCATTCCCATGAAGTCTTGAAACTGTTCAATAATGCTATAATCCACTATTATTTGATAAAACTTCCACCCACCTTCCACTCGTTCCTCATCAGGAGTAATGGTGGCACATTTGATGCCCACATTGTACTTCTTGATAGCCTCTGCAGCATCAAATGTAACCTGGTCGTTAGTCTCATCTCTGTACTCCATCCCAAGATCGTAGTACTGCGGAGAATGCAGTGTTAGTGAATAGAGAAGCCCTCGCACTGCTCGGCCGCTACACCGTTAGTCGGAAAAAGTGTTTCATGAACATTCCTAGTCCGACACATTTGCTAAATCTAACGTTAAGTTATTCCCATGTTTTTACCTTGATGTCCACGTCCAGGTAAGGAAGGATAAGCTTGTCCTTGATCATCCTCCAGATGATCCTCGTCATCTCATCTCCATCCAGATCAACCACTGGGTTAGCTACCTTGATCTTAGGTCGCTCAGACACTGAAAATATAATTGCATCACAATGATATGAGCTCTTGTGGACTTAAAAGTAGGTGTACAAAGATCATAATATAATCTGAAACAGGTAGCCTGCTACCTAGCATTTCAATCAGTGTACTGTTGTACAATATTTCACTGGTTTTATTAAGGCTCTGCTCCTGTACAATAATCATTTCACAAATTAGGCTCTGCTCCTCTAGAATAATCACTGCACAAAAGAAGAGTTTATACTCACTAAAGCGGTGGTTAGCAACTGCAGGTGTCAAAGCTTTGGGAGCAAGACGGAGTGACTTCATTAGTGTGGACAAGGCCATCCTTCCTTTGTTCTTAGCTATAAGGATTGTACAGTGGATTTTATAAAACTATGAAACGTTTATAACATTGAACATTAAACGTTCATGGTGCATGAAAACGGGAAAGAGTAAAGAGCTTACACATTGAGAGTAAAGACTAAAAAATACCTAGCTTAATATTTTCTTCTATGTGAATTTTGCTAAAATGAACAAGGAACAATTTTGAGATTCAAGAGGCTAGTTAAACTCAATCAATCACAATTTATTATGTGTATGATTATAAAATCAATTGGTATAATTAGTTGTAATGAATCAGAAAATTATGAATAAAATAATAATGAAGTGATTATAAAAATTAACTTTGTAACACGTCACAAGAAATTTCATATGAAAACAATAGAAAAATTATATATCTTGTTTCATTTTCAGAATGTCATGGGACTTTGATTCGATTCAACAACAGCTGAATTCCACAATATTAGAATTAGTTATTGTTTAAGAAATCATCAATTATAAAAAACAATCACAGCAAATTTAGTTATGCAATAAAATCAACTTACAATCAATTAGATTCAGTAATAATAGATTAGACCCTTTAGATTTAAAAATATGATTAAAATAAATCGTAACGAAATATTATTAGAATTACTGATATTGCTAACATTAAACAAGGTTAAACACTGCCTTAATCAGGTTTGTGTATAACTAAAATAATCAAAAATGAATAAATAATGTATTCAAAATCAAATGTACAATGTACATATTATGATCTAACTGCCCAAGAGAAATAAAGGCAGTTGATTATCATGGTAGAATAACAACCCTAACTCCTCCCAATTAGTAGAATCAATTAGTATATTAAAATCCAGAACTGACTTTAGTAACTGAACATGAAAAGACTGTGAATTGGATAGTCTGTAGAAGCAAATCACATGTTATCACTGTATGTATGACATCCCTCATAGTAGATAGCATGAAGAGTGGCCACCGCAAAGAGGTGCTGGTTTGTAAAGGAGGCTGTGGAGCAGCGGTCTTGGTCCACATTCCACAGACACCTACTGGCAACCCTGACATCTTGACCACCAACCTGACACAGTGCTTTGTGATAATGAGATAATGATAAGTCAAACATGCACATTGATTGACATCAAGAATGAATGAAACTAATCAAGAAAAGAAAGCAATTGCTCAATATCAATTCTATGGATTATTTAACAAAATTTATATACACTTGAATGGTATCTATTGCTTTATTATTTTATTAAGCAATGATTGAAGGAAGAGATTGATTGTCTTACCTGGCCAATGGTCACACAGCAGATTAGCTTATATCTGTTTATGTCCCTTATTTCCCTTCTTACATCCTCTCTCACTGCATCAGATAGCTGATTACACAATGCTTTGCAAGTTTCCTGGTCATACCTAGGTAATCCTGATGAGTATTCAGTATCACAGAAGAGCTTCAATTATCACTCATGCTTTGGTAATCATATGCTACCTAAAGTAAATTCAACAATTAAACAATAAATCCTTTAAAACACATCTATCTGTATTTGAAAACCCCTCAACTATCATTTAAACATTGGTTAATAAAACTGATTTCACCAAAAATCCAACCAACCCAAAGCAAGCAAAATTGGCACCAAAATATGGAAAGTATCACATACTTGGAACTTGCCAATCTGGAATCTAATAGTTTCTGCATTCTCTTGCTTACTGTTGAACTTGGGAATTGGAGAATTGGGTCAGTACGATAGGAATTTTCCTGAAATAAGAAAGATCTTAAGTATGGATGACAAAAGTCTTGCTCAGATGCAGTAACATGATGGCCATAACTCTACAAAAATTTGTTTTATTTTTGAATGTAATAGGTATATTGAACGAACCATTTCTAATTTAGGCTTGGAAATGATGGATCTCCTCATACTAAAAGAACTTCCAGTATCACTGAGAACTGATTTAGACATTCTTCTAGCACCAGTATTAGGAAATACAGAAACTTCATTTTCAGCAATTTGCACGGTTGATGTTCTGTTTCTTATACTATGATCTTTGTTCATCTGCACCAGAGATTTTCTTCCATGTGACATGATTATAACTCCCTAATAAGGAACTACATTAGTCGTTAAATTAATGTGTTCAGCAGTCAAAAGCACCTAGCTAAAAAGGCAGTAAAAAGATTTCAGGTTCTAGGCTTAAAAATGTTTTCTTTGAGAAAAACTAGTTCATATCTGTGCTGGGACAACAAAAATTCAACAAGTCAATAGTTTAAATCATTTAAGTGGTTTCTGCCCTTTTTACTACCTTCACTTCTCATTGATGGCATCACATAGCAATAACACTGGGCATGGTCCACACAAAATAATTCCTTAAGCAAGACTGAAAGGTGAATTGTGAACCTTAAATTTCTATTTTATAGCCAAGTTTTGTTAGAACAAAACTTGAATTGAAAATTAAAACTGAATAATGTCCAGCTTTACACCTCTTTTACTTCGACTGACAAGTGTCGATTGCATGGTTTGAAGGTTAAAAAGATAACTCCTTGAAATCAGTCAGCACAATATTAAAAATAAAATGAAAATCTCATATTATGGTGTCAATGCAATTTCGAAAAAATATCTAGATTATATAACTGAGCTATTAATTGAGATCTGACAATGTTCGGAGTTTGGTAACACGGTAACTTCTGGTCCCTTGTAACTTTTCAAGCGTCGCCTGCAGACTCAACGTTGCCCGTCTTATAACAAATCAGATGCTAAAATGTTTTTATTAGTTGTCTCGATTTTTAAAGTAGGATTTTTTTTATTAGGATTTTATCCTACTCTCCGCCGCGCGCCATTCTTTCAAAATGGCGATTGCTTGGCGTCCTCCAAATTTCCGAGTTATGCGCGCTAGGGATGGATGAAATCTTGTCTGACGTCGTCAGGCAACGCCTGACAAGTGAAATACTGAAATCCATCTAGGTTTTTCATTAGAATGGCCTGATTTGCGGCGCGCGCATAGGTGGAAGTACGCGCCGCGCGCGCGCTCCCCTACAGGAAGCGCGCCGCGCAACGCAAACAGGGATATTCAAGAGATCACATAATTCATAATTAAATTATTATTAATTCTTGTCACAATTCTCATATGCGTGAATTTGAAAACACCATGCGTGAAATAACCATTTTTCAATTTCAATCCTGAACAATTGAACATGTTTATGAAGCACCTACATCACAATTGAATTAAAAACTAAAAGTACACATCGTAAGCAAATTTCGTCAGACGTTGTCTGACCCGCGCCTTTCAGGTCAGACAAGAGACAACGTCTGACAATGACAAACAACAAAGCACATTTGCGCACAAAAAGCGCAATTCAACTCATACATCATATACTCTCCTAAATCATGAGTGATTGAGTGGTTTATATCCTAATCCATGAAATTAAATACGCTGCGTTGGGAAAGTTCGGGACTCCAGGCATGTCGATATCAAGTCCACTGTTGCTTGACAGAATGTCAATGACCGAATACAAAACCAATCAAATCCAACCCAATCCTCCGCCTAAAGTTTAGTATTAAATCGTTTAAAATGTGCGTCTTCAAGTTCAAATTAAAAAGTATCCAACTACAAAGATTTTTTAGCTCTGTTACCTTTAAAAAGGGCTTGAACTCCAGTCTCAAGGTTCTCAAAAATTTAGATTTGATTAAAATTTATTATTTCGCTACTTCAGTTTCATTAGCTTGTCAATTGCAAGATCTGATCATCGTTTAGTGTCTGTTATTTAGTGTTAAGTCTATTCTATTAAAATATGGGACATCAACCAAAGGAGCCTAACCAGGGGCTAGAATAAGTTAAGGTAAGCGCTATAGAGTCCGGTCAGTAAGGACAGTGCGCGGATAGCAATCGAGTGGTAGAAATCCCACAGGAAGAAAGCACTGATGTACCAGAACGATAGGGCTCCTAGGATATGACATCTGGAAGGAACGAGCTGTTTGAATTCTTCTGCCTCTTCGCTGAAAACTCCTGGGATTGAATAGATTAAGAGAGAGTCAGGGGAAGGGAGTTTCAACAGGAAAGTTAGCTAAGTTAAATTTTCACTTGTTCATTATTTCAGCAGAATATTTTACCTTTTTCCCTGAAAGTGCTGAGCATTTCCTCCTTTTCCTTGTACCTCTCGTACAACCAATCAGTCAACTCCTCTTCATCTGAAACACGTGTCAGAGTACAGTAGGGTGCCATATGTTTTCGTCGTTTTCGAAAATTCGCCTGTAAATACTGTTAAATTGCAATCGTTAAAATGCTCATAACTTTTGATTGGATTCACCAATTCCAATAATTTAAAATCTATTAGAATCCAAAATCTTTGAATTTTGATGTGTTATAGTTTGTTAAATACGACCTAAAACAACGAAAACACGGTGACGCGTCAAAGTTGAGTAAGTTTTTTGAAATAAAAATGTATTTTTTTCAATTCAGATTTTAGGAGCTATTAATAAATCTATTGAATTGCGATATACTACTTGTGTTGGACCCTTGGTGCATTCTCGGCTAACGTACCTTTTTGAACTTTCCCGTTCTATTCAAAAAAATTACAGGCTTTGCCATTTTTACCAGATATTTTCTGAAAAAAGTTTCGAAATAGCAGGACTGCACCATCGTTGTTTTAAATACGATTTACATGAAATTTTAGCAGCAAGAGGCGGAAACAATCAGATTCCAAATAAAATTCAAATTACAGAAAAATTCAGAAAATTGAAGAAGTTGTAGCATTTTTCGTATCAAAACATGGAAATTTTGGTTATCCACGTTTATTTAGCCCTAACTCGCTTATTCATAGGCAAATTTTGGAGGTTTTTTCACACTCACTCAGGGCAAAGATTAGTCTAATGATATCATGAACCATCAAGGTGGAATTATTGAACAGTTTTGGACAGTGATCACTTAAAATGGAAATTCATTGCACATAAAAAGGCTAAAAAAGCAAAACGACGAAAACATATGGCACCCTACTGTATATACAAACATTGGACCTCGTGCGATAGACATTCAGGATAACCTTCAAGGACAAATCACAAAAATATAGAGTCTGAAAACAGTGATTGGGAAGGGAAAATTTAAGCCTTAAATCTTACCACCCAGGGTCCACTGATAGAAATAAATCAAGGGGTGGGGGCCATCTTTACACTACCTGTTGGAATTTCCGAGAGACTGAAGTGTCTGAAGTTAATAAACACCTCCTTGCCAGTGAAGGTCCCATACACCACATCGGAGAGATTGAGGTTATCAGCGGGGGATGAAGAGATGGAACACACTCCTCGGGAAGTGTAGGCTATCGTCACGTCGACAACGTGCTCTACTGTATCAGGTACAGGACACACTTCACCTCTAAACGACCTGTTTAGGAGTTGGCAGTTAGCCAGTTTGAGTCTAATTCTAAACAACCTTCGACAGAAAGAGTTGAGAACGTATGCACTTGCAGGTGCTACTAGATCGAGGAATGAGAATCATCCGAGAAGTATCACGTACGTACAAATGATAGCCGTGTGGAAATCAGCTCACCCTTCCAACTGAACTCACTGGACGATGTTGACGAATGCAGTAGCTCGTGGCAGACAGCAGTTGTAGAGAACAGGCAGGTCGTTCTTAGCTGCGAACCTGCGAGCACTCTCTCCTCTGTTCTTCAGGTAACCTCCCTCCGGGAACATTACCACCCCACTTCCTGCCTGAGTTAGATATCAGTCTCTGAGTCTAACAAAGTAAAGTTGAATTTCAGGGGCCAATCTCTGTCCCTGATCCTTGGCAATTTACAGCCGTTATGGGTACCCCACCGCGGGTTTTCAACGAAAAATAGCTGATAATAAAACACGAATCACTGGATTTCGAAGAATCATAAGGATAGTTTTAGTGGTGAAAGCCTCATTGAATCTTTGAATCTAGTAATTTATAACTATACCATCGTTGAAGTAGGAAGTAGAGAAGTGAGCGCGCAGAGCATCCACAATCTGCTGTTTGCTGCCCTCAGCAGAGAAGAAGTCGTTATGCCACCGACACGGTATGCCTGGGGATTGGGGATACGATATCAACATGGGATACAATACGTGGTATCCCTGGGAATATGGGGTACATCCCAACATCCCAAATATGATGAGAATTGGGTAATATCTGAACTTTTCAGGCGCAGATGTTTACTACAGAAAACGAAAAAAAGAAAACAAGTACACATCAAATATCACCATTATTCAAATCCATCAACATGATTTAAATCCTGATGTACCCACCAAAAGGTGTCCATCGGAACATCCTGTCCATGATCCAAGTGGCAGAGTGGGAATTCCTGAAGTGGGTCATCAGGTTCATCATCACGGGAACATCCCCGCTATCCTGAAAAAGGAGCAGTCAATCACATACCTATCATGCACCATGTAAAGTTTGTGAACTTATAGCTGTTTGCAGAAACAGCTCGAAATTCCAGAGGAAGTCGAGTACGGTAGTTGTCAAGACAGCTGTTGCAACATTCGGAAAAGTACGAATGAAGAATAATCAGGGATTCAGTCACCTGGTGATTTGCCATGATCACGGCTTTCTGATTGGCTACTTTCTCCAATACTGATAGTGAATCACTGTGAACTGAAATAAACAAGTTTTAATTTGAGCACCAGCACTAGAATTAAAATTGTTTGCAATAAGGCACAATCCAAAGGAGAGAAAATAAAAATGTGCATACTGCATGGATGGGATCTATGGAAGAGTCGGGAGGGGGTGGTGGTGAAATGTAAGTATGTTTCAACTTTCAGAATGGGGTGGAGGACATTAGGATTATGGGGAGAGAGAGGTGAAGAATGTCCAAATACCCACCACTTACTAACTTCTTAGTTGAGGGATAGAAGTGAAAATAGGGAGCATGGCTTCACCACACTTAGAATAGACAAAACTCTCCAAAGTTCTGTGTAGATTAGGGAATATCCACCTGTTTGGGAATTGTGAAGATTAGGGAACATCAATCTGTTAGGGAATTGGAGTATGTAGATTAGGGAATTTGACTTTGAGTGTGAAAATTAGGGAATGGGAATGTGTAGATTAGGGAATAGCAAAGGGAATTCTTATCAGTGGCTAAGAAACTTTCACTAATCTTCCAGTGAGACTCCTCTGAGATTTCACTAACTTTAGCGGTAGAAGAACGACCATGAAGGAGGAGTGAAGGAGGCACACTGACACCACATTGATTATGAAGAGCACCAATCTGATGATCTGGTACAGGGTAAGAAACAATGCCATTTCCTCAGATAAGAGAGGTAGATTAGTGAAGTGTTGGCAGCTTGCCAGTTTACCCTCAGAGTGATAAGCTTCGACCAATCACAGCACAGGAATTGTCTAGTACTGCACGCTGATTGGTCAAGCTAAGCTTTGCTGTGGGTTAAAATAATATGCGGGGGAAATAACCGATAAAGCAGAAATCATATTCAAGTTAATTCGAATAGGAACAAATAAAAATTGACACCGAATAACCGAAAGGTTCAACTTTAAACGGTCTCAAAACGACACCATGAAACACCAACATGTAACACTTAACAGATGTTAGGGGGCTGTAATAGGATCCTGTGTATACAAGTGACGTCATCAAGTAACATGATATTATAAAGGAGCAGTGTTAGGAGGAGCCGCTCATGTGGAAATTACGCCCCCTTTCCTGGGTGGTGTGCCCCCTTCTAGAAGTGCTAGTGCCATTTCTAAGAACATAAGTCTAAGATTATGCGGCCCTTCCACTACCACTTACAGTTTTATAAGTGAGGGACTAGAATTAAATGAATCACAGTGGTAACATTTCTTAAACCGATACTAAAATTCAAATTACAATAACATCATGGTCATATTCAATATACTTTAAAACAAACCGTCACAAAGATCAAGATTCGGTGTCACTGTCACTTGAACGATAAAGATTATTTCAACTTTAAGATTTCAACTAATATATAAAAGTCTGGTCAAATAAAAATTTAGAAATTCAAGTCAAATATAATCGTCGAAAACAATTGCTCAATAAAGTTAAACCAATGAAAGCATGAATAAAACTATGAAAACGTTTTAGCGTAAACTTATCTCACATAGAATAAAACTGTGAATAAAACGTGAGCACAGAAAACCTCGAAGTTGCTAAAGAAGAAAGCAACACAATATACCTTGAGAACAATACAAGTAAAGTGTATACAAAGTGTAATTTTATAATTAACTGTAATTCAAATAGCTAAATTTATAGCATACAATATAAAAACTAAAAATGTTTTACATTCCATGTGGGTCACACGCAAAGAATAGGCCACTAAAAACAACATGAAGTCTTCAAGATGAACCTAGGTAATGATGAATTGATGGAAAATTCAACCGCCTAAAATAATAATCATTTGCTTCTGATTACTTCTAGTTCTAATTTGCTTCCCCTACTGATTATTTGCTTTCTACCCATACTATTGCAAGAGTAACATTACGTACCGTACAACGTTTCTTTAAACTTAAAGTACGCACCGTACAACGTTTCTTTAAAGTACGTAACGTACAACGTTCCCTCAAAATACGTACCGTACGTACTTCTCATCTCATCTCTGCTAGCGGAGAGGTTCTTCTGAGAAGAGTCCAGCCACCATCTTACTGGCAGCTTTACCTATCTTCCTCTTACTCGCTCCAAAGACAATGTCAGCTACAATGCTAGTCTTGTCAGTGCGGGAGTCTAAGGCTTGTAGTAGAGAGTGTGGGGTGGGGTAGATCTGAAAGAGAACAGGGTAAACTCTAAAAGAGAGCTGGAATAGGGCAGGGTAAACTTGAGAAAGAGCTATGTCATACGAGGTTAATCTACGATTGAGTGAGGATAAAATAAACTGCTCATGACAAAATACAACTCTGAATTTGTTGCAAATTTTATCGTTAATAAGAGCCTGTTTTAAGAACCCTTCAACTGACCTGAGTGATAGCCTCAGCCTTGTCTTGGCTGACTTTAGGGATCCTGCTGAGTTGCTTGATGAACACCTCCCTAGCTGACAGAACTCTGTTCTTCACACTGTGTTCAGAGAAAGACTCGAATGTAAGGAGGTCTGTGGAGGTGGTGAGGGTGGGCTCCTCAACACCGGCAATCTCTAAACCTGGAGGATGGTTTAGGGGTGGGGCTTTCAGATGCCTTTTACTTCGGTTAGATGGTGGCTTCAGGCTTGTTTGGGTCAAACTTAGGAATTAAGATAAAAATAATTTTCCATTTCTGCCAACCTCTGTATTTAGTCTGCAGGGAGGTAGTGAGGAGGGTAAGAAACGCAGCAGTTTCCTTAATGTCCGTGGTCTTCTTGATTGAGAACCCATCAATGACCTGTTATTAAAGATGAGGATTTTTGTTCTTTGAAAAGAGATGTTTGTAGAGTTTCAACATTGACCTACAAATCGCCAATTCGTCGTATGTACATAGAATTTGATATGCTTCAAACACGAGGATCTGCATTCATGATCATTGGGTTTTTCATGCTAACCTGGGTGTTAACAATGGCTTGATTCAGAGAAGCCTCAGGCAGACTGACGTACTTGGCTTTGGTCTCCACCAGATATATCCTTTTCTTGACTCCAGCAGTTCTTCAAACGCAGCTTTTGTTCTGTAAACCTAGGGTTTGAGAGTAACACCAAATTAAAATAGAGTGGTGATTTAGGGTACAGATGAAGGAAGAACAATAAAAAATAGTCCGTTATCAGCCTTGCCAACCGGTTCGAGTGGAGATTTGCACGTTACATAGTCTAGAAGTGTCATGTGATCCAATTGAAACGGGTGACATGGAATCCGATGATCTGGAATGAGCTAAGACTTCTAGTACAATCCAAGGTTCATCCTACCTGCCTCCGGTGATGCTCTGCGCCAAGTCATCCATCCTCTTCCTCTCAATGATGACGTCACATACCAACTCCCTCCCAGTGTTATCTTGTGCTACCCACAGGAAGTCTCCTATCTGAGGTGGTATTATTCCTAATATGGCATAATCTGAGGGGTATTATTCCTAATATGGTATAATCTGAGGAGAGTAGTGTGAGACCAGCTCCCTCCCTGTGCTATCTTGTGCTACCCACAGGAAGTCTCCTATCTGTCAAGGGTTTCTAAGTTAGGAAGGAGAATCAAACGCGATTTAGCGATAATCATTGGCGAGTCTAAAGTCAATACAGCCATGATATCATTTTCAACTGCCAAGATTTCAGTTTGGGACACCTTATTCAAGGACGCAATTTATTGTGAAGAACCTGAAAGTGGACTATAGTTTTGGCATTTTGGAATACCTGCAACTTTCTGACATGGTGGTCCACTGAGTTCCTGGTAAGTTCCTGCAGGAGGGATTGCTGCTTCTTAGAGTTGACTTCAGCGTTATCTACACAGAGCACCACTCTGAGGGGATGAGATGATGTAAGATGATGTTAGACAATAGCGGATTTGTGGTCGCGATTTAGATTTGATTGGGATAAGGACATATGAAGAATACCACTGAGACATATTGGAAAAGGTGGGTTAAAGTTAAACTTTTCATTGTTGGTACTTGGAGTCTTATTAATTGGTAGTATAGATTTCGTTAATATCATCGCCGCCAAAGACGCAGTTGATGGCATTGGACTAGCAATATTTAGAATTCAACGGTTTAATATCGAGATTATATGGGATAGACAATGTCACAATATGCAATGCTCAATGAAGCTCGGATGATTCTCCTTGTGTGTCAGCTGCCCCGATTATACCATGTAGACTTAACTTCTCAATCCTTGAGTTGCTGCACTTGTTAGCCCAACACTGAGCGAAGCGCTTACTTCTGTGAAGTTTTGTTTCATTATAACCCGCGCGAGAAATTGATTTATACAACCACTTTGCATAACACATGGGAAACTTACTTGTAGGTATTGGGTTGCAGCGTGAACAGCACAGTCCCACGTTTACCACTGTCACTGGTCTCAACACGTCCCCCTCTCAACACCACATCTGAGTTACTGGACGCAACGTTCCGCGATTCGAGGATGTTGCTTGATTTGGCTTTGGCGCTACTTGATTCGACTGAGTCTGATCTAGTGTTACTTGGTTCGATGTCTCTTGGCTTGAAGGTGCTTGGCTTGGTGTTCCCTGGCTTCGATTCGGCGATTATGGCGATGCAATCCTCGTCTTCGGAGTCGGATATGTCGGGTAGTTTCCCTGCAAAAATCGGTGTTTTGTTAGTGACGATAGGGGTTAATAAGTGTGTTTTTAAGCCCCAATCATATTATGTGAGCATGCCATGTTAGTTCCGAATTACCAAACGATTATAATATCAGGTACCTGAACGTTTTCCGGCCAGTAATGATTGTTTTGTAAGACTTGTGGGTTTGCTGTCAAGTACTCTCGAGTTATCAGGAACAGATACACTGGTAGAATCTGGTTTGCTGATTGGAACTGGTACACTGTCGTAAGCTGTGTACTGATTGCCATTCACTGATTTGCTGCTAAATACTGGTAAGCCAGGTGCTCTCAGGTCACAGTGACTGATTTCAATGTACACAAACTGCAAATGTGGTTCCCCTTCACATACATCTCCATCGATATAGAGCTTATCAGTCTTCTTCAGGGAGTTACGGTGTGCTTTGGCTTTCAGCCACAAACCTGTAAAGGTGAAAATAAGCAAAAAATAAAATATGATGTAGCGTGTGAAATAAAACTGATTTTAAACTTTAAAACCTGATTAGTGATTATACAGATCTGGTTCTTACGAATTTTAAATTATCCTTAGGACTACACACGAGACAAACCAGTGAGATCGAGGGATTCCAAAATGGCAGCCTGCCCTCTGAGCAGAGTGTTTCTGTTCTGACTGTCAACATAGCAATACCTCCAGATCCCGTCTTTAGCAACACCAGTATTCACGGTACCAAGAGCACCCAAAGCAACACTAGAACCTCTTATTTCACCAGTATCCAAAGCAACACCGGTATCCATAGCAAGAATGGTATCCATGGTACCAATAATATCCATAGCAACACTAGTACCCATAGTAAGACCAGAACCTCTGGTTAAACCAGTATCCATAGCAGCATCTGTAGAAGACTTGCTAGCAACACGATTATCCAAAATAAGAGGAAGATCCTCGTCTGACGAAGAAACGTCAATGCTTATAGGCTGATCTGAAGAAAAAATGTTTTCAAAGGAGTCTAGAAAATAAGGATGACCATTCTAATAGCAAGAAAACGAAACAGGGGAATTTAAGTCCTTAAAATTACCTTTTTTCGCGACACAATGTCTTCCATCAGATATCACCATGTCCGCGACATTCATTGCAGCAGTCTTAGGAGCAGCAGTCTTTAGGGCAGCAGTCTTAGGAGCAGCAGTCTTTAGGGCAGCAGTCTTAGGGACAGCATCCTTTTGGACAGAATCTGGAGACGTCTTTGAGGCGTTACTTGTAGCATTCTTTGGCGGATCTTGCTTGGGGGCTCTTCGTTTAACAATCTTCTCATCTGATGAATAAACTAATTGAAGGAACAGTATTACTATTAAGTTGTTTATACTTCGCAAAATGTATTTAATTTGATATTTTCCAGTAAATAACTGAAATCACCTTTGGCTGCTGTATCCTGTTTTCGTTTCTTCTTGACTTGCCTTTTACACTGTTCCTGCACTGTTGGTAACTCCTGGAACAAGTTAATCCCAGCTAAGAATAACACAGAAAAGGACACTTTGCTCTAAAGTAAAACATGCGCATTCCAAGCTGCCTTTTGCAGTAATTGATCACGTGTCAAAACTCAACAGGACATGTTTTACGCGACATGGGACAAGCCGCGCCGCAAATTTCGGCACTCCAAATGCGCGCGTCGCGCGCGCGTGAACATGTGCAACTTCCTCCCATGAACGTTACACAAAACCGTGAGTCATTTACTATCTCATTGAAGCGATTTACATCAATTAGTTTGACTAGTTCATAATCATTGTTAGTTGCCTCATGAGTTTTCAATTGTCTTAGATGATTGATTTGTACGTTTTGAATTAAGCCGACCTTTTTCATCCAACCAAAACCAAAAATTGCCTTCCAATCTTCGAGCCATTATAACCGGCCATTTATACGATTCCAGTAGTAAGAAGTAACTTGAATTTTTATAAAGTTGTAGTTCCTGTTTTAACTCGTAATCGCGTAAGTAAATGCTTTTATGGCCTTTAAATCAACCGAGCCAACGTTAACTGCCCGATTCGAAGGTGAAAATAGCCACAATTTCAGCCTGAAGATGAGATACATTATGATAATATCATGTACGTTGATAGTAATTTGACAATAATTTGAGTATAAGCACCATTCCCAGTCGAGAGGCAACGATGAGGGCAAAATATGTTTCATGAGGGAACATAGCGTTTCCAGGCCTCAAATGTGCTGTTAAGGTAAGATATCGTGTCTTTATTTTGCCGGGCCGGTCACCATGGTTGCTAGGCCATACCTTTTTTTTTTTTTTTTTTTTTTGGTTGAGCTAGCCAAGACTCGCCGAGTAAATCCCGTTCTTAAATTGGGATAATTTGGCAATGGGCTTAGTTATGGAATACTCTCCTTTTTATTGACAGATGTTGTCTGATTCCCGCGGGGGGGTCAGATGACGTCGGACAATCTTTGTACCCCCTTTTGTTTCCCAATTTATTTCCCCCTTTATTTCCTCAATTGAACTTTTTTTTTTTTAATAACTTAGGTATCTATTGAAGTGAGTTTGCTGGTTTATAAGTATGTTCTAAAACAATCCAGTTAGCGTCTTAGCGCCCATTACATCTAAATGTATTTCCCCAGTCAGCAGGAATTTCACCAATTGCATGCTTTCCCTTTCCCTTTTCTTGCGTCTTTGCGCCCATTGTGTTGAATTTTAGGAGAGTTATCCAATGCGGAAAGGAGTACCACTTACCTGGAGAGTCGCCACACTCTCTAGAGCTGGCAGACAGTCTCTGATTACGATGAAGCTGGGACAAGAGAAATGGTTCCTGGTCAAAGAGGAAGCTGTTAACATACCAGTACTAGGAAAAACCAGCATAAAAAGGCATTTATTAAGTGATAGTCCAACGGTTTTGGTGGTGTTATAAAAGAAAGCCATAAGTCCAAGGCATAATCTAAATAAACCTCTACTACTTCTATCTATTTCAGGATGGGCCGTGAACTTATGAGAGATCTAGGGTATTATGAGAATTCTAGAAGAAATAGGTACTTGACGTAGCTATATAGTAGGAAGAACGGCATGCAAAAGCTCAGATAATAGCAGATTCAACCAAAGCTGTGTTTGTGTTTTTGATTTATGTGTTTTTTTTTTCACTGTATTTCCTTAATTTCTTGGTATACTCGTTGAAACTGGTAGTCTTAGCAATCAGTGCGATTTCTCTTCTTCGAGGCTTCAATTGTCAACTGAGATGTCTAAAAGAATCAATCTGGTCGTTCGTTGTTTTTTGTTTCATTCCAAGACCGACCGTAGCATATTTTCTCAAGCTACTATGGGTGCCCATTCGTCATTCATGTTCAGGCACATCCATGGGAGACTACCAGTATAGTGTCTGTCGTGTTGTTATTATAATTTCGAAGTGTTTTCCGAATAATCTTCTGAATTAATTGGAAAATACTACCAATTTGACTTAGCTGGTCGATTGAAAAGATAAGTAGGTAAAGCTTGTCGATGTTTAGAATATCAACACCAATGCAACCCCTGCATATCTTTATCATGAAGATGCTGAAAAAAAAAAACGCTATAAATACCCAATATAATTAATCAATGAAATACTGCGCTATTGCGCCCATCATGAAGAGTGTCGGTACAGATTGATAAGCAATGCTAGTTGAAGATAAGTTGGCAAAACTAGTCGGGAAAAAGGCTACACCTGCATAAATCTCCATCATAAGGAGTATTATGAATGACAGAGCTATTCGAGGTAAAATACCATACCAGTTCCCTACTGAATTACCCGTACGCCCATAATCATTAGAGTGGAAGAATGTTAAAGAGAAAATTAAAAGTAGTCTGCCGAAAAGAAGTACTGCACCGATGTGCCCATCGTGAAAAGTATTCTTATTAAGGTAAAGGTAAGAATGATTGCCATAAGTAGTCATGTTAAGATACTGTGTCAGTGCACCTAAAAAGTTGATAAAAGATACTTTAAACGTAGCGAGCCATGAGATATAGTGTTGCGTCGATGAGGTAATCTAGTTGAAATATTTGTAATTGGCTTGGCTAGTCGATTGGAAAGTACTGCTAGTCGTGAGGGCGATTGTAAAAGGGAGAAGGGCTGAGCTAGTCAACGGTAAGAATAAGCTACATCTATGTGCCTAGTGCCCACCAGGAGAGGATTGGAACAGAATAATGAACAACTAAGTGAGATGCAGATGAATACCGCGCCTATGTGTTACATGCTCATCGATGTGGCCGAAATGGATACTTCTCATCAATAATTGTGAAATAAGAATGGGCAAAACAAGTCGACGTTTAGAATATATATATATTTATAGCACCAATGCGCCCCTTGCACACCATGAAAAAATACTTTTAGTGTAACTAGCCATGAGATATAATGCTGTGTCGATGCAATAATCATGAGGCCGAAGATGAATATGACTGGCAAATAAAAATACACCTAGCTAGTCGAGAAAAGAAGTTGCGCTAGTTCGTCCGTTACCGGGAAGATTGTACTAGGGATTAAAATGAACGAAGATATCCCCGTACGCTTATGAATAGATTTGTTATTCGGACATGAAAAATACGTAAATAGATGATTGATACTGTCTGGTATGAAGGGCACTTCTTTAGTTATATTGTATTCCTAAATAAGTAAATAGAATAGAAGAGCTTGTGTGAGCTAGTGCACCAGTCATGAAAGTCTGAATTAAGAAAGGAGTGGACATAACTAGTCGACAGTTATTAAAGCTGGATGTTACGGCACCTAGTGGCAAAAGTGGATACGCTGAATGTAGAAGAAAACTGGTATGTTAACAGGAAAGTAGGAAGAAGTTGATTCGTTACCATTCGTTGTACATGTCATCTGAAACCATCCTCAAATTTAGTTGTACACAGTTATGTTATAAGTGATATAATGATTAAAAATTAAGGCTGGGTTGCTGTAGTTAAAGAGTTAGGCAATAGCGTGCAATCTAGATCTTATCTTTAGAATCACGCACGTCGCAATAGCCATAGAGGGGCACAAATTAGATGAATCTCAATCTCTGCTAACCCTTCCCGAATTAATTTTAGCTGTACTCGAAGAATAGTGATTATTTCCGTCCTGACAAGGACGGTGACCCCCTCGCAGCAAATGGATTCCCGGTACATAATTAAGAATGAATAATAAGTTTAAAAAAAAATTATAAATAAAATAAAATAAAATAAAATAAAATAAAATAAAATAAAATAAAATAAAATAAAATAAAATAAAATAAAATAAAATAAAATAAAATAAAATAAAATAAAATAAAATAAAATAAAATAAAATAAAATAAAATAAAATAAAATAAAATAAAATAAAATAAAATAAAATAAAATAAAATAAAATAAAATATTTAAAAAAAGAGACTAGAAATGGAATAATACAGTGTAAAAGAATAATAAAATGATAGGGTACTCATCCATTATCCAATGTATTGTTCTTGTATTAGGGACTTTGCTTTTCTTTGTAATCTCCTCTGACTCTTGTTTTGTGTGATCATTGATCAATGAAAGAAACGAGTACAACAGAAACGAACGAGCTAGGTGCTAGATAGCATATGGGCACTAAAGTATAGGGGAAATATGGTGGGAAATGATAAATTCAAAGACCATTGGGATTTGGGGTGAGTGTTAAGGAAAGGATTTTTGAAGGAGTTGTGGGCTTCCGTTGTTTGTTATAGTAAGTGGAGAAACGCAAGAAAACAAAAGTACTTACTTTTAGAGCAAGAAAAAAGGATTATAATGATAAGAGTTATGTTGAAAATATGAAAAAGGGGTTCGGGAACAGATAAGAATCAGTTAACCCGAGGCCATGTGTGCAAACGTGCAACGACGGATAAAGACAAACGTAATACTGCTCACGAAATAACTTATCAGACGAGAAATTTTTGAAGGTTGAAAATTTTACGCGTATTCATCAGTCGATCCACGTGCACGCTTTATGATACAAAACTTAAATAATATAAATCCAAAAATAATGAGTAAAAGAAAAGAGAGGTAATAGTGATAAAGTATAACAACGGGTGAAATATTAGAAATAATGGCTAGGAACCTTTATCTACTGTACTAACGTGATAAAAATGCCTGATGTGACTAGTCAGACTCGATAAGGAGAACTAGGATAAAAGAAAGATAGCGCTTTGCTAATGAGAAGGAAGCGGGATACAATGATACGTGGTAGTGGTTTAAAGGTCAAATGCGGTGATATAACACGTGACGGCTCCCTATGGTTACAAGGTAGATGGTAAACCAAAGGTGAAGTTATTGTGACTGAAAGCTTTTTGAGCTTCAAAACTATAGCTCAGAAGGCAACTTACGCACTTCATCGAGAATGAGAGGATAATGAGGAGCGTCAGACTAGTCACACGCGGCACGCAAATGCACCAAAAATAGCCTTAAAATTACTGTTCGTGAACTTGTTCTAACGAAAGAGAATCATAAATCTGAGACGAGAGAAGAAATTCTAGTAGAATCTTGGGGTGGGGTGGAGTGGTACTGTCTGTGAGGGTGAAAACGCCGAGGATATTGAGTCTCAACTGACTCAGAGCTGGGCAAAAGCTCAATATGTGTTCGTTATTCTGGTGAGCTTCCTCACAGAGATCACAGAACGGGTCAGGGGAAAGGCCTATTTTATGTAAGAAGTCTCTTAGCGGTGCTCTATTGTCCAAAAATGACGTTAGAATACGTAAGTTCCTTCGACTCAATGATGCAAAATAGTTAGAAAATTCGCTTTGGGCATAATGTGCCAGGTAGCTCACGAGGGGGTTGGTGGAAGGATTGTCGTTCAATGCATCTGTCCTTGACTTCATCATGTTGCTAGAAAGCGCGGAGGTAAGCGCGCTGTAAGGTAGGGGGAGTGCAAGTGGTGTTCCTGAAATTGTGGCTTCTTTGGCTAATTTATCTGCTCTTTCGTTGCCATGGATGCCATAATGTCCTCTGATCCAGAATAGCTGTGCCATGGCAACTTTAAGTTATCTGGGTCGTACCTCGTGGGGTTTATGGATGGTTTTTGGGGGAAAATTAGAAAGAGATTGAACTGTTGGGGAGCAAGGGCTGAGAGAATGGCGGTGGGGGACCAAAAAAGGTTGGTTGAGAGGAGGAAGGAGGGATGCTTCTTTAAT
>WFMF01000170.1:281370-356895 GCA_011033025.1 Beroe forskalii | reverse complement strand
TGACCTGTACTTGGTTATAGTCCTTGTTTTGATCTTACTTTGAAATATTTGCTGGAAGAGATGAGTAGTCATTAGAGCTGCCTAGGGGAAGGAACAATGAGCTCATTAATTTTTCAATCAATTACTTCTAACTTTACATACAATGTAGCAATGTGTGATACTAAAGTATTGGACACATACAGTGTGTCATTGCATAATAATAATTCAAAAAGGAGGGAAATATTTTAAGGAAAAAATATGTTTTCTATCATATTCAAATCATTTCAATCATATTCAAATCCTGAAGAAAAATCATCAATTTGCAAATTAATAATCAATGTGCAAAGTAAAAGGAAACAAAGAAACACATATATATGCATCAACTGATCCTGTACTTCTCTTCGATAAGAGTTTAACTTAATTTCTTGAGGCTTGGAGTAATGAGAAAGACCAAAGAGCAATGTTCAGTTTCATTCAGGCAGGTGGTCACTGCACTTGACTTGTGCTATACTGTGGTACCAGGGAGTGACTACATGTGGGTTTGGTAGGCAAAGAAGACATTATTATAGTTGTAACTTTAACTCGAACTAACTTGAACCAACAAGCTAACTAGCTAGAGTTGGGGTGCAGGTTTGGGGAGTTTCAATCATGTGACTATCACATAGGCTCACTAGAGCAGAGGGCTATTGTTTAGTGTGATGGTAGTTTCCCATGCACAATAGGCACAAAGTGGTATTGGAAGATAACAAGAAGTTTCTTGGGACTCTGGGGGCTAAACAGTGCTGCAGGGCAGAATTATAATGGCTATTAGATTGGAACATTGTTTTATTATGGAGTTTGGGGAGGCGCCCTTTAAAGTGGTTACAAAGCTCTATTGTTTCTAGCTAAGTGTAGCTAATTATCTTGCCACATGGAGTGTGATGGTGGTCTAGGAGGAGTTTGTTTAGGAAGAGATTTAATAGGGAAATATTCAACTCTAGGCATGAAGGAATCTAGCTCATGGATATCATGACATTAGGATATTATGACAACAATAACTGCAAGGGGGCATATCTCATCAAAAGTTCTAGCAATTTAAACACCCCAAAAGCTAATGAAGGAAGATTCCTGCACATCACTAATCTTGGTGTGTATCACTTAGATCTTGCTGCTCACCACATTGTATGATCTTATGGGATCATGTTGGTGTTTGAGTAGAGAGTTGGAGAAAAGTATTGCAGATTGATGTCTTGAAGAAATTGTTCTTTTTTATTTGAATATATCATCAATTTCAATAACATTAAAAATGTTAGATAACATTGCTGACCTCAGCCCTTTGAAATAACTGAAGACACAACATAGATATCCATTAAACTTTGAACTTTAAACAAACAAAAATATATTTGGTAGATGATGGAAGTATCACACATGCCTACCCAATTGCAGTTTTAGGTTCATCTAACCTGGGGGTCCATTCGGAACCCAAACTTAAGTCAAAAAACAGACTTAAGTGAAAACTTAAGTAAAAAGTATTTCCGAAATCATACTTAAGTTAGGAAACTTAAGTTTATTTTCATAATTATGGAGCATTTTGGAAAGTTTGCGATTTGTATTTCGTTGCGTTTTATCTCTCTGCTATCTTAATCTAATTAGCTGATAGGCGCATCACACACCACTGCTTTCTTGCGAGTGCTAAATACATGGAATACAGCTACCATATATAGGATTGTACAAGTACATTTCTTAACCAGTGATGGATCAGTACTCTTTGGAAAACTCTCAGAGTCTTCTGTTTGATATCTCTGCCTTGTTACATGAATTTTTGCTCAAGACTATGTGTACAGAGGTCAAGAAGATCACATCGGAGATGTTTGTGAAACCAGCAAATACAAAGGATGCGTGCTATTAGCCTGGCTTGTGGAATCTGTGAAACAGCTTAAACTCTGCTATGATGCACTAAAGACCTCAACTGGGAATATTGACCAGCTCAAGAAAGAAGTTTTGACTCTGCAATAGATTGAGCTTGAGAATCAAAGGAGACAGTTCAGAGAAGTTCAGAGTGAGACCCTGGGGAAAAAGCAGACAACCCTTAAAACAGAATTAAAGAGCTACAGCTGTTGCATCAAGTTTTAGTACACAGGTCCAGATGGTTTCTGCCAAAGACATTGCTGGGGCTGTGAAGAATGTGGTTAAAACAGAGGACAGCCTGAGTAAAAACATCATACTGTATGGTGTGAAAGAAGATGATAGTGCTGATGTGGAGAGGACCATTAGTGAAGTTTTCAGTAAGGTTGGAGAAAAGCCACACATCGGGTTTGTGAAAGGCTGGGAAAAAGACAACTGACAGGCCTCGCCCTATCAAGGTATGCTTTGGAACCAATATACTAGATCCATGTTTGAAAAATGTAGTGCAAATATTAGTGGGATTGTGGTACCCGGTTCAACAAAAAACTCTGACCTATCAGCATCTGTATCAGCTATCAAATCTAGAATCAAAAACACGCTCCTTAGTGAACAAAAAAGTGGGTGTGAAATAACATGGTGAAATCGTCTTCCAAATTGCAACTCTTTCTGTGATACCAAAAAATTCACTCTTATTCTGATATTTCTTATTGAAAGTCTTGAAGTATCAGAAAGCCAGGTCTCCTCGGTGAAAGGAAGGTGGTTTAGGCCTTAGATGACAGGTAGGTGTCTCAGAGCTCAGGTATTTAGGTATTTAGGACAGATAGTGACTGAAAGGCTTTTTTTACCAGGTTTTTATTGTTGTTCTACATTGTAGATCGAGGTATGAATTTTTAATTTATTATCTTTTACTTTTTAAATGCTATATACCTTCGATGTGATTTATTTAATGAAATTTTTCCATTTCACTTAAATTTATTAGATTGCCTAAGGCGCCCATTTGATAAACCAACAGACAATCAATAGGTTTTAGAATACTAACATGGTTGGATGTGCCCTTCAGACAGATTGATAATTATCTAAAGATAATATTATCTATAGAAACTTTACTAGTCAAAACATGAACACATAATTCTTCGCTAGGAATGTGGAAGTTGGTCTGAGTTGGTATGGTAGCTGCTGTTTGCATTTGGAATGGTCATTTTCCAAGTTAAAAGACAGGGAATGTCCGTCGGCCCATATGCTGGCAGTGGGTGTTGTGCTGACTTAGCTGGCTTCCTGCATAGTGTACTCTTGCGGTATACCTACTTGGCGCTTGAAATTGATATTCAAAAACAGTCTGTTGTAAAATTAGCTGATTCGGGCACACCAACTCCACATGTGACATTTCTGAACGTGAAAATGTAATCTTGTGAAACAAATCTTTACACTGAAGGGTAGCCTATCATTAATATTTATAAATATATTTGATATGATTTGATTGTAAAGTGCCGAAAAATTTATTAAACGTTGTTTCTCTATTAAACGTTGTTTCTCTACGTTGTTTCTCTGCTTAACAAATGGGGACCCAGTGTCATAATGTAGGGAATGAGGGAATGGCAAGCCTTTGCCCTAACCAGGACTCTGGTTACGCGCACGGAGTTCGCGACAGAATCTGTGAAATCGGAATCAGAAAGCCAAATTCACGAAAAGTTAAATTAAATATCTTCATTAAAGAGGCTGTTCGATTTTATGTCGCTCACTGGGACTTTGCTAAGCACGAATATCCCTGTGTGGCTCGCTCGGCGCGTGTCCCGTAGGGAAGCGCGCGGCGCGTACACACACCTATGCGGGCTTAGGAAACTGTGACTCATCGACTTCGAAAAAATGATTTTATAAAGGAGCAGCATTTTGCATAAATTTCCAATTAGCGGAACGCCGCGCTTCCCCAAACCAGTCACTACATTTTCAACCCAGCCGGCTGGTTTGAGAATGTTATGACACAAATCATATTGCATTGCCCTAATTTCCCGTGCGCGTAACCAGGGTCCTGATCCTGGTTAGGGCAACACGACCCTTCGCTCCAAACTTCCGAGTGTTGCGCGCTGGGATGGGAGAAATCCATCAACACGCGCAAGCTTACCACATGTTACGTGTCCCTGTTTGTTCGCGCTTGCGCGCGCAAAATAAGGCTCCGTAACATGGAGTAAGCGCAAGCGCGAACAAATCAGCAATTTCAAGGGAGACGTAAAACTTGTATTGTAATAACCAAGATCTCTTCCCCTAACCAGGGGCGCCGCGCACTCCGTGCGCGTAACCAGGGTCCTGGTTAGGGCAACAAGATCTCCTGTTCTGAGGAAGCGCGCCGCGCAACGCAGACAGGGATATACGTGTTTAGCAACCTAACCAGGGGCGTGCACGTAACCAGGGCAAGAATCTAGGTGTGGACGCGCGGCCGCGCGCTTCCCACACGCAAACACGGGTATATGTGTTCATGTTTAGCAAATCTCCACGGCCACACAAAATTCTGTAACTGTTGTCAGGAGTTACAGAATTGTGAGTCGGGGCGCGACTCTGAATTTCCTAAGCCCGCATAGGTGTGTGTACGCGCGCGGCAGACAGAGATATACGTGTTTAGCAAGGCCTGAATCAGAATGAGCAATCCTTTTCATTTTTGCCATAGAAGATCCATATTTTTCTAGTCAAGTGAATTTTCTTTTGTCGCCGACTGAAAGTGGTCATTTCAATTTAAATCAAACAAATTTGTTAGAAAATATTCATAATATCTTCATCATTAACAATAACCACTTATAACAAAAGCTCACGCTGTCAATATTATCAGTGCAGTAATATATTGATATTATTGTTAACAATAACAATAATAAATATAATATTAATACCCATCCATGTTTGTTAATGCAGCTACCATACCTGTCAGTGGGATAACATTAACATAAACAATATAATGCAAATTAACAAATTAAGAAAAGACTAAGAGGGCAAGAGGCCACTGCAACAATTAGGGATCGTGCACAAAATCAAATATTGAATAACGTATTCAATATGAATAACAATTCTTGGCCATTTTTAACCCCTCCGTATAAAAATCGACCACAGTCATGGCTTAAACTCCTTACCCGAGATAGTGGTCTAGGAGTAGAAGAGCCAAATTGAAAATAGCATATCACTTGCAGTTATTTTGTTTTGTTTCGCCCTTTTCGAAGTGCCAACATTTAAATTTGGCCATCCTTGAGGGTTTTGACTGTGAGGCTTAGACAGTTTTAACTCCAGGAAAACTTTGATACGTAAGAAATTGTACTTGCACTTGCACTTGTATAACCCCTTCCTCCCCCATAATAACCGTGATTACTCGAACGCGAAAACCATCCTAATCGGCTGATATCGTAATAATATGTTAACATTTAACAAGTTAACAATGCAATCCCTTAACAAATTTCAAAAAGCAATTTCTCAATTTAACTTGATATGCCAGAATCTTTTGAGTTTAACAGCAATCCTGATTCACTGTTTTGTGACTTATTGAAGCCAGCTAACACTGGATCGTTGTTCAAAGAGACTGTTTCCTCTCTGAAATACTCAACTCGTTGAGAAACAACGTCAGCTGCTAAAGAGTCGCCTTTTTTCGATGACATATCAACAATTATCTCGTCAATCTTCGTCGAGTTTCCGTAGTCATCTCCGCTTTCTGATTCAACAATCCCCTCACAAACACTGCCACCTCCCTCACAATAACCTTCCTCCTTCTTCTCCTGACATATATCATTGATTTCTGCATGTCTTTCTCCAGGAGTTGTATTGTCACTGATACTGCGAAGCAGCGAAGGTGTTTTGGAACCGGAGACACGAGGAGGGGCGCTGCGTTCTCTTCTGATTTCTCTGTTATTCCCTCGAATTTCCTCGTTTTCCCCTCGCACTCCCTCGTTATTTCCTCGAATTTCCTCGTTTTCCCCTCGCACTCCCTCGTTATTCATACACGAATCCCTGTCAGTTTCCGGCGCGTTACTGCGGGTGGAGTGTTCGAGTGAGCGTGTTCGAGTGACTGTAGTAGAAGTGCTGTCGGTGGGATATCCTCGAGACTTAACCACCTCGGAGTGGAAAGTAGAAGAAGATGACACCCCACCACTTGCAGACCGAGATCTGTGTTCAGTGGATTCCTGATAAGATTTCGAAGAATTGGAAGATGCCCTGCCACCACCTCCTTGAGATCTGTTTTCAGTAGATTGCTCATAGGATTCCGACGTTGTAGAGGAAGATGACACCCCGCAACCTCCTTGAGATCTGTGTTCAGTAGACTCCTGATAAGATTCTGAAGTATTGGAAGATCCCCTGCCACCACCTCCTTGAGATCTCTGTTCAGTAGACTCCTGATAAGATTCAGAGGTAGTAGTGGAAGATACCCCTCCACAACCTTGTGTAGATTCGGAGACACTTACCTCAGTGGTGCTGCTACAAGTCGTAACCCCACAGTTTGGGGTCCCAACTGCCCTCTCACTCCGTGTTACGGAGCTCTCACTGGTCGAGTGTCCGGGTGTAGAGATGCTGCCCTCTTCGGGGGTGAAAAACATGGAATTTGGCGAGGAGAGGCCGGGTGTTAACTGGACGGGACTGCTGGAAGTCCCTTCCTCGACAGGGCTGAGAATGAGACCGTTGGAGAGTTCTATGGAGAGGGAGGGGAGGTCGAGGGGAGGCTGCGAGGGGAGCGAGTGGGGAGGAAGCGAGTGGGGAGGGAACGAGTGGGTGGAGTCTGAGAAAGGGTCGGGGGTACTCCGCTCTGATCTAGCAGGGGAGAAGGGATCTTCCTCTTCTGCTATCGCATCGTCAGTGCTTTCACCGTGAGTAGGTACAGACGTGTGTCTGAGCAGGGGCACTGAGGTTCGCTGCGGGGAATGAGGATGTGAGTAGTAGTAGTAAGATCAGAATCTGAATATTTGGACAGCTCTAGACAATCAAGCTCGCTAGGGAGGGTGTTTATCACTTCATCAGTCCATCAGATTCGTAACAGAGTTACATTGTTAGATCATGTAAACACTTACAGGAGGAGCAGTAGAGGAAAAGGGAGGGGCTATGATGGGTCTCAGTCCTTCCTCATCTCCATGTAGCTCCTGCAGTTCACTGAGCTGCTTCTCACAGAAAAACTTCAATATGCTCACCTGGTGAAGGGTTAACAGGGTTAGCGAACTTTAATTAATAGTAGATGGAACAGTTTCATACGACAATATTGAAGGAATTGATTAATGAGGATAACGACCCAATGAGGCCTTGTATGCAGATAATAGTTGGCTTGAAGTGAGCGTCAAACGACTATTCCCCGGGTATTTTGGTGACTTTTTAGGAATACCATAAGATGAGTATGCAGACGTCTCTATCAGATCTTAAATAGATTTTACCTTATTAGGTGTTGCCTGATCCCCTTCAAAATAATGGGCCTGACAACTTCAGACAAATCATACCTGCTGTCGCGTAGTGTTGGTCAGCATTTCGCAGGTGGGCTGACCACTGCTATTGGGCGGCTTCACTACATTCGGACCAAAGAGCAGACACAGGTTGTTCAGATCCATCTTATTCTTAGGCTGGTACTCAGCAATGCTGAAAAAGAAGGGGTTAGATACGGAGCACAGAGGAGGGGCGAGGGCCCTAATGCAGCTTCACATCTTCCAATGAAACTCAAATTCAGCTGAAGCAGATGTGTTATTATTTGAATAAAGATGTTCAGACTTAGTTATTCATCAATACACTCCACAGGAAACTCACTACTTGATGTGCTGAATAAGACGGACAATGACACTGATGTTCGGCTCAGGAATGTCCCCGAAAGCATTCATCATCTTCTCTTTGTCTGACTCCTCTACGGGGTGTTATTCGTTATTTCCTTAGTATGTAAACCCAATTAGTAGAGCAACAAAGTCCCTTTTAACCCAATTAGTACAGTAACAGGGTCCCTTTTCGATAGAAAACGATTGTAGGATACAACGAGTATATACGTAGAAATTTTCTACGTATATACTCGTACGTATTCAAATCATTCCATTGAAGCATTGATATGTAACCTATATATCCTTTGTCCACGTGTTACCTTTGCTATCCAGGAGTTCCACAAAGTCATGGAACATCTCCACAGGAAAGAGGGGTTTAGGGAGTTCTCTGAAGAACTGCTTGACAACTCCCGCCACAACGTTCACTTCAGCTTCAGACGCCAGGATCTCTCCGTTACGGGCACCTGCGCAAGCAATAGCTATTACCAGTAACAGAAAACTGTAAGAAGAAGAAAAATGGTACAATTGATTTGAGTTGGGTTCGGATAAGATGGTGCTGTGCAAGGCGAAATTTGACATCCGGAATTCCATGTCTCCATGAGAGAGTCACAATTCACATAATCTCCTGACTTACACTCGTCAAAGGCTGACTTGAGTTGTCTGATCTCTCCAAGAATTCCACTAATTCTGTAGATTCCCTCCTCGGTTACTCCTCGCTTCTCTATCTCCCTGACAGATTGAGGGACTTTAAATCGAGCTAAAACACTGGAATTCCTAACAACAATACAAACGATGGGTTGGACATCAATTGTCCGTCGGAAGAAAATTCTATTTCTTCACTCGAGGAAAATCAAATAAGACTTATAAACTCCCCTCCAATGAATACTCTCGGTAGCAGCCCACCTGAAACAGGAGTGGATGATGGGGGGTATCTTCTGACCCTCGATCAGGGCTAGCTCCTCCAGAGCAACTCCGAATGTCTGGTGCTGGGATTCCTTGCGCTGCCGGGCCATCTCCTGGGACAGCAGCTGGATCGTCAGCTTTATCTGACCCTGACAGGATAGTATGTATTTATCTACAAACCTCAGTAAAGAAGTGCTGCAATATGATCAATGCATGTCAATAAAACACTAAAGGTCAAGCTGTTTTATAAGATTCATGTGCCAATTATAGACAGGGGCGGTATAGATATGGCGTGTGAATGTCATAATATTATGATATACAGCCGTGGCAATGAACGTTTCAACTGAGAAAGTGAACACATTATTGGCATACTATTGGCGATTTAATTCCTCCTAGAAAGCTTCTCACCACCCACCTTAGGCTGCAGGTTGACAGCTAGAGGTTTGGGACTGTTATCTTCTAGGCTGTGGTCCAGGAGTGTAAGCAGCTTGATTCCTATCTCCATCGGGGCGGTGAACTTCTTCTTTCCATACGCTCTGATCCGGAGGAACTGACATGCTTGTGCCGGGATGCAGATTGTCTGAAAAGGAGAGAGGTGTTAGGGAGGGAGTTAAGAAGGGGAGTAAGGGAGGGGAGTCATATATTGATAACATTTTGGAGCCGGACACATTTCTGTGCCATCAGTATCCAGCACAGAAGAACACCAAATAAATCACCAGGAATCAGAGTATTATATATTCAGTATACCTCATCCCAGATGGGGTTGACGCTCCCCTTGGCTATCTTAGTCTTGGTCTTCTTGCACATCACTCCGTTACAGTCCGCTTCCAGAGTGCAGTACACGTCAGGCTTAGTTCCCACCTCCCCCAGATCAGTGCCGCAGATCACTTGCACTAGCAACACACCTGAGAACACAGGGTACAAGGTTCAGCGGAAAAACGAAATAGTTTCAGTGCATTAACAATTTAACATACAGAATAGTGTGCTATGTTTGGATAAGATATTCGGTCTGGCCTATTTCCATGAGTTGATCACTTCAAAGATTCCCTGTCATAAATCACCATTTCAACAATCAAGATAACCTGCTTTGAAAGCTGAATATTTATCCCACGTATAATTCTAATATTTCTCACCATCGTAAAGGATCTCATCCTCGTTGTCCACGTCCAGCTTTGCTATGGAGGAGTTCTTGCGGAGCTGAAACACTGCACTTTGCCATCTCTTCTTAGCATAACACAGACCCCCGGACATTACACAAACTACAGGGCTTGCCAGTTAATCAGTGGAACAGTGTTTACTGAGCAGCTAAACAGCTGTACAGTGTTTACTGAGCAGCTAAACAGTAGAATAGTGTTTACTGAGCAGCTAAACAGTAGAATAGTGTTTACTGAGCAGCTAAACAGTAGAACAGTGTTTACTGAGCAGCTAAACAGCTGAACAGTAAATTTTTGGTGCTCAACCCCTGAGCGATAGATCTCGGTGAGACAAGACCGAGGATATCCGGTTTTTGAAATTGGACCCCGGGAACCCCTGGAGCGTTGACGATTTGTATCGGCCATACTTGTATGGAAGGCGCGGTATGGCGTGACCATCCGCGGATTCTACGCGCGCGCTTATATCCGCGCGCGCAAGATTCTGCTGCAGTTCCGCGAGATATAGATCGAAGTAGGGTGTATTTGACCGATATTTGCTAGATCGAAGTAGGGTGTACTTGACCGTTATTTCAAGGAATTTTCAAATATAGTTTACAACAAAGGCGGAAGGCCGTGTTTATTGAAATATCACACACTAGCTCCTAATGAGCTAATGTTAATGAGGGTGAACCGTGAAGTGGTGATGATGCTGAGCATTTGATAAACTGATCGACATAGTATGGGCTATTGGGGTGGGATGAAGCAAATGACAGGACCAGTATGATATGCTGCTGTGCATGTAAAAAACGACAGGGGACAATCCTGCTCACTAGGGGACAATGTACATTGTACTCCCGTGTGTGTGTAGTGTCGGTGTGTAACTGTAGACTTTTGTAGGTCGGATGTAATCAGAAAATTTATAGATTTATTGCAAGCACGGTTTGCTGTCAGGTTAAAGGAGGCTGTACATCACTTCTTCTTCAAAAACAGCGGAAGAGCACTGCACTGTTCCGTTTTGTTTCTTCCTGAACTAGTGGAGGGAAGCATCATCAATGCTCAACTTCGTCTTACCCGTACGAAGACGGGTGAAGGCGCGGGTTGAGGCTGAGCTGTCCCGGAAGCTCAGCTCAACTGCGAGGGGGAGCAGCAGCTGCAGGGGATGATGTTGATGGTCAGTACGTCATCGGAGGTGAAGGGCAGGCAGTTACGGGAGGTGATGGGGGAGGAACCTCGAGGTAACCATAGGCATAACTTCAGTGCTCGTTACTGACAGGATGAAATGTGATCTGAGAGCTTATTCAGGCTTAGAACTTCAGGTATGTTAGCGGCACTAACAGGGTTCGGATATCCTTCATGATATGGAACAGATCACATGACCCTGATTGGGTCATGCGTGTGAATCGACTCGTGATACAGTATGAATCGAATAATATTGCGTATTTCGCCCATGTTGAGCTGAAATTTAATTTTATTAACACTCTTTTAATCCTCTTTCGCTCAGTACTCAGATAATAAACCTCGCGCTGAACTAAGCGTAAGAGAACTACCGATTTGCGTTGCTTTCACTCACGCTTTACCCATACACTCACGCTACACACATCTACCCATACACTCACGCTACATCCATCTACCCATACACTCACGCTACATCGATCTTCACATACACTCACGCTACACTCATCTACCCATACACTGATCACGCTGCATCCATCTACCCATACACTCACGCTACATCCATCTACCCATACACTCACGCTACATCCATCTACCCATACACTCACGCTACATCGATCTTCCCATACACTCACGCTACACTCATCTACCCATACACTGATCACGCTGCATCCGTCTACCCATACACTCACGCTACATCCATCTACCCATACACTCACGCTACACTCATCTACCCATACACTCAGTCCCCACTCAGTTGTACTCAAATGCGTTTATAACACGTAAATTTTGCGTCCTTTTGCGCGTACACTCATCGTACCCAGGTATGGGTAGATGGATACAGCGTGAGTGAAAAGTAACGCAAATCGGTAGTTCTCTTACGCTTAGTTCAGCGCGAGGTTCATTATCTGAGTAACTGAGCGAAAATTTACGCTCAGTCCTCACTCATCACCCATACTCAAATCCGTTTAGAACACGTAAAACTAAATGTTGCGTCCGTTTGCGCTTTAGACTCTCGAAAAGCATTTCGAGAGTCTAATGCACAAAAGGACGCAACATTTACTTGAATTAAACGGATTTGATTGCAACTGAGTGGTGACTGATACAGATAGCTCTATTGATATTATCTATGATAGCTCATTATGAGTCTCTCAACATTCTCACTCCAAAGGATACTTTTTAGCCGCTGTTTTCCCAGAATGAGGGACAAAGGTGGGGACAAAAGTGGGGACAATCGGTCGCCCAGAACGTGGGAGTTCTCACGCTCTCTCGGCTCACTCAGTAATTGTCCCCATTCTCGGAGATTGTCCCCTTCTTGTGAACGGGATGATTCAAATTTAAATATATATGATCAATCAACTTCAAGATTTAATCAATACAGATTTAATCGAGTTATAGATTAATCAAGTATTGTGAATCGACTATTGCTTAAGTGTGACCCGATTGCAATGCTATTTCCTTATTTCTATAGAAGTATATATGTAAGCTCAGTAGGCTCTGTTGAACCGTCATTTTACCGGTAAAGGGACACTTGACCCCCCGACATTACATCCCCCGACATTACATCCCCCGACACTACATCCCCCGACACTTCACCCCTGTTTACAGTACTGATAAAATCTAAAGAGGAAATGGGGGTCAAACGTCGCAGTTCGACGATTGCTGCGACATTTGACCCCCCAACCCCCGATGTTTTGAATAAACATAGATCAAACTACCGATCCGCGAATTGTCTTCAAGGTGTCTAAGTTCAACATTTGAATGACATCACATCCCCTCTATAGCTCTATAGGCACAATAAACTCCATGCAACTGTGCTTGGGAATGTATGGTTCAGGTGTAGCACCATCGACTGAGTTGAGACGTAGAGTCAAGCAACATGAACCCTCTGCTACCAAATAAACGCAAAGAATCGTATCTGCACCTTTTCAGGCAGTTGAAATCATGGGTAGATGTTTTTTAGTCATTAATGGTTGTTCGAGGCCTTTCTGTCGGACTATGAGCAAGGTGCTTTTCAGGCTGTTCTGAGTGTTTCCTGGGATTGGAGCCCAAGAGTGCTATTCCACTTGTGGAAGTATTAAAATTTAAAGGGGCCTGATGAGGAAGCACCAGTTATGGGTATACACTTAAACTCACAGTGTAAGAAGCTGGCGGCACTGGCCTTCTGTTGCGGATGTCGTGGCTAAAGGTAGATCGGACTTTTCATGTCATTTACGACCTTTGAGCTCAGTGTATGGGAACGTCCGTGACAGAGCTTCCTACTGCTGGTATCTGCCCGCATCACCAACGCCCTAGTCCTTTCTTTTGTCTCATTCATGGATGTCCTAAGTCTGGGATAACGATAGCTCCTGGGACACTTCAGATGGAAGTTGTAGCGTGTATGGGGATGTTCCCTATTGTGTAGATGAGTAGACGTGAGTGTTCAAGTGGATGCAGCCCTGTAGAGTATGATGGGAAGATCAGCTGTAGTGTGAAGAATCCCCTCCAGAAGTGTTGAGTGTTCAAAACTGGGTAGATGGATGGCCAAGTAGATGAGTTTGAGTGTTTTCCCTGGGGTAAATGGAGTATCATAAGGAAACCTTTGGAGCTGTAGCATGAGTGTATGGGTTAGATGGATGGTTGTATGGGTGATCAAGAGTATGGGTAGTGTATGAGTGTAGCGTGATATTGCATAGATGAGTGTAGCGTGAGTGTATGGGTAGATGAGTGTAGCGTCAATGTATGGGGATAGGTAAATGATGACGCGTGAGTGTATGGGTATATGAGTGTAGATGAGTGTAATGGTGTAGATGTGGGTAGATGAGTGTAGATGAGTGTAGTGGATGGATGTAGCGTTTTTTTTGTATGGGTAGATGAGTGTAGCGTGGGTAGATGAGTGTAGCGTGAGTGTATGGGTAGATGAGTGTAGCGTGAGTGTATGGGTAGATGAGTGTAGCGTGAGTGTATGGGTAGATGAGTGTAGCGTGAGTGTATGGGTAGGCGTGAGTGTAAGATGAGTGTAGCGTGAGTGTATGGGTAGATGAGTGTAGCGTGAGTGTATGGGTAGATGAGTGTAGCGTGAGTGTATGGGTAGATGAGTGTAGCGTGAGTGTATGGGTAGATGAGTGTAGCGTGAGTGTATGGGTAGATGAGTGTAGCGTGAGTGTATGGGTAGATGAGTGTAGCGTGAGTGTATGGGTAGATGGGTAGATGAGTGTGGGTAGATGGATGTATGTGGTGTAGATGATGGTAGATGGCGTGAGTGTATGGGTAGATGAGTGTAGCGTGAGTGTATGGGTAGATGGAGTGTAGCGTGAGTGTATGGGTAGATGATGTAGGAGTGTATGGGTAGATGAGTGTAGCGTGAGTGTATGGGTAGATGAGTGTAGCGTGAGTGTATGGGTACATGGATGTAGCGTGAGTGTATGGGTAGATGAGTGTAGCGTGAGTGTATGGGTAGATGAGTGTAGCATGAGTGTATGGGTAGATGAGTGTAGCGTGAGTGTATGGGTAGATGGATGTAGCGTGAGTGTATGGGTAGATGAGTGTAGCGTGAGTGTATGGGTAGATGGATGTAGCGTGAGTGTATGGGTAGATGGATGTAGCGTGAGTGTATGGGTAGATGAGTGTAGCGTGAGTGTATGGGTAGATGGATGTAGCGTGAGTGTATGGGTAGATGAGTGTAGCGTGAGTGTATGGGTAGATGGATGTAGCGTGAGTGTATGGGTAGACGGATGCAGCGTGATCAGTGTATGGGTAGATGAGTGTAGCGTGAGTGTATGGGAAGATGGATGTAGCGTGAGTGTATGGGTAGATGGGTGTAGCGTGATCAGTGTATGGGTAGATGGATGTAGAGTGAGTGTATGGGAAGATGGATGTAGCGTGAGTTATGGGTAGATGGATTCATAGATGGATGTGAGGCGTGGTCAGAGTGTATGGGTAGATGGATAAAGTGTGTATGGGTAGGATGGATGTAGCGTGATCATGTAGGATATCCGAACCCTGTTAGTGCCTGAAGTTCTAAGCCTGAATAAGCTCTCAGATCACATTTCATCCTGTCAGTAACGAGCACTGAACTTATGCCTATGGTTACGTCGAGGTTCCTCCCCCATCACCTGATCCCGTAACTGCCTTCCCCTCCACCTCCGATGACGTACTGACCATCAACATCATCCCCCTGCAGCTGCTGCTCCCTCGCAGTTGAGCTGAGCTTCCGGGACAGCTCAGCCTCAACCCGCACCTTCACCCGTCTTCAAACTTCTACGGGTAAGACGAAGTTGAGCATTGATGATGCTTCCTTCCACTAGTTCAGGAAGAACCAGAACGGAACAGTGCAGTGCTCTTCCGCTGTTTGAAGAAGAAGAATGTCATGTACAGCCTCCTTCACACTGACAGCAAACCTGGAGCGAATCATTCGCAGTAACCTTACTCACAAGAATCATTAATTTTGAGAGTTATTTATGTTATGTGTGCTTGCGATAAACAGTTACACACCGACACTACACAGTACACACGGGAGTACAATGTACATTGTCCCCTAGTGAGCAGGATTGTCCCCTGCCATGTCGTTCTACATGCACAGCAGCATATCATACTGGTCCTGTCATTTCCTTCATCCCACCCCAATAGCCCATACTATGTTTATCAAATGCTCAGCATCATCACCACTTCACGGTTCACCCTCATTATTATTAGGAGCTAGTGTGTGATATTTCAATAAACACATAAACACGGCCTTCCGCCTTTGTTGTAAACTATATTTGAAAATTCCTTGAAATAACGGTCAAGTACACCCTACTTCGATCTAGCAAATATCGGTCAAATACACCCTACTTCGATCTATATCTCGCGGAACTGCAGCAGAATCTTGCGCGCGCGGATATAAGCGCGCGCGTAGAATCCGCGGATGGTCACGCCATACCGCGCCTTCCATACAAGTATGGCCGATACAAATCGTCAACGCTCCAGGGGTTCCCGGGGTCCAATTTCAAAAAACCGGATATCCTCGGTCTTGTCTCACCGAGATCTATCGCTCAGGGGTTGAGCACCAAAAATTTAATTTTTTTGGTGCACCCTACTACAGTAGGATCATGGGTCATTGGGGACAGTGTGTCTATCTATATACTAGTGAATATGATAGCGGTAGACCGTGTGATAAACTTGCCAAATCATGGCAGTTTGGAGGCATTTTTGGCAGATCAAACCAACAACTCACCAAATTGAGGACATACATCGCAATCCGTAGCTAAACCACTACCCACTAAAACAATATACAAACTCTGTAAGAAAATGAGTTCATGTATCCATACTTGCCAGACCCTAGAGCTCCTAATTACATTACATCTAAACAAATTAGGTCATTTTCCGATTGTTTGCCATTCTAGTAATGAAACAATGAAGCTAATTTAGAGATCTAAATTCTAAGTATTCAAATTTCCGGAGAAACAGGCATGGAAGTTTCAGGTCCAATACAAGTCTCTGATTTTTGTCTTTTGGCTAATACAGTATCCTGCAACAATGTGACAACAGTCCCAACTGTTGAAGAGTTTATCTGAAGAAAACACACCAGCAAGACGAATTTGAAGATAACACATTTATTGTGATAGGTCTATCGAAGGTTTAATAACGGTTTGATCGCTGGATGGAAAAGTTTTCGGATATCGATCCTTTCTTCGCTTGAAAAGCACAGCCTCACATACAAACAGTTTAGCCTCTTGTTGGTAATTCATGTGGACTTGATGTTGCCTACTTATCAGAACTGCAAAGTGTACTCGAAACTTGCTGTGACCCAGAGAAGATAGTGTTTGTACAAGCAACCGTCACAACGGAAACAGGGTTAATCAAAGCACCATAACATCGTCTAGCTAAAACATACGAATACCTGTTCATATTTGATGCTACAACAAATAGGCTCCCTCTCTTCAATCCTATATTTTAAAAAGGCCCCCGGTATGAAACAATCTTAGGGGGCCTGAGCCCATGTTACCGATGAATAGCTCAAAAGGTCACTTTCTAAGGAATTCCTTAAGGTTTCAACATTGAAAGTGCTAAGGCATCCGTTCTAACAGACCTAATTCAGAATTTATTGAAGAAAAATAAGTTCATAGATCTAATTTTCAATTTTAATTTCATAAATTCGATTCCATTTTTAGGATCTTAATCTTTATGTTTCATTGTAGTATTGTGCAAAAAACTAATAATTTATAAGTTACAGGTGATGGTGGTCAAATAAAATCTTGGGTACACGAGTGCACTTTTTGTTCTCAGATTCTGTAATCAAGTTAGTAATAAAGTTTGAAGGTTAGAGGGTAGGGAGGGCCTCCACACTAGGATAGTAGAAGGACAAGTTCCATTGTCAAGACACCACACAATGCTACTGTTTTATCTCCTCTCCACCCTCTTCACTCCCTCCCTATCTACAGAGGAGGACCACTCCTCCCAACACCTTCAGTCCGCCTTAGACTCCCCCTGCGTCCTACGTGACCTATACAAGACCTACGTCGCCAAACACCAGTACACCCGTCCACCTCATGAGGAAGTTGAGCGTTTAAAACTCTTCTCAGCAACCTTACAGCAGATCCTGCGGCTGAGAGGGGAGGTGGACTGGGGGGTGGATGTCACTCTGGCAGCAGATCTAACAGAGTACGAGCAGGAATCTCTCAGGGGTCTGAACACCAGCTCGTTGCTGGAGGAGGCTGAGCAGGCTGATAGTCTGAGGAGTATCCTCCCTCCAGAGGACATCAGACTCTCCAGACCTCTGAAGTTCGATGAGTGGCGGCTCAATGGACAGATAGGTCCGGTCAGGTTCCAAGTGAAAGACAGCTGCTGGGCGCACGCGGCGGTAGTGCCAATAGAGGCGCAGCTTGCTGTCTACAAACACAAACTGACAGAGCTGTCTGTACAGGAACTGTATGACTGTACGTACGGTCCGGAGGTACAGATTAACGGAAAGGGAGGGCATGCTATAGAGGCGTACAAGTACGTGTACAGGTCAGGGAGACTTGGTACCTGGAAGGAATCCCCCACAACCCTCTACCCTAAACGACACCCCTGTGAGTACGGACATAAAACCAACGCCATCACAGGGTACGAGGTGCAGGAGTGGCCGTACAAAGTGAAGCACACCGAGGATGTCATGGACCATCTCCGGGTGTTTTCTCCCATTTCAGTGAGTGTGGACTCCTCCTCCAGCTTCCTCCTCTTCTACAAGTTCGGGTCGTTTAAAGTGAACGCAGGTCAGTGCTCTGAACCAGATCATGCTATAGTGCTGGTCGGGTATACTGAGAAGGAGTACATTCTGAAGAACTCGTGGGGTGACTTCTGGGGCAGGAAGGGGTATGTGTACTGGAGGAGGGATGAGGGGGATCTGTGTGGGATGTTCGATGCAGCCTGGTATCCCTTCCTGCAGAGGAAGGGATCTCAGAGGAGGAAGAGGAGCAGTGAGGAGATTGGAGGGGATCAGTTGGATATAATTAGCTGATTACAAGGATCATAACTTCGTAATTATTAATGAATAAAACTTTCTCTGAAGCTGATAAAGTTTTATTGTTGATATTCTTATTCAGTTATTCCTGGGGTTGTGCCCGTGGTTTCTTCCACACATAAATCTCGTTATATAATATATTGTTCTTTAGGGCATATTGTTGTACAACCCTGAGCTTAATTCTATTCCATTTTAGTGTGAACAATTCAAACAATAAATGCCCCAAACCCAAATGTAAAGATCGTTGATTGCAATTCCACGAAAAAAGTAACGTTCGTCCTTTAACCTACATCAAAACATCAGATAACTTGAAACCTCTGATGAGCAGCAAGAAAGCAAACAGTAACAAATATAGCGATACAACCGTTTACCAGGGTGGTGTATAGTAGGGAGGTTCAGAAATCATTTTTTTCGTCAAATAATTAGGGGTATTGTTTTAAAAGTTGACCTAGGGGGTCAATAACTCCCAGAAAAAATTTTGGCCCAAAAGTCGTTCATCTTACCCCTGCGCATGGCCACGCCCTTTTTTGGGCTTCCTTATACAGGCAAAAATCGTAAAAATCGATTTTTGACCATGATACTTTCTTTTAATCCCCTTGGAAAGTGGTTACTCTAATATAAACCGTAGGATCGTACTAAGTTTATTTTTGGTCCTGAACGAGTAGGACCACGCCCAACCCGTCTTTCGACCACGCCCATTTTTAAAACGGAAAATATGTTGATATCGAGATTTTCAAAAACAGGATTGTTTTGTTACTTAAATAGAATATTATGATATTATCAATGTTGACAAACAGCACACAAAATTGAAATCAAATTACATCAGCTTCTTCAAATCTTTCTTCTTCTGCAGCTTGAACTTCTTTCGGTGGGAGTCAACGACTAGTACCAGTTCCTGGAAAGAGGTCTCGTCTTTTGTGATCATGCCGTTGAACGTTGTCGCCAAAGCCAAGACCCTCTCACAGCTGTCGTTCACGGGAGTCAGGTTGTTGAGAGCCTCCTTGACCTTGTTGAACTCCAGTGAGGATCTCCAGTCAGGCGAGGATAGGAAGGAGTGTGGGACTTGGAGGAGTTTGAAGAGAAGGATGGATCTGGGACCAACGAAGTCAGGGAGGGAGGAGCCAGGAGGAATGGTGGGAGGAAGGTCACTGTCAGGAAGTGTGGAGATCATCTGAGCCACGTTTTTGAGGGTTTCTGTAGGTGCGGGAGAGAAGAGGCAGAGTGGCAGGAGTTCCTCTGTGAGATACCATGTGTGTCACTGGAGCACAGTCTCTCCGACCTCAGCAAGCTTCTTGTGGACTGGGCTGAACTTCCTCATCCTCTGTTGGAGCTCCAGGTCCGCTGTGGCAGCACTGTAGAGGAGGGGAGCTGTAAACCAGGATCTGAGGTAGAATAAGACGATGTAGAGGGTCATCTTTTCCAGCTGCTTCTTTCTGTACCAACCAAGGAAGAGCGGTGAGCTGAGGGAGGAGGAGGGTAACTTTCAGGGTGTAGATTGCCTTGCTCATCCAACGGGCATGATGGTCTGCTCCAGGAAGTTGGATCTGGAAGATGTAGCCCCTCTTCCACTTGATGGTCCCACCAAGGACAGGGATTGACAGCTCCAGCAATTCTCTGTAGTCTCCTCTGGGAATGAGGTGGGAGTTTGAAGGATCCAGGCACTGCTTGATGAAGGAGAGTAGGTCGGGGACTTCAGCTCTGTAGGATGCAGGGATCTGCGGTCTGGAGATGTCTGTAAGGTCCAGGAGCTCCACTGGGGTTTCAGGAACTTGAAGAAGGACTCCTCTGGGCCGGTGGTGTCGCCAAACAGTTCCTGAAAGGTTGATCAAATGTTGTCACTTCTAGGCCAAAATTCGGTTATTAATGCATTTTCCGTTTTAAAAATGGGCGTGGTCGGAAGACGGGTTGGGCGTGGTCCTACACGTTCGGGACCAAAAATAAACTAAGTACGATCCTACGGTTTATATTAGAGTAACCACTTCCCAAGGTGATTAAAAGAAAGTATCATGGTCAAAAATCGATTTTTACTCATTTTACCTGTATAAAAATGGGCGTGGCCGAAAGACGGGTTGGGCGTGGTCCTACTCGTTCGGGACCAAAAATAAACTAAGTACGATACTACGGTTTATATTAGAGTAACCACTTTCCAAGGTGATTAAAAGAAAGTATCATGGTCAAAAATCGATTTTTACTCATTTTACCAGTATAAAAATGGGCGTGGCCGGAAGTCGGGTTGGGCGTGGTCCTAGAAGTTCGGGACCAAAAATAAACTAAGAAAAATCCTACGGTTTATATTAGATTAACCACTTTCCAAGGTGATTAAAAGAAAGTATCACGGTCAAAAATCGATTTTTACGATTTTTGCCTGTATAAGGAAGCCCAAAAAAGGGCGTGGCCATGCGCAGGGGTAAGATGAACGACTTTTGGACCAAAATTTTTTCCCTCCCCATTGGCCTATTTGTGAATACAAAAAGGCAAATGAGAGGGTTGGCAGAGATCGTGGTCTGGGAGGGTGAGAAATAGAATATGTGTATATCAGGTCCAGTTTTGCAATACAACTACTGTAATTTCTGGAAAGTGCCCGGATTGCTCCTTTATAATATCAGTCGCGAAAATGTCCCTCCCTCCGTCCCTCCGTCCCTCCGTCCCCATGTCACATAAATCTTCAAAATAACGAATTTCTTAATTCATGGAGCTGTCGGTTGTCAAAGTATAAATCTTATAGGTTGATCTGGCCCATCCGTGCCGCATGCTCGAATTCCTAAATTATGATAAGTTCTGAATTTAATTAGGCTGTTGAAGAATTCGTGTCTTAAAAAGTTAAAATCTTAGGTGTGAGTTGGGCGGTAGATTTGAGGAAAAGGCTTCGGTTTTGTTCTAGGTTTAGTACCAAAATGCATAAATATTAGAGTTTCTGCTGGATTCGACTAAGTTTGATTAATACTATTCGCTGTGACTCTGTGAAAGGCGAATATTGCTTATTGGAACAAGAGACAGCATTGAAACAGAAAACATAAGCACGAAATTTGAAAATCAGATAAAAAGTGATATCAACTTAGTATAACATTCAAGAAAATACATCGCGTGAATAAACGGTGACACAATTTGATGCGAAACGTAAACCAATTCAACAAAATGGCGCGAAATCTACAACGAACCTAGTACAACAACGAACGCGCGCAAGAATTTTAGAAGAAATGGCACGTGCCAATTCGTGTCCTCGGTGGTCGCGCGCAGCACGCACATCGGAACAGTATTTATACTCTTATTACTTTATAACGACTGCGTTTTGTATTATCTTATTATGATGCTAAGGTTACATCAAGCACCGCGGGGAGGGAAATTAAGCGCCTGCATACGGCCTACGGGAACAACAATAATTGTGTCGGTGCAGGCGCAATTCTTGTTTCTGGGAGTTATTGACCCCCAAGGTCAACTTATAAAACAATACTCCTAATTATTTGACAAAAAAAATGATTTCTGAACCTCCCTAGTGTATAGCTCAGTGGTTAAACACCCGACATGATACAGTGTTATAACATGAGTCTGGTAATTGGGATATAACCAGATGAGATCATTGATATTTCATGTGTTGGGAGCATGATAGGATGGTATGCTGTGTAACGTTGTGTAATGCTGTGTAGTCTTGTGTTATGCTGTGAAATGTTGTGTTATGTAATGTTGTGTAATGTAATGTTGTGTAGTGTTGCGTAATGCTGTGTAATGCTGTGTAATGTTGTGTTTTGTAATGTTGTGTTGTGTAATGTTGTGTTGTTATACTCTTATACTGACTTACTGATAAATAAAAAAGCTAATAACGAACCAAACGCATATCAAAATATGCTATGTACAAGCGGTTGCATATAAGCATAGTTGTTAGTGTGTCGAAACAAGAGAAACGGCTAATAATGGGGAAGTAAGAGTTTTTAGATGCTCATTCGAAAGACAAACGACAGAATATTTCAGTGCGCATTTTAGCCGCTTCAGTACCCCACACGAGGCAAGCCACCCACTGCTGACTGTAGACTGTAGTACTGGAGACGCTGTTTAAAGTCTAAGCTAAACGCATCCGCCGTAAAAGCATAAAGATAACTCATATATAACGAATGGGAATATTGCGTTGAAGGTATTGACACTCTGTATATGGTGTAATGATGGGGGGACCTAATGTCACTCCGGTTTTATGTGACTGGGTTATTAGTTAATATAATGCAATACTGCAGTTTGGAAATGGGGTTTGGTGATCCAAGGGGAGGGGTGGGTCCTCATTTAGTTATAGTTATACGGTAACCCATTAGGATAGATTCAACCTGTCACCAACAAAATACTGAAATAGGGGGTTATCCCTAGTGCACTGCGGCTGGACTAATCAGCTAGCAGGATTTACATGATACTGCAGGGCACACACCCTCATTCCATCAAGCAGAACCTGTACTGTGACAACACCCAACTTGAACAGTTCCATATTCTCATTCCTTCAGCATCTCAAGAAGCATTAGCACTGTAGTGCCTATAGGGCACCTTTATTTGGGACGCCTGCTTATCTAACAGTAATTCTGGTGCTCGATTGTGATCATAATCCATCTATAAAAAGCAATTGCATTTCCATACATTTTTGCATTTACAACACATTTTTACCACCATTTGCAAAGCATATCATGATTAGGACCATAATCGTTGGAAAGTTGCTTAAGTTACCCCTTTTGAAAAACCATAACGACAATGCCCATTTCCAAAGATTCAGTAAATCAAGAAGCTTTCTTTGCCTTCAAAAAACTACCTTCAGTGCGACACAACCAAAACCACTCTCAAAGTCTACAAGTTTGATCTACCTTTTAAATACTGAGCATAATCAATCGATTACCTGTGATGTCAAGGTCTCGATAATTAAATACCTGGATACACAACGACAGAATAAGAATCACTACATACTGTGGTATTCCTAAGACTTATGAGGCAAACGACTGCGATCATAATATGCTGTTCAAGGAGCAATAAGCATATACCAACCGCCAGCAATTACAGAATAATGATGCTAGTGTGTCGCAAACTCATTGGTAAAATTATTCGACGAATTACACTAGTCCCAATGAACAATAAACAACTAAAGATGTTGACTTAAACAGAATATCTTCTCACACAGCTAAACAGAGTACCTACAGACTGGCTAGAAATCATACCACAAAACATAACAAACAGAGTACAGACTGGCAAGAAATCAGATCACAAAACAATATTTTGAGTAGCAGTATCAACAATAAACTATAATAATAGACTTTAATTATGATAAGACGTGATCAGCTTTAATTCGAATAGAAACCGTAACGTTTTTGATGAGTAGAAACTGCAACGTTATTGATGAGAAATCGAGAGAAAAGTGAGAAAAGAAGCGCTCTCCTTACCTTAGTGTAACGCTCTAGCAAGCTTTCCACTTCGGTGTTCGTGAGGCTGATATTTGCAGTGCACGAGGGAACTGAGATATTTACTGTAGTTTGATATTAAATAGGTTGGAATGAGCAGGGTAAAATCAAAAGGGTTGCAAGAGAGGTTGAAAACAAGATAACAGAATATTTTGTAACTTATTCCTATATCGTTGTCATCATTATTATCATCCACTGTGTCCAATCATGCCTTACCTTTGTTGAGTTTGGTCTATATCCACAGGGCCCAATCAGGCCTTACCTTTGTTGAGTTGGGTCTGTAGCCACAGGGCCCAATCAGACCTTACCTTTGTTGAGTTGGGTCTGTATCTGCCGCATCCACTCGTCCCTCTCTTTCTCACCATGGATGTGCATTGTGTACGTCTGGAAATGAGAGTGACTTTAATATTGAGAGATCATAAGAAAATACCCTCCTAAAGTTAGTTTGTTTTCCAAGTGTTTAGGAGATGGCCCCTTGCCAAACATAAAAAATTTTTGCCGCGCTTTGAGATGACTCTGAAAAGTAAAACTAACTTTGCCGCGTTCAAGATGATCTTGAATAGTAAAACTAACTTTGCCGCGTTTCGAGATAATCTTGAAGGGTAGGTTCATGTGCATGACATGGTACTCTTCAATCTTGTCGCTCAGAGAATCTTTCAGAGCCTTCATTCTCTGCTTTCTGAACCCCCTCATTCGCTTTGACACTGCCTGAAAGGATATATAGTGATTCTTAGACGCGTGAAGATGGGGTTATTTCGTCTAGGCGTTCTATATCACAATCTTTCATCATTATTTAACCTCAAATGATCACAATTTGCAATAATTCTCAGTAAATAGGATGGACCAAAGTCCAATCATTAGTTATCAAACTGTAAATAAGTTTTGACAGTTTGCACCTAAGATCATCTGAAGTTCAAAGTGATAGCAACACATACTGACCCCTTTAGTTAGATCCTGCAATATGTTGGCTTCCTCCTCCTTCAGCAGCTTCTGAATCTCTTTGATCTTCATCTTCAGTTGCCGTAGTTGGATGGTGTCAACTGTCTTAGCTGAAACCCCCAAATGTTACATTTTGATTTGCTTATTTGGAGAATGGTTAAATTCTTGCATTTAAATGTTACTTTTGGGAAATGAAATGCTGTTTAACTGGTTATTCTCATCGCTTATAACTGCTCAGTGATCACACTTATTAATTGTATCTTCTGCGTCACGTAAAGTGGTAACTGGTCATGAGTGAGGGCATCTCCATATTTTACAGTGATGAATTGGTGCAGGATATAACGTACGAGGGTCGTGAGTCAGGGGCAGAAGAATGTCGGAGAGGGGCAGGTGCCACTTTGGCAGGTAGAGACTGGCGTGGTCTGAAGTCCGGGACATTCTGGCACAGACCAACACATCGTTATAGAGGAAGAGATACCGCATCTTCAGAACTGTAAAGAGGGATGGTTACAAGAGATACCGCATCTTCAGAACTGAAGAAAGGGGTGGTTACAAATGGGGAAGGGGTCATTATCAAGGAGGGGGGCAACACATTGAACAGCAATTCATGAGAAGATACTGTAGATACTTGGTATGATATTCTGTCCCGCCATCATTCCCTTGTGGATGACATCTCACTTCACTAACCTGATTTCTCGTTCTGTCCTGCCATCATTCCCTTGTGGATGAGATCCCACTTCACTAACCTGATTTCTCGTTCTGTCCCGCCATCATTCCCTTGTGAATGAGATCCCACTTCACTAACCTGATTTCTCGTTCTGTCCCGCCATCATTCCCTTGTGGATGAGATCCCACTTCACTAACCTGATTTCTCGTTCTGTCCAGCCATCATTCCCTTGTGAATGAGATCCCACTTCACTAACCTGATTTCTCGTTTGTCCCGCCATCATTCCCTTGTGGATGAGATCCCGCTTGCGGGAGCTCCTATTCCGCTTCCTGACATCTGACATGATCCTGTCAATGTTGGAAGTGATCTCCTCCAGTTTGTACTCTGCTTCTTCAAGGATGATGGACTCGCTGCTTGCTTCACTGCCCAGCATCTGGTGCCGCACGTTCTGTGGAGGAGAGGGGTAGGATAGGGAGTGGGGAGATTGGAGAGAATTATTCAATTGCCCAAAATGGGGAGGAGGGGTTGGGACTTTGGAGTAGTCATTTACTCCAAATAATGTGGTGAGGGAGTAGGGTGGGGACTTTGGAGAGAGAGTAAATTGGTCATCTGCATTAGTTATTCATGTGCCCAGAAATGAGGAGGGTGGAGGTAGGGAGATTGGAGTAAATCATTTGTTAACTTAAGGTATTGTGCCCAAACTTTCAATCATGGCCTTATCAACTGAAAGCAGATAATCTTGTTCATCTCCAGTCGGCTCTTATCCGGCGCCCTGTTTGGATACCGTTAAGAAAGCATGTATTGAATGAGTACAGACCAATCTATTGCAGCCAATATCATCATTATAAGCCAACAAAGTGAGAAAGAATGGATGAAGTTAGTAATTTAGGAGATGGTTATAGCTTACAGAAGGCTTTGCAGTCCAGGGGCGTTAAATATAGCATAATTAGCAAGTTTGAGAATAAAGAGAACGACAAAGTAAGATGTCAAAAATTTCATTACGAAAATAATGACACTATTTTACAAAATATTGTCATTATTTTCGTAATCAAATTTTTGACATCTTACTTTGTCGTTCTCTTTATTCTCAAGCTTTATAGTCCCATAATGAAAGTTTCACCATTAAAAATTGCCTGACAGCTCCCATTGTTCCATTAACCTACATGATCAACTACTTAGCTATAAATATTTGGCATAAATGATCATTTAGATTGGCATTTAGCACAAAGGATGCTTTGATCCATCGCTATAGTTCGGGAAGCATCACTAAAGATCATTTATTTAGATTATTTACTCTCTGCTGACAGAACCATTTAAAATATAAAGCACTTCGAGTGCTATGTTTTGTTGAATGACAGCTCTGTTCATGACATCTACCCACACCCGCTAACTTAAACTACCCCGATATAAACTGATAGACAGACTCCAGCACTCCATTTAACATGAACTGTGGGCTGGCATATTGCCAGCAACAAGACACACTTGCGTTTGTAAATGCACTTCACCAATGGTAATGACATCGTTACTATGTTTTAAAATGGTGAATTGATGACATGTTACAATATTATTATATCACTTTAGTGGTGGAGAGCTCAGTAATTTGGGCACTTTACCGATATGAGGTGTTGATAGGTCTCCACTTGCCGCAAGGGAATGTGGAATAGGTCCGGAAGGGATATGCAGACGTCCTTACCAATCTGCAGAGAGTGTTAACTGGTTATTTCTGCTTGTATAAAGATATGATCATCTTTAACTGTAAATAGGATAAAAAGTCTACGGTCATCGGATAACTATAGAAAACTCAGCATCAGAAATCGGAAAATAAACGTTGCGTACCACTGAATTTATGATAATCACGATGGTATTTTCCCTCCGTGTAATAAAGAAGCTAAATACCTTATCAATGAGCTCCTTAGTTTGAATGTACTGGGACTCGATAGTGGCAAGGGTTTCCATGGTGAAGGAGAAATCTTTAGCATACTCCAGATACACTTTGAATTGATTCACCTGAGGAAAGAAAACGATATTTATGGTAGAATCTCGGATGAATATGATTCCTGCCCCGACACCGTTCGACTTGGGAAACAAGTTCAGTTGTCAATGAAAAGAATAGCCGGGAAATTTTGTATGAGTACCCAAAATAACGAAGGGGAGGGTTCAAGTTTATCAATCTAAACACAACATCACACCCGTACCATTTCCAGGAAGAGGTCTCCGAATATGATGGGCACCTGTCCGCCACTGCTCACTTTCTTAACCCGGTGCTGGGCAGCGATGAGGAAGGATTTGTGGATCATCAGTAGATGGCAGGGGTGATGGAAAACGGTGTTAACGTTGTGACGGAGGGTTAGGGAGTCTTTGGAGTGGTCACGCAGGGCTTGCTCGAAGTTCTGCGGAGGAGAAACAGTGTGGTTAATGGAGATTATCGGAGAAAAAGAAGAATCTAATAACAGTGAACAGTTCATCTAATCATGTAATAGCTTAATAGAGCAATAGAAGTATTCTTCAAGCAAACGTCATTAAAATTGTACTTGATAAACAACAGTTCATTAATTATCCTCTGTCAGCTAACTGGATTACTAATTGTGACTTATGACTGGTTATACTAATTGTAATTGGTTACTAATTGGTTATTAATTAGCTAATTGGTTACAATAATTGGTTACACTAATAAGCTAATTCGTCACCTCAACGAGAAGCTGTAGTTTCTCCACGTAGTTCCTCTCCAGATTGAGGAAGTTCTCAACTATTGATAACTTGTCGATACAGTCGTAGCTGTAGAACGAAGCCTGAAGAGATGGTATTAATCTCTTGGGTCTTACTTTAAAACACTTGTCATTATCGGTGGGTGGGTGAACTACTTTCAAATTTTTTCCCCCAAATTCCTTTTAGAGAACGAGAGGAAATTTGGGCCGGGGTGGGTTATTTTTAGATTTTATGGTGGGCAGGGGGCAAAAATTTAAATTAAAAACAGAAAAAATTTAAAAAAAACTGAAACGCTGTAGTCCCCGCTTTGTTTTTTTTTCTTGAAATTTTTCCAATGGGATGGATTGGGGGAACGCTACCCCGCCCGGCTACGTTATTACTACATCGACAAAATTAAAAACATGGCGCGGAAAATTATTTGACCTCATGTGAAATAATATTTGCGCGTTCCATAAAAAAATTTTATTTCGCAGAGCAAAGGAAAACAAATTTAAAAGCCGGGGTTTAAAAAGGGAAATTTAGTTTAACAAAAAACTTTGCTACCCTTTTCTTTTTTAAACTAAAAAAACCTTTTGAACCCGGGGTTTAAACTAGAAAGGTTGGGAAAAACCCTTTCCCCCAAAAACAAAATGTTTTTGGGGAAAAAGAAAATTATGAAGATTGGTTGTACCGCCCCTATTTCCCAGGTCGGGACGGACGTTAATTGATTGGTAGCGTTTATAACAGTTAACAGTAGTAGACGGTAGTTAGCCTAGAAAGTTATACCACTGGGGCGTGGGCCGTGATGTTGAAACATATTGTTTAGGCGCCGTGTTGTCTATAGATGATCGTAACTATTTTGAACTACGAAACAGTTGTCAATAGTTTCGGAAGTGTAATCTGTGCCCAGACGCCCCGTGAGGATCGCATGACTCGCTTCGGACGAATCGCAAAGCTAGAAACGAGTCTTGTGGTCCTCCAATCCCAGTTAGGCGAAACAATATTATTGTACGACACGCACGTTTGTAAACTATACTAACTAGAGATTGCTGCGGCTAGAGTGTGTTCATACGTTCTACTGTATTACGTCCAGGTTTCGCATTTTAGTACCCCTTATCCCAGTGTTTCCATTTGAACTCCAATTATTCATTGTTAACTCCAGCCACCAAAATAACTAATCAACCAATTACAAAAGTTGTCTTTTAAATTGCTCAAATTCTTAGAGTGAACGCTGCACATGAAGATGACATCAATTCACCATTCTAAAGCATGAAGATGACATCAATTCACCATTCTAAAGCATGAAGAATGAAGATGACATCAATTCACCATTCTAAAGCATGAATATGATATCAATTCACCATTCTAAAGCATGAAGATGACATCAATTCACCATTCTAAAGCATGAAGATGATATCAATTCACCATTCTAAAGCATGAAGAGGACATCAATTCACCATTCTAAAGCATGAAGATGACATCAATTCACCATTCTAAAGCATGAAGATGACATCAATTCACCATTCTAAAGCATGAAGATGACATCAATTCACCATTCTAAAGCATGAAGATGATATCAATTCACCATTCTAAAGCATGAAGAGGACATCAATTCACCATTCTAAAGCATGAAGATGACATCAATTCACCATTCTAAAGCATGAAGATGACATCAATTCACCATTCTAAAGCATGAAGATGACATCAATTCACCATTCTAAAGCATGAAGATGCCTTCATTCATGACTAGTTGCCACTTTACGCGACGCAGAAGATTGAGCACGATCACTGAGTAGTTAAAAGCGATGAGAATAACCAGTAAAAAGTAATCGGATAAAATTTCATCTCCTAAAAGTTGCATCTTAAAATGTAACCAAGTTCCAAAAAACCAAATCACATTAAGTAACATTTGGGGTTTCAGCTAAGACAGTTGACACCATCCAACTTCGACAACTGAAGATGAAGATCAAAGAGATTCAAAAGCTGCTGAAGGAGGAGGAAGCCAACATACTGCAGGATCTAACTAAAGGGGTCAGTATGCTATATTGCTGTCACTTCGAAATTCAGATGATCTTAGGACTTTCATCCGTCCTATTGACTGGGAATTATTGCATATTGTGATCATTGAAGGTTATTCAATGATGAAATTATACTTATAGACCACCAAATTTATGAAATATCCCTTCAGGCAGTGTCAAAGCGAATGAGGGGGTTCAGAAAGCAGAGAATGAAGGCACTGAAAGATTCTCTGAGCGACAAGATTGAGGAATATCATGTCATGCACATGAACCTACCCTTCAAGATAATCTCTAAACGCGGCAAAGTTAGTTTTTTGTTTCAAAGTCATCTTGAAACGCGGCAAAGTTAGTTTTACTTTTCAAGATCATCTCGACAAAAGTTTTCTAAGTTTGGCGTGGGGCCATCTCATAAACACTTGGAAAACAAACTAACTTTAGGAGGGTAAGTTCTAAAATGATCTCTAAATAATAAAGCCACTTTCATTTCCAGACGTACACAATGCACATCCATGGCGAGAAAGAAAGAGACGAGTGGATGCGGCAGATACAGACCCAACTCAACAAAGGTAAGGCATGATTGGGACTTACAGACCCAACTCAACAAAGGCAAGGTCTGATTGGAACATTGGGCCCTGTGCATACAGACCCAAGTCAACAAAGGTAAGGCCTGATTGGTTCCTAAGGATACAGACCCAACTCAACAAAGGTAAGGTCTGATTGGGCACAGTGGATGACAATTATAATAACGATATAGGAATAAGTTACAAAATATTTTGTTATCTTGTTTGTACCCTCTCTTGCAACCCTTATAATTTTACCCTGCTCATGTCAACCCACTTAATATCAAGCTACAGTAAATATCTCAGTTCCTTCGTGTACTGCAAATATCAGTCTCACGAACACCGAAGTGGAAAGCTTGCTAGAGCGTTACACTAAGGTAAGTGGACGCCTTCTTTTCAGACTTAAATCTCAATTTCTCGTCAATTATAACGTTACAGTTCCTACACATCAAAAACGTTACGGTTTCTATTCGAATTATAGCTAATCACGTCTTATCATTATTAACAGTCTATTATTATAGTTTATTGTTGAATTGATACTGCTACTCAAAATCTTGTTTAGTGATCTGATTTCTTGCCAGTCTGTTCTCTGTTTATGTTTTGTGGTATGATTCATTGTCAGTCTGTAGGTACTCTGTTTGTTATTGTCAGTCTGTAGGCACTCTGTTTAGCTGTGTGAGCAGATATTCTGTTTAAGTCAACATCTTCAGTTGTTCATTGTTCATTGGGACTAGTGTAATTCGGCAAATAATTTTACCAATGAGTTTACGACACACTATCATCATTATTCTGTAATTGCTGGCGGTTCGTATTTAGGTATATGCTTATTACTCCTTGAACAGCATATTATGATCGCAGTCGTTTGCCTCATAAGTCTTAGGAATACCACAGTATATAGTGTACGATTAACAAACGAATGGGAGTGTGATATCGAAAATTATCACACGAGGCGTCAGCCGAGTTTGACAATTTTCGATACCACACGATCCATGAGTTTGTTAATTGTATTATTACCCGACAAAACAGTACTCCCTCCCACTCGGGTCTGACGACCCTCGTATGAATTCAACGTTTTTATAGATTTTGAGTGCTCCTTCATAAAATCAACAATTTATTCAACGATATTCTGCTCTATTATTCCGCCACTGTACAGTAGTTCTATGAAGGAGTGATATATCGATAATTATCACACTGGAGTTTGAGCCACGGGAGGGTAATAATGATTCTTATTCTGTCGTTGTGTATCCAGGTATTTAATTATAGAGACCTTGACATCACAGGTAATCGATTGATTATGCTCAGTAATTTAAAGTTAGATCAAACTTGAAGACTTTGAGAGTGGCTTTGGTTGTGTCGCACTGATGGTAGTTTTGTTGAAGGCAAAGAAATGTGCATTGTCGGTAAAGGCTTTTCAAAATGGAAAAAGGTTCTGGTAAAGTTGTTCTTTAGTTTTTACTTGTATGGAAATGCAAATGCTTATATTTGATGGATTAATGGATTATGATAACAATCGAGCTCTGGCACCAGAAGAATTACTGTGTTTGATAACAAGGGGTCCCAAATAAGGGAGCCCTATAGGCACTACAATTGCTAATGAACTGCAGGAATATGGAACTGTTCAATTTGGGCGTTGTCACACACTGCTGATTTTAGAATGAGGGTGTGCCCTGCAGTATCATAGTATCATGGAAATCCTGCTTGCTGATTAGTTCAGCCACAGCGTGCTAGGGTGCTAGGGATACCCCCAATTTCGTTCGTGACAGGTTGAAGCTATCCTAATGGGTTACCGTATAACTATAACTAAATGGGGACCCCTCCCCTTGGATCACCAAACCCCATTTCCAAACTGCAGTATTGCATTATATTAACTAATAACCCAGTCACATAAAACCGGAGTGACATTAGGTCCCCCATCATTACACCTTATACAGAGTGCCAATACCTTCAATATTCCCATTCGTTATATATGAGTTATCTTTATGCCTTTACGGCGGATGCGTTTAGCTAAGACTTTAAACACCGTCTCCAGTACTACAGTCTATATTCAGCAGTGGGTCAGCAGTGGGTGGCTTGCCTCGTGTGGGGTACTGAAGTGGCTAAAATGCGCACTGAAGTATTCTGTCGTTTGCCTTTCGAATGAGCATCTAAAAACTCTTGCTTCCCCATTATTAGCCGCTTCTCTTGTTTCGACACACTAACAACTATGATTATATGCAACCGCTTGTACATAGCATATTTTGATATGCGTTTGGTTCGTTATTAGCTTTTTTCTTTATCAGTAAGTCAGTATAAGAGTATAACAACACAACATTACACAACACAACATTACAAAACACAACATTACACAGCATTACACAGCATTACGCAACACTACACAACATTACATTACACAACATTACATAACACAACATTACACAGCATAACACAAGACTACACAGCATTACACAACGTTACACAGCATACCATCCTATCATGCTCCCAACACATGAAATATCAATGATCTCATCTGGTTATATCCCAATTACCAGACTCATGTTATAACACTGTATCATAGTATCATGTCGGGTGTTTAACCACTGAGCTATACACTAGGGAGGTTCAGAAATCATTTTTTTTGTCAAATGATTAGGAGTATTGTTTTAAAAGTTGACCTAGGGGGTCAATAACTCCCAAAAACAAGAATTGCGCCTGCACCGACACAATTATTGTTGTTCCCGTAGGCCGTATGCAGGCGCTTAATTTCCCTCCCCGCGGTGCTTGATGTAACCTTAGCATCATAATAAGATAATACAAAACGCAGTCGTTATAAAGTAATAAGAGTATAAATACTGTTCCGATGTGCGTGCTGCGCGCGACCACCGACGACACGAATTGGCACGTGCCATTTCTTCTAAAATTCTTGCGCGCGCGTTCGTTGTTGTACTAGGTTCGTTGTAGATTTCGCGCCATTTTGTTGAATTGGTTTACGTTTCGCATCAAATTGTGTCACCGTTTATTCACGCGATGTATTTTCTTGAATGTTATACTAAGTTGATATCACTTTTATCTGATTTTCAAATTTCTTCGTGCTTATGTTTTCTGTTTCAATGCTGTCTCTTGTTCCAATAAGCAATATTCGCCTTTCACAGAGTCACAGCGAATAGTATTAATCAAACTTAGTCGAATCCAGCAGAAACTCTAATATTTATGCATTTTGGTACTAAACCTAGAACAAAACCGAAGCCTTTTCCTCAAATCTACCGCCCAACTCACACCTAAGATTTTAAATTTTAAGACACGAATTCTTCAACAGCCTAATTAAATTCAGAACTTATCATAATTTAGGAATTCGAGCATGCGGCACGGATGGGCCAGATCAACCTATAAGATTTATACTTTGACAACCGACTGCTCCATGAATTCATTATTTTGAAGATTTATGTGACATGGGGACGGAGGACGGAGGAGGACATTTTCGCGACTGATATTATAAAGGAGCAATCCGGGCACTTTCCAGAAATTACAGTAGTTGTATTGCAAAACTGGACCTGATATACACATATTCTATTTCACCCTCCAGACCACGATCTGCCAACCCCTCTCATTTGCCTTTTTGTATTCACAAATAGGCCAATGGGGAGGGAAAAAATTTTGGTCCAAAAGTCGTTCATCTTACCCCTGCGCATGGCCACGCCCTTTTTTGGGCTTCCTTATACAGGCAAAAATCGTAAAAATCGATTTTTGACCGTGATACTTTCTTTTAATCACCTTGGAAAGTGGTTAATCTAATATAAACCGTAGGATTGTACTTAGTTTATTTTTGGTCCCGAACTTCTAGGACCACGCCCAACCCGACTTCCGGCCACGCCCATTTTTATACTGGTAAAATGAGTAAAAATCGATTTTTGACCATGATACTTTCTTTTAATCACCTTGGAAAGTGGTTACTCTAATATAAACCAGTATCGTACTTAGTTTATTTTTGGTCCCGAACGAGTAGGACCACGCCCAACCTGTCTTTCGGCCACGCCCATTTTTATACAGGTAAAATGAGTAAAATCGATTTTTGACCATGATACTTTCTTTTAATCACCTTGGGAAGTGGTTACTCTAATATAAACCGTAGGATCGTACTTAGTTTATTTTTGGTCCCGAACGTGTAGGACCACGCCCAACCCGTCTTCCGACCACGCCCATTTTTAAAACGGAAAATGCATTAATAACCGAATTTTGGCCTAGAAGTGACAACATTTGATCAACCTTTCAGGAACTGTTTGGCGACACCACCGGCCCAGAGGAGTCCTTCTTCAAGTTCCTGAAACCCCAGTGGAGCTCCCTGGACCTTACAGACATCTCCAGACCGCAGATCCCTGCATCCTACAGAGCTGAAGTCCCCGACCTACTCTCCTTCATCAAGCAGTGCCTGGATCCTTCAAACTCCCACCTCATTCCCAGAGGAGACTACAGAGAATTGCTGGAGCTGTCAATCCCTGTCCTTGGTGGGACCATCAAGTGAAGAGGGGCTACCTTCCAGATCCAAATCTCCTGGAGCAGACCATCATGCCCATTGGATGAGCAAGGCAATGTCCACCTGAAAGTTACCCTCTCCTCCTCAGCCTCACCTGCCTTCCTTGGTTGGTACAGAAAGAAGCAGCTGAAAAGATGACCTCTACATCGTCTTATTCTACCTCAGATCCTGGTTTACAGCCCTCCTCTACAGTGCTGCCACAGCGACTGGAGCTCCAACAGAGGATGAGGAAGTTCAGCCAGAGTCCACAAGAAGCTTGCTGAGGTCGGAGAGACTGTGCCCAGCGACACATGGTATCTCTAACAGAGAACTCCTGCCACTCTGCCTCTTCTCTCCACACCTACAGAAACCCTCAACAACGTGGCTCAGATGATCTCCACACTTCCTGACAGTGACCTTCCTCCCACCATTCTTCCTGGCTCCTCCCTCCCTGACTTCATGTTGGTCCCATCCATCCTTCAAACTCCTCCAAGTCCCACACTCCTTCCTATCCTCGCCTGACTGGAGATCCTCACCGAGTTCAACAAGATTCAAGGAGGCTCTCATAACCTGACTCCTGTGAACGACAGCTGAGAGAGGGGCTTGGCTTTGGGCGACAACGTTCAACGGCATGATCACAAAGACGAGACCTCTTTCCAGAACTGTTACTAGTGGTACGTTGACTCCCACCAGAAAGTTCAAGCTGCAGAAGAAGAAAGATTTGAAGAAGCTGATGTAATTTGATTTCAAATTTTGTGTGCTGTTTGTCAACATTGATAATATCATAATATTCTATTTAAGTAACAAACAATCCTTGTTTTTTGAAAATCTCGATATCAACATATTTTCCGTTTTAAAAATGGGCGGGTCGAAAGACGGGTTGGGCGTATCCTACTGCTCGTTCAGGACCAAAAATAAACTTAGTACGATCCTACGGTTTATATTAGAGTAACCACTTTCCAAGGGGATTAAAAGAAAGTATCATGGTCAAAAATCGATTTTTACGATTTTTGCCTGTATAAGGAAGCCCAAAAAAGGGCGTAACCATGCAGGGGTAAGATGAACGACTTTTGGGCCAAAATTTTTCTGGGCATTAACTTCTAGGTCAACTTTTAAAACAATACCCCTAATTATTTGACGAAAAAAATGATTTCTGAACCTCCCTACTATACACCACCCTGGTAAACGGTTGTATCGCTATATTTGTTACTGTTTGCTTTCTTGCTGCTCATCAGAGGTTTTCGTTATCTGATGTTTTGATGTAGGTTAAAGGACGAACGTTACTTTTTTCGTGGAAATTGCAATCAACGATCTTTTTACATTTGGGTTTGGGGGCATTTATTGTTTGGAATTGTTCACACTAAAATGGAATAGAATTAAGCTCAGGGTTGTACAACAATATGCCCTAAAGAACAATATATTATATAACGAGATTTATGTGTGGAAGAAACCATAGGCACAACCCCAGGAATAACTGAATAAGAATATCAACAACAATAAAACTTTATCGGGCTTCAGAGAAAGTTTTATTCATTAATAGTTACAATGTTTTGATCCTTGCTATCAGCTAATTATATCCAACTGATCCCCTCCAATCTCCTCACTGCTCCTCTTCCTCCTCTGAGATCCCTTCCTCTGCAGGAAGGGATACCAGGCTGCATCGAACATCCCACACAGGTCCCCTTCATCCCGCCTCCAGTACACATACCCCTTCCTGCCCCAGAAGTCACCCCACGAGTTCTTCAGAATGTACTCCTTCTCAGTATACCCGACCAGCACTATAGCATGATCTGGTTCAGAGCACTGACCTGCGTTCACTTTAAACGACCCGAACTTGTAGAAGAGGAGGAAGCTGGAGGAGGAGTCCACACTCACTGAAATGGGAGAAAACACCCGGAGATGGTCCATGACATCCTCGGTGTGCTTCACTTTGTACGGCCACTCCTGCACCTCGTACCCTGTGATGGCGTTGGTTTTATGTCCGTACTCACAGGGGTGTCGTTTAGGGTAGAGGGTTGTGGGGGATTCCTTCCAGGTACCAAGTCTCCCTGACCTGTACACGTACTTGTACGCCTCTATAGCATGCCCTCCCTTTCCGTTAATCTGTACCTCCGGACCGTACGTACAGTCATACAGTTCCTGTACAGACAGCTCTGTCAGTTTGTGTTTGTAGACAGCAAGCTGCGCCTCTATTGGCACTACCGCCGCGTGCGCCCAGCAGCTGTCTTTCACTTGGAACCTGACCGGACCTATCTGTCCATTGAGCCGCCACTCATCGAACTTCAGAGGTCTGGAGAGTCTGATGTCCTCTGGAGGGAGGATACTCCTCAGACTATCAGCCTGCTCAGCCTCCTCCAGCAACGAGCTGGTGTTCAGACCCCTGAGAGATTCCTGCTCGTACTCTGTTAGATCTGCTGCCAGAGTGACATCCACCCCCCAGTCCACCTCCCCTCTCAGCCGCAGGATCTGCTGTAAGGTTGCTGAGAAGAGTTTTAAACGCTCAACTTCCTCATGAGGTGGACGGGTGTACTGGTGTTTGGCGACGTAGGTCTTGTATAGGTCACGTAGGACGCAGGGGGAGTCTAAGGCGGACTGAAGGTGTTGGGAGGAGTGGTCCTCCTCTGTAGATAGGGAGGGAGTGAAGAGGGTGGAGAGGAGATAAAACAGTAGCATTGTGTGGTGTCTTGACAATGGAGCTTGTCCTTCTGTTATCGTAGTGTGGAGGCCCTCCCTACCCTCTAACCTTCAAACTTTATTACTAACTTGATTACAGAATCTGAGAACAAAAGCGCTCTCGTGTTCCCGAGATTTTATTTGGCCACCATCACCAGTAACTTACACATTATTAGTTTTTTTCGCGCAATAGTACAATGACACATAAATTAGATCTATGAACTTATTTTTCTTCAATAAATTCTGAATTAGGTGCGTTAGAACGAATGCCTAGCACTTTCAATGTTGAAACCGTAAGGAATTCCTGAGAATGTGGCCTTTTGACCTATTCATCGGTGATATGGGCTTAGGCCCCCTAAAATTTTGCCAGACCGGGGGGCTTTTCAAAAACATTATAGGATAAGAGAGGGAGTTTATCAGTTGTAGCATCAAATATAAATAAGTTATTATGTTTCACCTAGACGATGTTATGATGCCTTGTGCTGACTCCGTGCTTTGGTTGTGACGGTTGCTTGCTGTACAAACACTATCTTCTCTCGGTCACAGCAAGCTTCCAGTACACTTTGCAACTCTGATAAGGAGGCAACATCAAATCCACATGAGTTACCAACAAGATGCTCACCTGTTTGTATTTGAGGCTGTGCTTTTCAAGCGAAGAAAGGATCGATATCCGAAAACTTTTCCATCCAGCGATGAAACCGTTGTTATTAAGCCTTCGACACTCGACAGATCTATCACAATGAATGAGTCATCTTCAAGTTCGTCTTGCTGGTGTGTTTTCATCAGATAAACTCTTCAGCCGTTGAGACTGTTGTCACATTGTTGCAGGATACTGTATTAGCCAAAAGACAAAAATCGGAGACCTGCTTTGGACGTTAAACTTCCTTGCCTGTTTCCCCGGAAATTTGAATACTTAGAATAATTAGATTTCTAGATTAGCCGCATTGTTTCATTACTAGGATGGCAAACAATCGGAAAATGACCTAATTTGTGTTTAGATCTAATGTAATTAGGAGTTCTTGGGTCTGGCTAGTGTGGATGCATGAACTCGTTTTCTTACAGAGTTTGTATATTGTTTAGTCGGTAGAGGTTTAGCTACGGATTGCGATGTATGTCCTCAATTTGATGAGCTGTTGGTTTGATCTGCCAAAAATGCCTCCAAACTGCCATGATTTGGCAAGTTTATCACACGGTCTACTGCTATCATATTCAGTATTCACTAGTTTATAGACCCACACTTTCCCCAATGACCCATGATCCTACTGTATTATTGACAAACACTGCTCTACTGTTAAACAGTGGTAAACACTGTTCTACTGTTTTAGTATAGCTGTTCCGCAAGCCCTGTCGATTGTGTAATGTCCGGTGGTCTGTGTTATGCTAAGAAGAGATGGCAAAGTGCGGTGTTTCAGCTCCGTAAGAACTCCTCTATAGCAAAGCTGGACGTGGATAACGAGGATGAGATACTTTACGATGGTGAGATATTAGAATTATACGCGGGATAAATCTTCAGCTCAAAGCAGGGTATCTTGATTGTTGAAACTGTGATTAATGGCTGGGAATTTTTGAAGTGATCCTTGACATAGGCCGATCCAATATTCTATTCAAATATAGCACACTATTCTTTATGTTAATGCACTGAAAATATTCATTTTTTTCACTGAACCTTATACTCGGTGCTGCCCAGGTGTGTTGCTAGTCCAAGTGATCTGTGGCACTGATCTGGGTGAGGTGGGAACTAAGCCTGACGTGTACTGCACTCTGGAAGCGGACTGCAACGGGGTGATGTGCAAGAAGACCAAGACTAAGATAGCCAAGGGGAGCGTCAACCCTATCTGGGATGAGGTATACCTGGATTCCTGGTGTTTTATTAGAATCCCCTAACTCCCTTCCATATAATATCTCCTCCTTATCCCCTCCCTAACTCCCCTCCCTCACTCCCTCCCTTACTTCCCTCCCTTACTCCCTCCCCTAACTCCCTCCCTTACTACCCTTCCTAACTCCCTCCCTACCTCCCCTCCCTTACTCACCTCTCACACTCCTCTCCCTTACTCCCCTTCTTAACTCCCTTCCTAACTCCCTTCCTAACTTCCCTCCCCTAACTCCCTCCCCTAACTCCCTCCCCTAACTCCTCTCTCCTTTTCAGACAATATGTATCCCGGCACAAGCATGTCAATTCCTCCCAACATCCCCTTCCCCACTCCCCTCCCTCACTCCCCACTCTCACTCCCCTCCCTAACTGCCCCCCTAACTCTCTCCCCTAACTCCCTCCCTAACTCCCTCCCTAACTCCCTTCCTACCTCCCCTCCCTAACTCCCCTCTCACACTTCCCTCCCTAACTTTCCTCCCTCACTCCCCTCCCCCACTCCCTCTCGAACTACCCTCTCTAACTCCCTCCCCTAACTCCTCTCTCCTTTTCAGACTATCTGCATCCCGGCGCAAGCATGTCAGTTCCTCCGCATCAGAGCGTATGGAAAGAAGAAGTTCACTGCCCCGATGGAGATAGGAATCAAGCTGCTTACACTCCTGGACCACAGCCTAGAAGATAACAGTCCCAAGCCTCTAGCTGTCAACCTACAGCCCAAGGTGGGTCATGAGACGCTTTGTAGGAGGAATGGCAATTTAATGTGTTCACCTTCTGAGTTGGATAGTTCATTGCCACGGTTGCAATCTGCATATCACCATGGCGTTCATTTCCATGTTCTCCTTTCAGGGTCAGATAAAGCTGACGATCCAGCTGCTGTCCCAGGAGATGGCCCGACAACGCAAGGAATCCCAGCACCAGACATTTGGAGTTGCACTGGAGGAGCTAGCCCTGATCGAGGGTCAGAAGATACCCCCCATCATCCACTCCTGTTTCAGGTGAGGTGTTACCGAGGGTATTCATTGGAGGGGAGTTGAGGTTTTGAGTCTTCTTGGACTTTTTCCTCCAGTGGAGAAGTCGAATTTTCTTCCGACGGTTGATGTACAATCAATCTTAATTTGTATTTTTTTCGAGTTCCAGTGTTTTAGCTCGATTTGAAGTCCCTTAATCTAAAAATTTTCTTCCGACGGACAACTGATGTCCAACCCATCGTTTGTATTCCGATTTCCAATGTTTTAGCTCTTTAATCTACCAGGGAGATAGAGAAGCGAGGAGTTACGGAGGAGGGCATCTACAGAATAAGTGGAATTCTTGGGGAGATCAGACAACTCAAGTCAGCTTTTGATGAGTGTAAGTAAGGAGATTATGTGAATTGTGACTCTCTCATGGAATACGGGATGCCAAATTCCGCCTTGCACATAACCAAATCAAACTATACTAACTCATACTTACTCTAACCCACTAAACTTAGACTCATTTGCACCATCTTTTACAAGTTTCTTCTACTGATAATAGCGATTGCTTGCGCAGGTGCACGGAACGGGGAGATCCTGGCATCTGAGGCGGAAGTGAACGTGGTGGCGGGAGTTGTCAAGCAGTTCTTCAGGGAACTCCCTAAACCCCTCTTCCCTGTGGAGATGTTTCACGACTTCGTGGAACTCCTGGATAGCAAAGGTAACAAAGGATAGAAGGGATTGCATCTCAATGGAATGATTTGAATGCCATTGAAAATCTCTACGTATACTCGTTGTATCGTTCAATCGTTTTATCGAAAAGATACCTTTTTACTCTACCATAATTGGGTTTAAGAGGGACTCTGTTGCTCTACTAATTGGGTTCACATTCTAAGGAAATAACGAATAACTCCCTGTAGAGGAGTCAGACAAAGAGAAGATGATGAATGCTTTCGGCGACATTCCTGAGCCGAACATCAGTGTCATTGTCCGTCTAATTCAACACATCAAGTAGTGAGTTTCCTGTGGAGTGCATTGATGAATGATTAAGTAAGATTAACATATCTGCTTCTGAAGAAGGATTAGAAATGGAAATTTGGGATACAAGAGGTTGGAAATGGAATGGGTCAGGGTAATTATTAAAATACGCTATTATGGTCGTTTGATCAGGTTTGAATTTGAGTGTCATTAGTTCATTGAAAGATGTGAAGCTGCCTTAGGGCCCTCCTCTGTGCTTCGTCTCTAACACCTTCCTTTTCAGCATTGCTGAGTACCAGCCCAAGAATAAGATGGATCTGAACAACCTGTGCCTGCTCTTTGGTCCGAATGTAGTGAAGCCACCCAATAGCAGTGGTCAGCCTACCTGCGAAATGCTCACCAACACTACGCGACAGCAGGTATGATTTGTCTGCGGGTCAGACCCATTATTTTAAATGGGATCAGGCAACACCTGCGACAAGGTAAATCTGTTGAAGATCTGAAGGAGACGTCTGCGTCTGCATCTGCATCTATACTTCGCGTATTATTAATCCGCCGGGCATATGACGTCACTAAGTACTGTTGCGCGCTAGAAAAGATGCATAGCCCGGCGGATTACTAATACGCGAAGTATAATGGTATTCAAATTGTAGCCAAAATACCCGGGGAATTGTCGCTTGAAGTTGACGCTCACTTCAAGCCTACTATCATCTTTGTCTCGTTACATTAGCGTACGAGGCCTCATTGGGTCGCTACCTTCATTGGTCAATTCCTTCAATATTGTCTTATGAAACCCTTCACCAGGTGAGCATATTGAAGTTTTTCTGTGAGAAGCAGCTGAGTGAGTTACAGGAGTTACATGGCGATGAGGAAGGACTGAGACCCATCATAGCCCCTCCCTTTTCTTCTACTGCCCCTCCTGTAAGTGTTTACATGATCTAACAATGTAACTCTGTTACGAATCTGATGGACTGATGAAGTGATAAACACCCTCCCTAGCGAGCTTGATTGTCTAGAGCTGTCCAAATATTTAGATTCTGATCTTACTACTACTACTCACATCCTCATTCCCCGCAGCGGACCTCAGTGCCCCTGCTCAGACACACGTCTGTGCCTACTCACGGTGAAAGCACTGACGATGCGATAGCAGAAGAGGAAGATCCTTTCTCCCCTGCCAGATCGGAGCGGAGCACCCCCGACCCTTTCTCAGACTCCACCCACTCGTTCCCTCCCCACTCACTCCCTCCCCACTCTCTCCCCTCGCAACCTCCCCTCGACCTCCCCTCCCTCTCCATTGAACTCTCCAACGGTCTCATTCTCAGCCCTGTTGACGAAGGGACTTCCAGCAGCCCAGTTCAGCTAACACCTGGCCTCTCCTCACCGAATTCCATGTTCTTCACCCCCGAGGAGGGTAGCATCTCAACCCCCGGACATTCGACCAGTGAGAGCTCCGTAACACGGAGTGAGAGAGCTGCAGTCGGCACCCCTAACTGCGGGGTTACGACTTGTAGCAGCACTACTGAGGTAAGTGTATCCGAATCTACTCAAGGAGGTGGAGGGGTGTCATCTTCCTCTACTACCTCGGAGTCTTATCAAGAGTCTACTGAACACAGATCTCAAGGAGGTTGTGGAGTGTCATCATCTTCCACTTCGGAATCTTATCAGGAGTCTACTGAACACAGATCTCAAGGAGGTTGTGGGGTGTCATCTTCAACTACCACGGAATCCTATCAAGAGTCTACTGAACGCAGATCTAGGGCTGCAAGTGGTGGGGTGTCATCTTCTTCTCAATCCTATGAGGAATCCACTGAACACAGATCTATGGCTGCAAGTGGAGGGGTGTCATCTTCCTCTACCTTCCACTCTGAGGTTGTTAAGTCTCGAGGTTATCCCTCTGACAGCACTTCTACTACAGTCACACGAACACGCTCACTCGAACACTCCACCCGCAGTAACGCGCCGGAAACTGACAGGGATTCGTGTGTGAATAACGAGAGAATGCGAGGAGATAACGAGGAAATTCGAGGAGATAACGAGGCAATCAGAGGAAATAACAGGGAAATCAGAAGAGAACGCAGCGCTCCTCCTCGCGTCTCTGGTTCCAAAACACCTTCGCTGCTTCGCAGTATCAGTGACAATACTACTCCTGGAGGAAGACATGCTGAAAACAATGATATATGTCAGAAGAAGGTGGAGAAGGGTTGTTGTGAGGGAGATAAGAGCAGCAGTGTTTGTGAGGGGATTGTTGAATCAGAAAGCGGAGATGACTACGGAAACTCGACGAAGATTGACGAGATAATTGTTGATATGTCATCGACAGATAGTGTGATGGGTTGCTAGAGGGAGGGTGGTAAGTTAAGTTAGAGATCAGATAGTGTGATGGGTTGCTAGAGGAGGGTGGTAAGTTAAGTTAGAGATCAGATAGTGTGATGGGTTGCTGGAGGAGGGTGGTAAGTTAAGTTAGAGATCAGATAGTGTGATGGGTTGCTAGAGGGAGGGTGGTAAGTTAAGTTAGAGATCAGATAGTGTGATGGGTTGCTGGAGGGAGGTGGTAAGTTAAGATTAGAGATCAGATAGTGTGATGGGTTGCTAGAGGAGGGTGGTAAGTTAAGTTAGAGATCAGATAGTGTGATGGGTTGCTAGAGGGAGAAGTTGGTAAGTTAGGTTAGAGATCAGATAGTGTGATGTGGGTTGCTGGAGGAGGGTGGTAAGTTAAGTTAGAGATCAGATAGTGTGATGGGTTGCTGGAGGAGGTGGTAAGGTTAAGTTAGAGATCAGATAGTGTGATGGGTTGCTGGAGGGGAGGGTGAGTAAGTTAAGTTAGAGATCAGATAGTGTGATGGGTTGCTGGAGGGAGGGTGGTAAGTTAAGTTAGAGATCAGATAGTGTGATGGGTTGCTGGAGGGAGGTGGTAAGTTAAGTTAGAGATCAGATAGTGTGATGGGTTGCTGGAGGAGGGTGGTAAGTTAAGTTAGAGATCAGATAGTGTGATGGGTTGCTGGAGGAGGGTGGTAAGTTAAGTTAGAGATCAGATAGTGTGATGGGTTGCTAGAGGGAGGTGGTAAGTTAAGTTAGAGATCAGATAGTTGATGGGTTGCTGGAGGGAGGGTGGTAAGTTAAGTTAGAGATCAGATAGTGTGATGGGTTGCTAGGGGAGGGTGGTTAAGTTAAGTTAGAGATCAGATAGTGTGATGGGTTGCTGGAGGGAGGTGGTAAGTTAAGTTAGAGATCAGATGTGTGATGGGTTGCTGGAGGGGGAGGGTGGTAAAGTGTAAGAGTTAGAGAATCAGATAGTGTGATGGGTTGCTAGAGGGGAGGGTGGTAAGTTAAGTTAGAGATCAGATAGTGTGATGGGTTGCTGGAGGGGAGGGTTGCATGATCCCAACCTAATTGGTTGTACCCGCCCCTATTTCCCCGGGTCGTTGGACCCGGGACGTTAATTGATTGGTAGCGTTTATAACAGTTAACAGTAGTAGACGGTGGTTAGCCTAGAAAGTTATACCACTGGGGGCGTGGGCCGTCATGATGAAACATATTGTTTAGGCGCCGTGTTGTCTATAGATGATCGTAACCATTTTGAACTTCGGAACGGTTGTCAAAAGTTTCGGAGGTGTAATCTGTGCCCAGACGCCCCGTGAGGATCGCATGACTCGCTTCGGACGAATCGCAAAGCTAGAAGCGAGTCTTGTGGTCCTCGAATCCCAGTTAGGCAAAAAAATATTATTGTACGACGCGCACGTTTGTAAAATATACCAACTAGAGGTTGCTGCTGCTAGAGAGTGTTCAGACGTTCTACTGTATTACGTCCAGGTTTCGCATTTTAGTACCCCTTATCCCAGTGTTTCCATTTGAACTCCAATTATTCATTGTTGACTCCAGCCACCACAAAATAACTAATCAACCAATTACAAAAGTTGTCCTTTAAATTGCTCAAATTAAGATAGAGTGACCGCTGCAAATTGGTGCTGCGACCAGGATTTAGTCGTATTCTGAACCTGGGTTGCACACATCAATTTATAGTGTATCACGACGTTTTACTCATAATCTGTTGATTTTGAGATAGCATTAGTACGTCACTAACCTTTCCTTTCTTCTCGAAACAATGGATGAAACGATCGCCGCACTTGGGCAAACGTTGACAGTAGAGCAGAGAGACGCCATCAAGGCAGCACACGCCATGCAAGTCAACGCCGAGGTAGCAGCAGCGGTAGCAAAAGCGAGGGACGAGTTCAGAGCGAGCGTCACAGGAAGTAGAAAATCAGAAGTCTTCAACTCAAGTAAGATATCCATACAGCTATTCGTCGAGCCTTTCTTGCCGTTTGAAGATATCTTTGGATTAGACTGCGAAACGTGGAAAGAGTTTGAGGCGCGTGTTATTATTACACTTAAAGAGCTCCAAGCCGCCGCTAAAGTCCGTTCTGAACTGAAAAAAGCTTCCCAGCGCGAAGATGAGACCGTCTCTGATTTTGGCGAGCGATTGAGACAGTTGGGTAAGACTGGTTTTCCAGGCCTAGGAGACAACCCTTCCCGTGACTTTGCATTGAAGGACGCGTTATCAGCTGGTGTTAGTCGCGATGAATTAGCCGTTCACTTAATTAACATGCGTGATGATGCTAATATCGACTTTAACACCTTACTAACTGAAGCTATTCGACGTGATGCATCGTATGGGCCCGCAGAAACTATGAAGTCCAACGAACAGTGTGATGCGATCCTGAAAGCACCTGCAGCTGCTCCTAATGAAGTGAACTGTAATTTAGAGGAACAGCAAGCGAACACAGTTGACTCAATGCCTGATCCTTGTTCTGTCGTTCATGTTCAGTCTGTTATTTGCTACAAATGCCACCAGCCTGGGCACTATTCTTTCCAGTGTTTGCATTCTCAGAAAATCAACTACTGTCCTAATGGCAGCCACAGCAGACCGCTCGTGCACCATGTAAATCAGCTTTCCTATTTTAGAAATAGCCAAGGCAATCAAAAACGTGGAATTATTATATGTCATTATTGCCACAAGAAGAATCATGTCGCTCGTGTATGTAGGTCGAGGATCAGGGATATGGAGAAGAAGCTGCAAGCTCAGGCCTGTCATCAGAGTTCATCAGCTCAATCTTCTAAACCTCATAGTCCCGCACAGGCCCAGACCTCTAATGTTGTCATCGAACGCCAGGCCCAGCTTGATCTTCCAATTACTGCTAGCTCCAATAATAAGCCTCACCAAAGCTTGGGATCCGGTCCTGGAGCGGCGAGCAAACGCTTGGAGACTGAGAAAAACATTATCAGTACCGCAGAGCCAAAAAACTAGCCGGCCCCTCTCTGGCCGGGAGGGACTTGGATTCACGCGATTTCGATGATAGTGCGAGCTTCAAAGCCACGTTCTTAGCACTAGGTCACCATCGTGAGGAAAATGGTTACATTGAAGCAATATTGCACAATACTGTTAATCGATCTTTGATATACTCCGGATCGTGCGTGAATCTAATTAGTAATGGACTAATGGTACTTGAGTTGTCACGTGTCATTATTCCTATCTTATTTCAAGCGGCTGATTTGAACATTTTGACCACGCCCTAATATGGTTCGCAATACAGGCCCCGTTTGCTGGCTTGTTCCTGGTTATTTCTCAAACACTGCGAATATAGTGACTGTTTGAGTATGTGACATGAACTATCGCAATAAACTGTGGTATTTAGCAATTGGCGAAGCATAGCTGAAGTGATGTTCAAAACTTCTACAGTTCAACGCAATTGACAATTAAATACATTGCTTCATTATACCAGATAATCTTAATGCGAAATGAATCAGTTATAGTACTATAGTAGTAACATGGTTTCAGCGACAGTTACAACGTTTCCTGAGGTATTAGCGATTTACTAAAGCAAAGTTAATAACATTGAACATATACAATTGTACGAGCAATGGTTTGTATGAGCAATGGTAACTAGGGTTGGTTTAGACGATGGGTTTTTAACGTAACCCCAGGTGCACAGAGGGAACACTTGCGTGCCAGCGTACAGCGTTGTTTGTCCTTAACCTGGGAGAGGATCCGCCCCTGGCAGAGACGTACACTTTCCCGGTAATAACAGAGGAATGGAGGTCGCCGCCGATTGTTTCTCTGTTCGGCGACATACCGGGTTAAGACTCTCTTATCTTACACAAAGTTTTACACATCGTCAGTCACTAATCTATCGCATATATCTCGGCTAAGAAATCTAAAAATGTCTATGGTTCTATAATTTGTGTCAACTCATATGACGCTAATTGCAATCAAGAAGTGAATCATTAAAGATGATCATCATATTATTGTTTCGATCGCACCTTCAATTGTGAGCTTTTAATGGCAGACTTGAGTGTAACAACACATGCAAACAGGTTATAACGCCTTCGGAAAGTGGGCCCTGAATTTCTAGCTTACAGCAAACTTCCAGTTGAGAGCTTAGAGACCATATCCGTAGCACCACGTGACCAAGCTACTCAGTCTGTATCACGTACTAAACCATGGAAAGCACTGCTTTAACTGTGGAACAGGTCTTGTTAGATCCATCACGCAGACATTTGCATTTGAAAAGAACTTCGAAACCACCTTTAAGGGCGTGGCGCTCAGACCAAAACGGACAGTATTAATGTAACATTACTGTTAAATCTGATGGCATTGGCAGTCGCATTATACAAGAATATTCTACTCAATAAAGCCGTTGTTTACTAGTACGCCACTTAGTAAGTAAAAGACGTAATCCTAATCTTGGGTCCCTCTTCGTTAGCTCGTATGGTAACTTGTTAATGTTCACAAGTTACAATCGCTACCATGCACCGTTTGCAATTTACTAGGAAGTTAGATACTGTCAAAGTGACGAAATGGTAGTACAAATTAGTAATTTGGCAGTGTTCAAAGTTCAAAGTTCTAACTTCCTAATTTCTGCTTTACCCTACGAAGTTAAAAGTAACTCTCATAAACCTGCTTGTAAACTCCGTGCTTTTGACTGCAACTTTAGTTCAATTCCCAAGGGAGGGGGTGAATCATCGAGTTTTTCGTGGAACCCATGAGAAATTGTCAATTGATCACCTTTTCGATAACAAACCACTTACTACTCCCGTTCAGTTCCAGTTCCCTGTACTTGAGAAGGAAGTCGCTAGTCTTGAGGTGAAAGTGCAGTCAGAGAGCAATGACAGATGGAAAAACGGTTTCTCCGCATCATCTGCAGATTCCGCACATTCAACACTGCTGCCACGCCAGCAGCTGAGCCCGATCCAGATATGACACTCCCAAGCTGATCTTAGAAACGTCATGGGGTAACTCCTTGGAACGTAGCCCCTCTGTGTCGGTGAAGCAGCTCAATCGAGGTCGAGAAGCGCCTTAGTCCGTGGAGGCGGGACACGACGAGCAGTTCAAGACAAGCCCCTTGGTACTAAACTGTTTCCCACTGTTACAATTTCCAGTCAACCCGCTGCTGAATCCCGAAACCCAGAGCAGTTTAGAGTCACCACGCCTAACCACACCACGCCAAGTGGTAGTAACTTAGCAGAGCTCCCGCATCCCTGGGGCTAGGCCGAGGAAAGCAGCCCGTTCAGAAAGGAACCATTCCACGCCCAGATGAACCTTGCCCTGACCCATATCCGAAACCTGCAGTGAGGTTCCTCTTTAGCAAAGACTCCAGAGTTTGGATTGGAGATCACTTGAAGGACTTGAAGGAAGTAAAGACTGATGGAGTCTCCTGGTAAGGACACGTCCAGGACTGTGCAGGTCTCCACTAGTCCACTGCAGGGCAGTGTGTTTTGTGTTTTGAGAACGCCTACCCCTCCTACGTTTGCTAGGGGTCGCCGCGCTTACCGAAACGTCATCGGATTTGGACCTTACTACTCGATCCCGCCCGATACGTCATCGGAGAACAACATCGTACTCAGAAGAGACTGCAGACTGCTGAGATTCACCTAATCAAATTGGAGACTTACTAAATTGATTCAAGTGTCTTATTAACGGGTGAAATTTGCAGACGTTTTCCAATCAAAAATTTTGAAAATTTAATGCTCATATGTTAGCTGTCTAATTCCAGCTGATCAAACTAGACACATTTTTAAATGATTCAAGGCCTAATTGCCGGGTAAAATTTGAATTCGTTTTTCAATGATCAATGTTTTGAATTCAAATGATCATATGGTAGTTCTCTAATTCAAGATAATCAAATTAGACATACTTTAAATGGATTCAATCAGCTAATTGAAGTGTGAAATTTGATTTTGAAATCGTTTTCCAATTAACAATTTTTGAAAATGGAATGGTCATATGTTAGCTAATCAAACTGGAAATATTTTGAATTGATTCAATTTACATATTGACGTGTGAATTTTAAAGTCGTTTTCCAATCAACAGCTTTTGAAATCAAATGGTCATTATGTTAGTTTTCTGAAACCCCCGGGAAAGTGATCCTTCCCGTACGCACAGGGGAGGGGGCGGGTTGCATGATCCCAACCTAATTGGTTGTACCTGCCCCCATTTCCCCGGGTCGTTGGACCCGGGACGTTAATTGATTGGTAGCGTTTATAACAGTTAACAGTAGTAGACGGTGGTTAGCCTAGAAAGTTATACCACTGGGGCGTGGGCCGTGATGTTGAAATATATTGTTTAGGCGCCGTGTTGTTTATAGATGATCGTAACTATTCTAAACTTCGAAACGGTTGTCAATAGTTTCGGAGGTGTAATCTGTGCCCCGTGTAATCTGTGCCCCGTGAGGATCGCATGACTCGCTTCGGACGAATCGCAAAGCTAGAAACGAGTCTTGTGGTCCTCCAATCCCAGTTAGACGAAACAATATTATTGTACGACGCGCACGATTGTAAAATATACCAACTAGGATTTGCTGCTGCTAGAGGGGTGTTCAGACGTTCTACTGTATTACGTCCAGGTTTCGCATTTTAGTACCCCTTATCCCAGTGTTTCCATTTGAACTCCAATTATTCATTGTTAACTCCAGCCACCAAAATAACTGATCAACTAATTACTAAAAGTGTCCTTTAAATTGCACAAATTCATAGAGTGAACGCTGCAAATTGGTGCTGCGACCAGGATTTAGTCGTATTCTGAACCTGGGTTGCACACATCAATTTATAGTGTGGCACTACGTGTAATCATTCTCCGTTGATTTTGAGAGTATTAGTACGCCACTAACCTTTTCTTTCTTCTCGAAATAATGGACGAAGCAATCGCCGCACTGGAGCAAACGTTGACGACAGAGCAGAGAGACGCCATCAAAGCAGCACACGCCATGCAAGTCAACGCCGAGGTGGCAGCAGCAGTGAGGGACGAATTCAGAGCGGGCGTAGCAGGAAGTAGAAAACCAGAAGTCTTCGACTCAAGTAAGATATCCATACAGCTATTTGTCGAGCCTTTATTGCCGTTTAAAGATATCTTGGGCTTGGACTGCGATACGTGGAAAGAGTTTAAGGCGCGTGTTATTAATACACTTAAAGAGCTCAAAGCCACCGTTAAAGTCCGTTCTGAACTGAAAAAAGCTTCTCAGCGCGTAGATGAACAGTATAATGTCTCATTCATGAAAGCATCCGCTGCTCAAAATGTATTGAACTGTGATTTAGATGAACAACAAGCGAACTCAGTTGGCTCAATGCCCAATCCTCAAACCAAAGTATACCGCTGCTCGGTTTGGTAGAACTGAAGGTAAAAGACCAGTCCGTGTTACAGTGGAAAACACAGATACAGTCTTTGAGGTTCTGAAAGTGGCAAAGAAACTGAAGGGACATCAGCTATATGGGACTGTCTTCATTGGCTTAGACAAGAGCCCTGAAGAACGTGCTGAGAGACGCAAACTGGTTCAGGAGTTGAAAAGGAAAATTGCCGATCACCCAATGAAGAAGTTTTTTATTAGAAGGGGTGAAATTTGCTGTACAGAGGAAAGTGAACAAGAAAAAGTAATGTCATCTGAGCAGGGGGATTCAACAGAAAAACGAGGGGAGACTGGTAAGAAACCTCAGGAATCAGTATTTGAATATTGAAGGTATGATTTTCGCTAGATTTCTCTAAGATGTTTTCATCACCGCACGTTAAGGCGGAGCCTTTGATCAGGGCATTTAGAGTTATATATATATATATATATATATGCTGGAGGGGAGGGTGGTAAGTTAAGTTAGAGATCAGATAGTGTGATGGGTTGCTGGAGGGGAGGGTGGTAAGTTAAGTTAGAGATCAGATAGTGTGATGGGTTGCTAGAGGGGAGGGTGGTAAGTTAAGTTAGAGATCAGATAGTGTGATGGGTTGCTGGAGGGGAGGGTGGTAAGTTAAGTTAGAGATCAGATAGTGTGATGGGTTGCTGGAGGGGAGGGTGGTAAGTTAAGTTAGAGATCAGATAGTGTGATGGGTTGCTAGAGGGAGGGTGGTAAGTTAAGTTAGAGATCAGATAGTGTGATGGTTTGCTGGAGGGGGAGTGGTGGTAAGTTAAGTTAGAGATCAGATAGTGTGATGGGTTGCTGGAGGGGAGTGGATGGGTAAGTTAAGTTAGAGATCAGATAGTGTGATGGGTTGCTAGAGGGGAGGGTGGTAAGTTAAGTTAGAGATCAGATAGTGTGATGGGTTGCTGGAGGGGAGGGTGGTAAGTTAAGTTAGAGATCAGATAGTTGTGATGGGTTGCTAGAGTGGGAGGGTGGTAGGGTTAAGTTAGAGATCAGATAGTGTGATGGGTTGCTAGAGGGAGGGTGGTAAGTTAAGTTAGAGATCAGATAGTGCGATGGGTTGCTAGAGGGGAGGGTGGTAAGTTAAGTTAGAGATCAGATAGTGTGATGGGTTGCTAGAGGGGAGGGTGGTAAGTTAAGTTGGAGATCAGATAGTGTGATGGGTTGCTAGAGGGGAAGTGGTTTTATTAGAGGGGAGGGTGGGTACTGGTTAGTTAATAGAGAGTGCCCAGAGGACTAACATGGGGAAAATGGAATTAATCATTGTACAAAGAGTTAGTTTCACAGACAAAACAAACCTTGTCCAGAGAAAGACCTTTGCTCTCAGGATCTGATAGAATCTTCATAATATCCGAGAGGAAAGTCTCAATGAAACGCACGTCAATACTTTTCTTCTTTGCCTTCCGGTCAGTCGGGAACTCTTCTGATGACAAATATTTCAGCGTAAGGTATAAAGGTGATTGGAGAGGGAAAAATTTTTACAGCCTAGTACATTATGATGCCATTTAAATGACACTATGGCATTTTAGCGACATTGCAGCAGTTTTAAGTGTAACCGCCGCCTTCTTTCTCATATACCATGGGTTTTATAGTGGTTAATTAGGTAAACCAACGCAATCAAATCCATTTTGGTTTTGGGAAATTTGAAAATGAAACTGATAGAACCGATCGAGCACGAAATATTTTTAACTATTATTTAACTATTATTTAACTATTATTTAACTATTATTTTTTGCTTTTCCTACTAACTATTGAGACACGGATGATTGCTGATCATGATTAGCACTTCCGTACTGTAGTATGTAGATAAAAATACGATATTACAACCACCACCGTGAAATACCTGATCGGAGTGAGAACTTCTGGGTCTGCATGAGGGTGACATTCTGAGAGTAGAGGTAAAGGGCGAGGTGGATGGTGTTGACACTGACTTTGTCCCGCATTCGGGACTTAGTGTCTTCTGATAGGGTGGTCATGTATCTGGGGTGGTAGTGGTGGTGTTACAAGGAACGTTCGATAATACACGGCACTCCTCTTTTCATGCTTCACGGTTACAAAAGTGAATTTTCAATTACTGGTCGTACCGTGTATCATATTAATAACAGCTAGATGATGTTTCATCTAATCTAAAGAACATAAATATATTCTCGTGACTAAATTACAACATTATTAACTACGAACTTTTCATCCCATTGCGAGGTGTCCCTGATATCCATACAGATATGTCGACAAGATTCGAAGAAGAGGGAGGCCAGTTCGTTGTCCATGTTGAAATACCTCTGTGCATAACTCGCCCAAATTGCATAACTGAAAGAAAGTTAACACATGATTTTTTTCGCAAATGCTATTTTTTAAAGGTTCAAATTAAATATTGCAATAGCATATACAATATAACTCTTCGAAATTCCCTACCTATTAATGCAACATACAACTTAGGGAACACAACACAGCTTAGACAAAATAACAGTGATCCCTAAAATGTTGCAATGAAGCATTGTTTATTGTTTCTTTCATTGGGAAACAGTCTAGCTACTCAATGTGTTATTTCAATATTATCAAGATAATACTTCCGTAAATCGCTTAGTTTACTGAGCATTTGGTATACCATGACATGCAACCCCCCCCCCTAATAATAGGTGCTGTACTCTTGTAGGCTGTCGATAGTCATAGGATTTGATAGGTACCTACGCATTAATCCCATTTCGACAATTTCCTGCCACTAACATACTCAATAAAGTGACATCATAACAAGTCAATATATTTATTTATCATGGTATATCGAATGTTCAGTAAACTAAGCTCCTTACGGAAGTATTGTCATGATAATATTGAATTATCACATTGAGTAGCTAGACTGTTTCCCGATGTAAGAAACTATAAATACTTTAATAAAGTGAACAATGTCTCATTGCAACACAAATCTCAGAATCCTTAAAAGCAAAGAATCTAGTGGTGTAAAACCTACCATACAGATGGCCAGCCATTCTTGCCTTTGGTTCGGCAGTAGAGAAGGAACTTAGATAGATTCTCTGCAGTACCGAAAGAAGCGGGGAATCCTGCCAGGATGCCATGTTTGAATATCGCCTGGTTTGGCCACACTAACACCCTGGGTACATCCACATGCATGCTTTGGGGATGTGGGGACATTTTATTAAAATACTCATTCATACATTTTTATAAAGCTTGAAGAAATATTGAAGCTTGAAATAAGTTGAGAGAATCATGCATATTTACGGGTCAAATACAGTGAACCAGTACATTACACATGCCATAATGCCATATGACAATGTTCAAACATTAGTAATGGAGATAGAAGGCCCTGTGGTGCCCCTAACACTAATCAGATGCAGGTGTAAAATAATTCAACAAAACATGATACAGACATGCCTAATTAGCATTCACAATATATACAAGTATACAGTTCTAAAATAGCAATATTAAAAACACATCCTTTAAAATATGAAATCTGATATATTTAAGTTCTGGATTCTTGACAGCCCCGTACCAGTATAAGAATAAATCTGCAAAGTACCTCCTCACTCCTCAGTACCTACTCAGTTAGACATAGCTATCAATAATCAATTTTCCATTTCCATAAAGTATATTTCTAGGATCAGAATAAGCATCCAAGGTATGATGGCATATGAATTTCTTGTCAGAAACTGCTTGCACTAGATCCACAATGTTCAGCTTGAATGATGGGTAGAATGTAAGCTCGAGCCATTGGTGATTTTCAATGCAGTTAGAAATTTCCATGTCATCCACTTTGTCACATTTAGCATGAAACCCACCGGTATACCTGCATAAATACAATCAATTAGGTCCAATCATGTGTGATATTCATGTAAACTAGTCGAAAGTTGAAAGACAAATGGACAAGCAGTGACCCATTGAGCACTTAATTACATGCCCATCTGTTATTTTCGAGAACATACCTCATGTAAATTCCCAGCAAATGTTGAAAAGGATACAGCAGTGATGTAAACACGGATGTTAACCCATGACAATGACCTGTGCCATAAGTTGATAATTTGGCAGGATCCTCGCACCTGCAATAACGTGACCTATCAAGACCCTCATAAAGACAAGTCATGTTCATCATAAGCTCCACTTTGTGTACCATTTCTTCCTGGGTCTTACAACCCTCAAGCAGGAACATCAACTCTATTAATCTTGCTTTCATCAGTGATGAATCATAGTTTGCTTTTATACCGTCTTCAAGACACAATTTATTATTTGCACATTTAAGCCAAGTAGGATTATTCTGTTCCCACAGCATTGTTTTAGGAATTTTGATTTGTTTGGTGCTCTTGAAGTCATTGCATTTTGTTGAAACAACACACAATTCATCATTTGACTCCAGCTGTTCAAGAATACCAATTCCTCGGAACTTTTCTGTAACAGCCTGGGCATTTCCAAATTCGTCGGCATCGGTTTTCATAGTGGATAAATCAGATGCTATATTACTAACCCCAGATCCCCTGAAGAACACATGCCTCCCTGGCTTGTAAAAATAATCTAAAGTCTTCTCATTAGTGAAAATTGAGTCAAAGCGTTTATTGGACCTTTCACAATTAGAGAATTCCTGGCAAACATATTCAGAGTAAGGTTTAGACCATATCCCCCATTGATGCAATTTACTTGATGTAATTTCACCACTGATGTCATAAAGACAAGGTAACTGTCCAAACAATTTTGTACATGCAGGTTTGAATTGATCATGGATATCAATCTTGCCAAGATAGATACCATAAAGAAACGGCAATAGTTGTTCATTGAAACAATCTCTGAATATACCAATCCATTTTATAGTGTTCATTTTGGAATTACTGTCTATTGTCTCGGACATTATTCTGTGAAATATATCACGGAGCTTTTTATTTGTCAAAGAATCCCCTGCATTTGGTTGTTTTTCCTTATCGAGACCATTGTCAGAAGTTAGAAATGTTGTATTTTCATCTTGGAGTCGAGATGCTGATATTTTTGTTATATTCTTTTTCAGTCCCTCTAATGCAAGGGGAACCATTTTATCGTGACAGCAGTAATAACAAGCATCGTAATCTGTTCTAAATCTTCCAACATCGAACTCGTGTAAAATACCACCAGTTTTTGCTTTCAAAGTACGAGCAAGCTGAAAGAACAAAAGTTCAGTTAATATGCACTGAGAGCATATAGATATCAAAATATGAAAGTGACAGTAACATTATAATATAATGGACCATCACTCTCTTTCCACTTTTTGAAAGTCGATGTTTTCCCAGTCTGCCCAATATTGGACCCATGGACTCAAAACCACCATCAAAATGTTGGTTCATGTCCTAGCCATATAGTTTAACTCCTATCAATTGAACCATCATTGATGGTTCAATTAGTGGAAGACAAAATTTAGTAAGGGATCGTTCACATATTACGTAATCAATTTTTGGGCATTTTTACCCCCTCCCCCCTCCGTAATCAAACGTAATGGCCAAACCCCCTCTTTTCGGAAAATATTACGTAATCATGGCCCCCCCCCTCCTTCAGTTTTTTTTTGACGTCACCAAAAACTATATTAACTGACAAAAATTAGAAATAGAACAGTATCGTGTGTTTCAATTCAATCATCAACATAATCGACCTGAAGATGACATTCAAAGCTTCTTTTAGTTTTCCTACGGAAATCTCGCCTACGACAACTCCTCTGACAATGAGATGGACACCTCCTCCTCTTTCTCTTCCTCCAACACATCCTCATCTGCTCATCATCCTCCTTTACTTCCAACAGATCATCCTCCTCCTCCTCTACACCTGAGGCCCCCAGTTCCACTAAAGAGCCAGAAATCAACGTCTTGGTCCCACCTCAACCTCCTTCAAAACCGATGGAACCAAAGTTCAGTATCCGTGTCCTGCTCATCTGCCACCAAAGCCGACAGAACCCAAGATCCAGATCATCCCTAGCCCCTAAGTTCCAGATCAGAGTTTGGCAACTTCACAGACAACTGCAGCTTCCTACACCTTCATCAAAAAGATTGATTCCTGGATAATGGAGCTGCGGATGTACGCCAAGACCTGCTCTGGCGTCAACTCTACGGCAAGAAAGGCCTCCGAACCTCTGATCAAGCACAGAGCAGCAAACCTTATTTATGAGAGGCACTGGAAGTGGAGTGGTTTGGAAGAGTTCAACGAATGGAGTACATCCCTCCTATATCAATATGAGCAGCACTAGAGGAACTATACATTCTGAACCATATTTTGTTAGAGTAGATCATGTTTTAATCATAACTATGAAATTTTGGCAATTTTTTCTGCAAATGGTTAATTTTTGGTTATGAAAATTCGGAAATCCTTTAAATTTTCATAAAAAATTCTTGAAATTTTCATGAAAATTCTTGAAATTTTCATGAAAATTCGTGAAATTTTCATAAAAATCCTTGAAATTTTCATGAAAATTTAGATATTTTGATTACGTAATCATTGGCCAAACCCCCCCTCCCCCCCTCGTAATCAAACGTAATCATTTGGAAACCCCCTCCCCCCCCTCGGCTGATTACGTAATATGTGAACGATCCCTAAAAGACACGAGTCAAATAATCATTTGGCTAGGACATGAACCAACATTTACATGGTGGTTTTGAGTCCATGGGTTCAATATTAGGCAGACTGGGAACAGATCGACTTTCAAAAAGTGAATACAGAATTGGAAGTGCTATTACTGTCTTATATCCCAACCATAACCCTAACCATCTTGGCTAAACCTAATCCTGGCCATAAACATTCAGGTTTAGGGAAATGGTTAGGGTTATGGTTAGGAATAGTGTTTCGACTTCTGTTTCCACTTTTTGAAAATTGGTGTTCTTCTTTGGTGTTTTTCGAAAAATCCACAAATTTCGTACATTATAAATGTGTCCCATAAGGTAGAAATTATTTGGTTGATTGAATGACTTTTCACTTGAAGTCACTTTTCTTATACTTTAGACAAAATTCAGAAGGTTATTATAATATATACCTACGAGAAAACCCGTTGGGTTTTCTCTTTAATTGGACGTATATATTCAGTTGGACGTACAATAAATTGAACGAAGTCATTAATGTAATTTTTTGTTACTGGGGGTAGGGGTGCAACGTAACGAAATTACGAAATATTTACATAGGATTTGAATATGAATCAAAATATATTGCAGATTTTGCGATCTAATGTCAATTGTCAAGGACACATAACAGTAAATAAGAAGAACTCAAGAACAATGGTTTTATAATCCAAAGTTCTGATTCGGAGAAAAGATGAGCAACAAATTTGAATCCAATCTCATTGAAATCAAAATTGTACGCATTTTCATCTGTTTTTAACCCACTCCTAACTTTAATTGGACGTATATACAGTTGGACGTACAATAAATTGAACGAAGTCATTGATGCAATTTTTTGTTGCTGGGGGTAGGGGTGCAACGTAACGAAATTACATAATATTTACATAGGACTTGAATATAAATAAAAATGTTGCAGATTTTGCGATTGTAAATTAATGTCGAGGACACAACATTAAATAAGAAGAACTCAAGAACAATGACCGTTTTCTAATCCAAAATTCAGATTCGGAGAAAAGATGGGTAACAAATTTGAATCCACGCTCATTGAAATCAAAATTGTCCGCATTTTCATCTGTTTAGAACCTACTTCTAACTTGAGTAATTATAAATTCCTCCTTCTGTCAAATCCCCGCAGCAAACAATCGAAGCTACAAATATCTTCATACGAAACAATTATCGCTGATTTTCACAATGGAACAAATTGTTCAACTCTTACCTTTTCTCCTACAATAGTGATTAGAGTTGATATGCTTCTGTCGTAAACTTTTTACCAAACTCGAAAATTCCATTGAGAACGTAAATACGTAAATTATGACTTTAAAGTTCAGTTGAAACGTTTCCAAAGTACACAGTAACGAAATGGCAAATGCTTCGTTAAAATGCACGTGCAGTTTAGCGCGCGCAATCAATAACCATAGCAACGCGCTCAACTGGTGAATTTAACCTAGAACTCGATCTTCTTTTTAGGGTGGATTTTTCGGACTTTGGACGTTATTTACGAAAAATCTAAAGCCTGAATCCTATTTTTGGCCATGCTATCTTTTAAGTTTAGACATTTTCTACCGCCTTGCAAAAAATCGCAGCTTTTTAGCTCCATTTGGGTCAGTTATTCAAGAACAAACGTAGAAGTGCCTCTTTCCTTTATATTAAAGATTATCTATACAATATCATGGTTATAACTGTGTATTGAAAAGCTTTGATATCAACTCAAAAATTGATGACAATATCATCATGAGGCATACCTTGATTGGATGGAACTGATCTGATTTCACCCACAGCAGTGTTGGCTTACATTTTAATCTGAATTTATCAGCATTAGTCATACCATGAAAGACAACAACAGATGCCACTTTAGAGGGAAATTGTTCTGCCATAGATAATGCAATTCCACCTCCCCAATCAAAACCAAAAATACTTACCTTAGGTAAACAAAAAGCAGTCATTACTTTGTTCACAATATCAACAGGACCATTTTTGTCAAGATTATTAGAACTATGGCTTGGAAGTTTTGCAACCTTATTTGACAGTCCATAGCCAGGCATATCTATGGCAATTCCATAGATTTTGTGTTTTTCAAACTGTAACCAGTCATCTTTGAAGAACTTTGAATTTCCAGGAGACCCATGAAGTAGAATTACAACTAACTGTGCTGTTTCTAAACTATCATGGCCTATAATGTGTACATGAACACCATCTAGACAATATAATCCACATTCTACTTTATGTAACTTTGAAGAAACATTAAAATTACTTCCCTTTTTCTCCATGTCCTCTCTGATAACCTGAATCTTTTCAATGTTTTCAACCTTGTTTTCAATGAAACTAGCTTTAGCAGAAAACTTAAGTGTTCTTTGAATTTCATCTATTTTGGTACCACCAATTGTAGCTAATAATAGAGTTACACAGTTGCCTGAAATAAATATTTTCCTGAAAATGTTTTTAGTTGTATTTACTCTTACATTCAGCTATTAATGATTAGCTATTAATGATTATAATAACTATATACCAATGCAACTAGCAATAGTCCATGGATTTTGTATAAATTTGTCTAGACTTTGTCTACTCTTTTACAGAATTGTAATTGAGATACTTCAGTAACATGAAATTAAGAAACATGAAATATCAAAAATCATGAATATATATACAGTACCTCCAAGACTGTTCCTAAGAAACATTGTTAGTAGACTATCTCTGTATGGTACATGAGAACTTTTATTGCATAAGCAAGACACAACTCTACGCAATACAAGTAAACTTTTATTTATTGAAGCTGTCTCCTCTAAATCTTGAGTTGTATATTTCTCTGATCCAGCAAGATCCACAAAATTTATTTGATTTGTATCATTATAAAATGTAAGTATCATATGTGAACGAGATGATGTTGAGTTGAATTCAGTCCCTCTTGTTACACGGTTCTTACTTCCTATTTTTATGCATTTCATTGCATCTTCAACTGAATATACATCCACTTGAATTTTTTCAGATGGCTGATAATCTGTTTCCACTTTTGGATCCACAGTAAAACTTGGACTTGTGCTATCAATATGAAGTAGACTAGTAACTTCTTCTTTGTAGATTTGTACACAACTAATCTTCAATGGAAATTTGAGATGTTGCATCACTGTCTTTTGAATCAACCCAGCTTTTTCATCAACCAATGTGTATGTTTTCCCTGTCCCAGTTGCTCCATAACAAAATAATGTCACATTTTTGCCGTCATATTTATCATTAGACAATATATCACCAATTGTTTTCTCATAAATACTCGTGGTGCTATCATGTCTGGTGAATATTCCACTGAACTTGAATTTATTAATAGAGTTCAAAGTTCCATATTCATCAGATTTAAGTTCTATTTCATCAGTACATGAAGGATGAAGGCGAATAAATACTTTGAAGTTGGGGTTATGTATGTTTGTAGTGATTGAATTTTCAGATCTTACCACTTTGATTTTTCTTTTAGGAATGCTCTTGGGGTACACATTCATCCAGGATTCCAGAAATATATGATCGCTCCAATCCATGTTAGGTAGCTATTTGAAGAAATACCTTTTTGGCCCTTATTCAACTGGTCCTTAATACTAATGCTGTAATAACTCAAGGGCCAATTGAGAAATGCTTTACTGTGTACAACAAAGATCAGATTCAGACTGAAAGTGCTGCATCCAAATTTTGACCATTTCACTCATAAAACCATCTGTGAATGTCCAATCAATACCAAAATTTCCATGGCTGCAATCTGCATAAGACAGTGCCTTTGAAATCCAATGTCTTATCTATGAAGGAGTATTGACTATGGGTATACTACAAACATAACGAAGTAGTTTTAAACATAACAGCACTACATTATACAATGAAATTTGAGTTGCAGGATGTCAGATTCCTCTTTAATTAAACTTGTCATGTCATAGCCTCTTCAACCAAAAACTAAGATGACAAAATACTGCATATTGATTTTCTAATTCAATGATTCGACATCAGAGGCAGAAGAGACTAAACTGTGAATCATCAGCAGTTACCCTACAGTTGTAAGGTTTCCCTGTCTGCATCTGCAATTTAGATGTCCCATCAGCAGATGGAGAAGGGAAACAGAGGGGTTTCTGCCCAACTTACCCCACGTCAGTGGGTAAACATCGTACAACAAGCATGAAGCGTACACAAACCTTTAGCTATTTCATTTGACCTGGTGCTTACACACGTGCGCAGCTTGCTAGCAACACGTATATCCCTGTTTGCGTTGCGCGGCACGTACACACACCTATGCGGGCTAAGGAACCGCAAAGCCTAGGGCTAAATAGGTGAGTCTCCCATATAAACGGGAGCCTTCATTATTTATGACAATGACATAACTCAGAAAAATATAATTAAGCGCACCTAGCGCTTTAAGGAATAGGGTTAGGGTCAGGATTAGGGTCAGGATTTGTTAGGGTTAGGGTAAGGATTAAGGTTAGGGTTTTGGTTAGGGCTATGGATAGGTTTATGATACAGAAAAATTGACGTTTAGATCTGTGACGTCACTCAGAGCCGTTTATATGGGAGACATACCGCTAAATAAGGAGGAACGACAGCGCGCAAAATAGGGCACTGTTTAAGGCAATATAATAGTTATGTCGGCCTAGGAAGCTAGTTTCGATTTTTAGTGCATCTAATGCTCAAAGCCCCTATAAAATTTTGATTTAGTTTTATTTCAATTGAATTACCAATTTTTTATTTAAGCATGAGACAATTCAATGAGCAATTTTAACTCAGCTTATTATTATTTAATACCATAATTATTCTAATATTCTATTTCTATACCATAATCTATTCTATTTCTATTTCTATTTCTATTCAGCTGACTAATAACTTTAATTTAATTTGACTTATCATTCAAGTTAATCTATTTTTCATTTGAAGCATTTAATTTGTGTTTCTCATATAAGCGCAAGCATTGTTAATGCTCTAGTTAACATTGTCAGGCGTTGCCTGACCCCCTCGCGCGACGTCAGACAAAGTTAACATGCCTTCATATTATTGCATTGCAGGTTTTGTTATTTATGTATCATTCTTGAATTAACAAGAAATCTTTCTTGATCATGATCCCTTTAGGTAATCGGTACGTCTCCCATATAAACGGGAGCCTTCATTATCTATGACAATGACGTCACTCAGAAAAATATAATTAAGCGCACCTAGCGCTTTAAGGACAAGGGTTACGGTCAGGATTTTGCTAAACACTATATCGGTCAGTCTCCCATATAAACGGGAGCCTTCATTATCTATGACAATGACGTCACTCAGAAAAATATAATTAAGCGCATCTAGCGCTTTAAGCAGTAAGGTTAGGGTTCTGGTTAGGGTCAGGATTTGTTAGGTTTAGGATAAGGTTTAAGGTTAGGGTTTTGGTTAGGGCAATGGTTAGGTTTAGGATACAGAAAAATTGACGCGCTTTCCCGTAGGGAAGCGCGCGGCGCGTACACACACCTATGCGGGCTTAGGAAAGTGAGTCACACCACGATGAGTGGTGTGCAGGCATCTTCAGTCCAATACCTACCTCAGCTCTCAGGGTGTTTAAATTGCGAGAGCTTTTAATTAAAAATTATCATTCTTAATTTTTAATATCCGATTTGAGGGTGGATGATCCAGTAAGTAGCGAAATTTTGAAGGTACTTGATTTTGAAAGCATTGTTGATGTATTCATCAAAAGTATTTATTTTATTATTTTATTCTACCATTTGGTATTATTTGACCATGTTTATTTGACTAACTATTTTTACTGGCTTTTCAGTGTTTTTATCAATTTTTGATATTTAGTCATTGTGAAAGTTAAAATCAATTTTATCAATTGTATTTTATCAATTTTATCAATTTTATCAATTCAAATATCAATTTTATCACATTGAATAACTTCTTATTTGGTTATTGTAAAACTGCTTTTTATTAATGTTTCTATGGAATGGGCACCGGGGTGAAATGGTGCCAAATAATTGTTAACATTTGATATTGCTCAATTGGGTATGAGGTAAGAGATGGTTTAATACCATTATGCTTACTATTACTTTACTTTTACTTTTACTTTATGATATCTTGGTTGAATTGATTGTTTAATTGAAATTATGTTTAATTGATCTAAAAATCACAAATTTCAATGCCCAGGAATAAAATGGATTTGGTTGAATATCAATAGTCACCATGAGCAATCCTCAATCAAATTTTCATTTTAAAGTCAGTGCTGAATGTGATCTTTTGTTCCTCTAAAAAATTTGTTTCTTTCTGAGCAACTTAAACTCAAACTTTAAAAACTTTGTAACTTTTTGGGACAGAAATTAATGTGATTTTGCATAATTATGGTCAGCAATGGAAATGGTTGATGATGCACAATGCTTGATGTGGGCATGGCCAAGTCTGCTGTAAAATATAGAATTACTGGCAGGCCCATTGGGCACTGCTTCATAGCGTCTTATTCACAAATTTCAGACATATAATGCAGTTCAAGTTAATGAAAAACTTTTTAACGCAATGAAAAATTTAATCAGAACCAAAGTTATGTGCTCCAGGGGAGTAGTGTAACAAAACTAACAAAGCAAGAAAAGAAATTCATACACTTCAAATGTTACCATAGCAACACAATTACTTTTTGCACTCTGCATGTGCATGTCGACACAAACCCATACACACATTGACACAGTGCCCATACACATGGTTTTCCCATTCTAATCTATGATGCCGACACAATGATCCATACACATGCCGACACAAAATCCAAACACACATGCAGACACAGTGTCCATACACATGGTTTTCCCATTGTAATCTATGATGCCGACACAATAGTCCACACACACACACGCCAACACAAAATCCATACATTTGCTCCAAATTATTTATAAGATGTTAATCTATTAAAATTGTGATGTTTTTTTATTAACAAAACTCAAAAGTTAAAAACCAAGAATGAATGTGTGAATGTGTAAACAGGTGAACTCAGAACATGATAGGCATAAATACACTTGCCTCTTGTGATGGCTTAAAGCACCTGCCAAAGTTAGAGAAAAGGGGCATAATTCTTGCTTATGCTGATACAGACCCCATTACCATAGGTTCAAAATGGTATGGTAGTGTAAAACATTTATCACTATAATGCTTGATGCATTCACATCCAAGGAACTTCTCTCCAACATACCTGTGCAAATAGAGTCAATATGTACTCATGAAGATAAGCTTTTTGTTGGTACCAAGCAGGTTATTTCTTTTATTTTGTATAATAGTAGGTACTATAGTTCATCTATAATGAAAGATGTCCTTGTCAAGATGACTATGAAGGATGTTAACTTGAAACCCTAACCCTCCATGTCAGCAAATGCCACCCCAGTGCTATTTGAAAAGTTACCTATAAAGTTAGATTTACTCTTTATAATACTTGAAACATAATTTGATTAATTTCAGGGTACATTACTTGTATACAAATTTGAAGAGGATAAAATTGATCTGTCCTTAACCTTGAAAGGCTTTGCCAAAAGAAGTATAAATCAGGTTTGATATTTCAGCTTTCTATACAGTATAATGTAATAGTGTATACATACTATTAAAATCATAATTGATTAACTCATAACATTATGTGTACAGATTGCTCAAAAAGGAGTCCTCAAAAGATTAAAATACTAACCATGTTCATATATATAATATGAACATGACGTAATGTGACGAAAATGTGACATAATGTGACGAAAACATTAATTCGTTTATGTAGCCTCCAAAGCATACTGTCTATGTCAGAAAATCATGAACTAGGCATATGTTCGATCTTGCGGCATGCAACTCTTTCGTGTATTTTTTGTACTCCAGCGTTTAGTGCAATTACCACGGGGGGAGGGGGTGGACGGGGGCTGGATGGTTGGGCCGCATGCCTATTTTGGTACGTAACTGTTAAGCCAAATTTTTAACCCACCAGTGGGGTTCTTATCCCAAGTGGTTGCTGGAAATCGATAACTTTCACCCACCCAATTGATGCTGATTTATTGATGGTAACATCTCAATTAAATCCCATAGACTAGCGAGTCTTAATTTTGTTTGGCATTTCTCCTCCCATCTTAACTGGCATGTGGCCCGGCCGTTTGGCTCCTGCTCCCCCCCGATTAACAACCCAACTTGCGTTATAAAAACCACTGATGCAATGATGAAGTTTCGGAATGGTTCACTGGTTCAGACATAACTGCGCTCTGGTTGCTACTTTCGCTGTTTACTTAGGTTAAAATTCCTTTCGTTCCTTGCTATAAGTTTTGATACGTTATCATCTTCATTTGTTTTGAATAATTCTTGGGTTAAATTTTATACATTCGATGCTGTACTTTTAACGCCCTTCTATGCATGAAATACTTAATTCAAGCCAAAACAACTTCCTGGAAGAGACTTTAATTATTCTTGTTCATAACAAACTTTCCTTTGGTTGATTAATGATGCGATTAATGTTGATTATTGATGTTCAATGATGTTAAATGCCGACTTTGATATAAGAGCACTTCTAAAACGGTTTTATAAACTCCCTACTTTTTGCCATTCCGTCGACCTTCATAGACTGCCAGTTATAAGTTCAGTAAGGTATAGATAAGTGTATAAACCAATTTTCATTCACGTTTTGTTTATTTGATTTTATGTTTTTTTATTTGTTAGTTTCAGTAAGTGCCCCCTATAAAGTTGTTTATTTACAGTTTAATTGCATCGCCATTCTTTGATTCTGCCAGTTAAAAGTATGGTTAAAATTTTGATCTTTTTTTTATTAAGAACTGGACCTTTAAACCCTTACATTCTTAGTCAGAGATTCTATCCTCAGCTGCATTTTCACGCGAACGGTACTTAAGTTTGATTGCCTTTCGATTATTTAATTACATGATTTTTCATTTGCTACTTCTATTTTACTTGCTCGCTTTCATGTTACCTTAGTACAGAATATTTATACGTCACGAATTTTATACGGATATTATTTATACGACATTAAATTTGTACGATTTTATTAGCCACTATGAAAATAGGAATTCGGGCTGTTGAATTCAGTAAAAATTTTGAGATTAAACATACAAGACAAGAGACAAGAGAACGGCTCCACTATACATCCTGAGTCTCCCTTATATTTTCACGCATTAAAGCATTATGGCATCGTGCGTTTGCAATAAGAATTGAATAGCTTCTGCTGTATGGCCACGAAAATCATCCTAATATAGTAATATATCAAGAGTACCTTATGATTTTGATCATGCTGAAGTGATGCTTGATGAATACCAGTAACTTGCACGTTTAGAAGTGTTCTTTTCTTCAGAATGGAAAATTTGTAGGACACATAATTTATACTTCATAAATTTTATACGACATGAAATTTTTACGAAAAAAATCAAAATTCGTATAAATATTGTGATTTATAAATATTCTGTACTAAGGTATTCTTCATCTGCTACTAATACAATTTTAATATTATGCTGAAAGTATCTTAATTTATATCTTGACTTTATCTCTTAGTAAATTAACTAAAGTAAATTAACTAAAGTAATTAACTAAAGTAATTAACTAAAGTAAATTAACTAAAGTAAATTAAATAAATTTGCTTTTGCTTCCCACTTGATTTTTCATAGTGCAGCCTTTCGCTGCAGTAAGCTGATTGCTTTCGTACAGGGTGCAGTTATGTATCTCAATTGATACTTTTTTTTATTTTTCCCACCACCTACAGTCTACACATCCGTCATCCAAGGAATCTCTGTTACAACACAACCAACTAGCCACTAATTGAGGTTAGTTGGAAATGGTACACACTCGCAGTATATGCTGCAAATTTTTTTGGATATCGAGGAGAAATGACTTGGTTCGACATTGAGTGTGTCCCATAACCAAGGACATTGTCTAAACGTTCGGTAACCCCGGACCTATATGGCGAGTTCCTCGATATGCAAAAAAAAAAAATATATATATATAATATGACTTGTTAATGCACATATGCCCTTTCAAATAGATAATATTTGAATGGTTACTTTTGCATAACTCAAAAAATAACATTTTCAGCTTGCACTTGTGACAGTGTTGGATCTAAACCAGCTAATATGTTTGTCTGAAGGAGTACTAACAGTTCACAACACACAGCAACAAACTATCCAGCTTCCTGGGTTAGTATGTAAGGTTAGTACGTAATGAGACTAACACACAAATGTGCTGAGTGCTCACCAGTAAAAAGTTACCCATCAAAAGGATAATGAAAATGGCTGGTTATACGAGCCAGGTGTGGCCAAGTTGTGATTTGCAACTGAGATAGAGATATTAATTTATTAATTAGGGATATATATTCGATCTACTTTCATCAAATAATTGAATGAATTCTGCAAAACGTTATTCAAATGCTGAACATTAGGACTTTTGAACAGATGGTTCCCACTATGAATTTATGAAACCTTCCCATGACTTGCAGGGAACAGCTCAGTAAAGCTCGGGGTGCAGCAATATTTGCCATTCATCAATCAAGAGCTATTGATGAGCAGCCATCTGGTCAGATGGCTGTAGCGGTGAAGCGAAAGATAATTCTTTATCATGTAAGCTTACCCAATTTTTACTTTTAAGCAATAACTATGTTATGCTGTTGATAATTATGATTGCAGGTAACCTTCATATGTGGCTGTATGTCTGTAATCCGCCGTATATAATCAGTATGTAAGCAATTAATACTGAATATTAAACTCATACCTCGCCCAATATTATCTAATGCTCTCAGTGGTTAAAGAAAGGTTTACCTCAAGTAGTGAAAGAGATAACATTATATGACGTCCCCAAAGCCATGGTCTTTCATGGAGAAAGTTACTCTGATCAGTTGTACATTGGGTTGAAAGGAAAGTACTGTCAATTGCAACTTTCCTCTGAAAATGTTAAAGAGCTCCTGTGTACAGGTAAATAATTTAGCAGCTTCTTTTTTTTCTTTTTTTCTTTTTTTCTTTTTTGCAGTTTCTTACTTTGTAAGATCTTATTCTAAGAAATGGATTGTAAATACTGAGTAGATAAGTTCATAATAATAATCAGTGGTTGACTGGGGACGAAATTCTGCCAGGGCGCAGATTGGAAAATTTGACCTGGGCCGAGATTGAAATTATTTTGCCAGTGCCGGTTCTTGGATTTAGTTGTGAATTAAAATCTTTGTACAAAATTTACTAAAGTATTCTATAGTAATTATTTTACATTTTGACTCTGCTTCCTTTTCAAGTTATACCTTTTGCCTTCCAAAGAGGTTTATCCTCTCATTAGCAACATGTTCAATCCTTGCAGTAAACAGAACGATGTGTAATTTAGTTGTCGATACTACTCCATTTTATAGCCCAGAGAAAATATATTTCAAGTTGTGTGCTGCAAAATTTATAATTGAATTGAATTGGATTGACAAGGAGGAGCTAGCCGAATGAAGCCGAAAAAAGCTGAACAACCCGAAACAAGCGAAACAACCCGAATCAAACCGAAACAAACCAAATATAGCAGTTTTGCATTCGGGTTAGGGTCAGGCCGTCAGGGTTTATTCGGGTTTATTCGCTTGTTTCGGGCTGATTCCCTAGTTTCGGATAGTTTCGGCTTGATTCGGGGAATTTTTTGAGTTGGTTTAGGGTGGCTTTGGTTTGTTCGACGCTTGTTTCGGCTTGATTCGAACAGTTCCTGTTTATAGTATCAACGGTAATTTGATAATAAGATACCAGTGTGTTGAAATTCAATTTCACAAAGTGCTCTAGCATAAGCGAGCGAGTTACAACAAATAAGATACCCAATTATTGGTCATAAGTAAACAGTTTATATAGCGATATTCGATCGGTTTGTTGACTCTAACTGTTACTGTAATGAGGTACAGAAATGTTCAGATCAAATAAACGGATCTCGTCTCTGCTAATTGGGCAACTATTTAGGTATCATATTGGACAAAAATTCCACATCTATATAAATCCATTATCATGATTATGTACTGAGCCAAAAATCGTACATTTCCAAGTCTAATTGAGTAATTGATCATCGTACGAATTGTTTTCTACAACAACTGTTCTTCCACACTTCTTGGGTACAACTGTAAGCCCTAGTCTTAGTACGTGATTTTCTGAGGGCAAATATTTTAAAGATAAAAAGGTAAACGGTACTTTTTCTTCCTAATTTTATAGGAATAATTTTAGACGGTGAGAAATAAGTTAAAAGTAAAATAGGAGATTCACTCATGGTGAGATAAGGTTTTAAAGTTAAGCTTACCTTCCAAAAAGGAAAATCCCCTCGGTAGCAGATATCAAAATCCCCTCGGCTTCAAGCTTGCTCGGAGCCACGCGCTAATTAAGTGACATAATTCAATCAGTAAAGCCCGCCGCAGGCGAAAATTTCCAAGGTTTTGCACATGAATCCGCCTCTTAGATCAATTATGTTAATTCATAATGCGATTAAAACAGCCAGCCGTAGGCAAAAATTTCGAAAGTTTTACATCTGAGATTGTATCTAGGATCAATTTAATTACATAATTGAATCAAAATAGCCCGCCGCAGGTGGAAATTTTCAAGGGTCTGTACCTGAATCTGCCTCTAAGATCAATTTGGTTAGTCTATAATGTGATTAAAACAGCCAGCCTTAGGCAAAAATTGTAAAAACTTTACATCTGAGATTGGCAAAATTTGATCAGTACAGCCCGCCGCAGGCGAAAATTTTTATGGTTTTGCGCCTGAATCTGCCTTAAGATCAACTTGGTTAATCTATAATGCGATTAAAACAGGCAGTAGTTGGCAAAAATTTTGAAAGTTTCAGAGCTGAGATTGTGTCTAGGATCAATTAATTAGCAAAATTCGATCAGTACAGCCCGCTGCAGGCGAAAATTTTTAACGTTTTGCATCTGAATTTGCCAAAAAGATCAATCTGGTTAATCTATAAAGCTATAATCTGATTAAAACATCCAGCCGCAGGCAAAAATTGTGAAAGTTTACACATCTGCGATTGTGTCTAGATTCAATTTAGTGACAAATTTATTGGATTGCAATAGCCCGCCGCAGGCGAAAAGTTTTAAGGTTTCGTAGCTGATTTTGCCTCTGAGATCAATCTGGTAATGTATAAATTGATTAACGATCCTTTTCTTGCCATAGGCGTGTTCTATCCATTATCTGTCATTGAGCTATTACAAAAGCTTTCAATTGTCAGTATTTTTCTCTCGTTCGGCATGTCGCCTTTCACTCAACTGCCATGCCCCACCTCTCTAAGTAATTGTCCTCAATCCTCACCTTTGGATTGAGGGAAGTTTGGATTGATACTTGTCTCACCTCACTTCCTCTCACCTTGCATCTCATCACGAATCACCAAGTTACTTTCCCTCACTATACTTCTCCTCACCTCTCTTCCTCTCACCTTAATTTGTTAATTCCCCTCATCATACTTCCCCTCATCTTAATTAGTTACTTCCCCTCACTTTACGTCCACTCAGCCTTGATTCCCCCAGCTTGAAACTCCTCACCTTGATTCCCCTCACCCCATCTCCCATCTCCCATCTACCCATCACACCATCTTCCCCTCGGCTTCGGTTCCCCTTGCCTCACTTCCCACTTCCCCTCACCTTATGATCACGTCCCTTTGTATTCCCCACCTTTTTAATGCATTTTTACAGTTAAATTGATCCACGTTGTGAATAAATATTATTTTTTATCAAATTTTTATTCAAGATTTCAGCGCGGCACGCACGCTGTGCGCGCGTGCATCTTGACTTGAAAATCCCCTCGGTTTTGCCAAATTTTCCCCTCGGTAGCTACGCTACTCCTGCTACCCACTTTTGGAAGGTAAGAAGTTAAGTTTTGACGTAAATCGGGAGAAGTAGAATCACGCGATCTAGCGAATATTTAAGTATCGTTTTAGAAGGGAAATTTACACTTAGACTCTCTCACTCTTACTCTTTACTGAAATAAAGTTTGTGAATATTATCTTTCAAATTATTCTAAAATGTAAAGTTAGAGGCTTTTCTCTTAGTCCGCTATTCGGCCTCTGACACAACAACCACGGACTCTGCCAACAATGGAGCGAAGAAGCGAAACAGAAACTACACAACATCAAAGACTGAACTTCTACTGGGATTGGCTGGGAAGCAGAAAACAGAATGGAAGACTGAGTGCAACAGTCACAGCAGAGAGAAAGAAGCGCAACTGGATTGAGATTGCTAAAGAAGTAAACGGCGGAAATGGGAGAACGACAGAAGTCCTAAAGATCTGAAGAAGAAGTGGCAGAACATGATAAACGCAGCAAAAACGAAGGAGCGTTTGAATAAAGGTTTGCGGAGGAAGACAGGCAGAAGAACTTCTGAAGAGATACCTCTTACGACTGTCGAGCAGATGGCACTGGCTAACGTTTCCTCTGTTCAAGTGGAGGGAATCACGGGCGGGTTTGAGTCTAACACAATCAGGGACTTGGACAGAGAATCACCTTTTTCAGGAGTTTCAACGGACGAGAGTCAACAGCTGATAGATCGGAACGGAACATCGACACTGTAAAATACTGCCAATGATTTGGGTGCCGGGGCAATCGGGGTAGGTTTCAGAGCTGTTTATGGATCCGTTAGCATGATGGAGAGTGATGATTGATGAAGAGACATTGTACAGTTCAGCGGCCGTTTTGCCATCTTTCAGGAGACATGATCATGATTTAAACGAGATGGATGCGATGATGAGGCTGAAGCACCACTGTCCCCTGATCTATTCGCTGATCTCCAAATAGAAAAGTACAAAGTGAGGAATCAGAATCCCCATAAAACAACTCCTTGCTACCACCATCACTACTTCCTGAGGACACACCAGTACCTCGACCAGCTACCAGTGCAGCAACAACATCAGCTTGACGGTCCAACACAACTCCTAGCAGCCCAATTAGGAGTAACAGACCAGTAACTCGTGATCTAAGATGCCAAGAGTACAAGGATATCCTTAACCAGAAACTTAAAGCAAATGAAGTTTAAAACACACGAAATAAATTATATTGGCTCAAATTTTGGAAGAGCGCAAGAAAATGAATCCAGAAGTAATTATTTGACTATTTTCATTTGACATCACAGATTTGGGAGGGGGGGTCCACCGGCCAACGGCCAACCGTCTAAAAAATTTACAATTTCGGCCAATTGGCCGACGGCCGTTGGCCGGTGGACCCCCCCCCCCAGATTTCATAGTATTTTGTTGAAGGATTTATTATATAATGCATCTTATAACTTTATTCTTAAATACCTACAATGAATATTGAATATACTGAATGTATTCAATTGTAGAGCAAATGAGCTTCAATAAATTTCGATTGAATTTATGGCTTATGCTTCTTAAGTTCTTATAGAGTTGATGGTATTCAAATACGGTAAGGACGGACAGAGCTGTTAGTGTTACCAAAACAAGCGAGAAGGTTACCAATATCTTGATGATTAAGTACAAGTCTCCCCGGTAACTAGGATTTTGTTTCGTAAACATCAGAATTTAGTGTACAAACTTTAAGTGCGCTCTTAACTTTCAAGTCACAAAGTTTAGTTTAAGTTTCGTGAAAGACACCCATCATTTGTCAGGTAAGCAGCTTGAAGCCACCATGCTATGGGTGGATAAGAATACAGTCGCTATCTGTAAAGACGAATGGAGTATTCTGCTGGGAGAAGACGGGAAGCCCTGCCAAGACGAATACAAATCAAACATAAAGTTAGTGATTTCGAACAGTGAACACTAAGTAAGTCAATGGGACACAACGGTCACATCTAAAATGCTTGGTAGATTCGTAAAAATATCATCCATAACAAATGGAACTTGCAAACTATCTTTAATTTCAGCACCTTTCATAATCATATATTTTCATGCCAGCCATAATGTCATGGTCTTTATGGCTTTATGGCATAATCTCAATGACATAGTCTTCATGTCATAGACTATGTATGAGATTATTTACCATCCCATGACCGTCGCATGTCATAACCTAGGTGGTGTGATTGCCCCACGGGTCTTCTGCAGTGTAAGCCGTACATTGGAGCAGTGATCGGCAAGGGTCTGGAGATTAAAACCAAACAGCTCGTTGAGCCAATCCAGGTACATCTTGAAGAGGAATTTTCTGATTCCTGAGAGCAATGTAAGCAGGAATTATTTCTCGAATCTTCCTATGATTTTGGGAACAGATTTCTGGGCTTTATCAATGAACGTTATTCAAGATGGTCGTATCCAGGTGATAGAACTCCCAAAGGTGCGATTTGTTGCACAAGACAAAAGGATCTTTGTGGCCTCAACAACACATTTGTGGGAACTGAAGCTAAACGACCTTGTGTACCAGGTGAATCAATGGGCCGATATGAATTGATATTCTGACTTCTGAGAATAATGACTATAGAACTGTAGTGGTCGTATGGAAAGATGAGGAAGTAAGTATCTTCCATTCCAAAATCCAGCCAAATGTCACATTGTCACAATTCTCCCGGTATCTCGAACTCGTCACTTCCTCCACAACAAGAACTTGCTTCAAATACTGCTCAGTTTTTGGTAGAATGTAGATAGAAATCATCAGTCTGCTTTTAATTTTTAGTAAGAAAAGGAGATACCTTTCTTATCATCATTCAACTTATTATCAACTTGTTAAGGTATTTAGTAAAGTATCAATAAGTTAATTGGTTTTGGTTCCAGGTAGACAAGTTGATATCACTGAAGCAGTTTGATCTTGCTGAAACACTCAACAAGATGTCGAATGAAGGCAATGCAGATATCATCGACCACAATTTTGCTGTAAGTTGTTGATAATTACTCGATCGATTAATTATTACTTCTCAACACAACTCCAGATTCATCAGTATCCGCCAGTATCAGTACATCAGTGTCCTTTATTTATCCTTTTTAAACGTTTCTTATATTGATAAGACGTTGAGAAAACTAAATCGCCACTTTTTCACACACCACCCCTTTTTCACTGTTTTTCACGCATCAAATGTACTACAGGCACGCCAGCGTAAGATAAACACTCAAGCAGCGTACCACGAGTTCATACAACGACAGTACGATAAATCCATGGGGCGGTTCCAGAAGAGTAATGTGGACGTGGCGAACGTTATCGGTCTCTTTCCGGACCTGTTGTCTAAGAAGATGCAGGAGAGACAGGAGTATCCTCCTGAAATCGTGGAGGCGAGGAAATACCTCACTACAAAGGATGTGGAGAGTGGTGAGTTGGGGTGAGGAAATACCTCACTACGAAGGATGTGGAGAGTGGTGAGTGGAGGCGAGGAAATACCTCACTACGAAGGATGTGGAGAGTGGTGAGTGGGGGTGAGGAAATACCTCACTACAAAGGATGTGGAGAGTGGTGAGTGGGAGTGAGGAAATACCTCACTACAAAAGATGTGGAGAGTGGTGAGTGGAGTGAGGAAATACCTCACTAGAAAGGATGTGGAGAGTGGTGAGTGGGAGTGAGGAAATACCTCACTACGAAGGATGTGGAAAGTGGTGAGTGGGGGTGAGGAAATACCTCACTACGAAGGAGGTGGAGAGTGGTGAGTGGAGGCGAGTACATCACTACAAAGGATGTGGAGTGGTGAAGGTGGGGAAAGCCTCACTACAAAGGAGGTCAGAAGGTGGGTGATGAGGGTGAGGGGGCCTCTCAAAGATGGAGAGTGGTGAGTGGGGTGAGGAAATACCTCACTAGAAAGGATGTGGAGAGTGGTGAGTGGAGTGAGGAAATACCTCACTAGAAAGGATGTGGAGAGTGGTGAAGTGGGAATGGTGAGTACAAATACACTACAAAGGATGTGGAGAGTGGTGAGTT